>CM064502.1:45364498-45606745 GCA_032716605.1 Paralithodes platypus
TATCTCTCCCTACGTCTTTGAAGTGAGTACAGCTGCAGCTCCTTGAGCCTCTCCCAGTAGTTAAAGTGTTGAAACCATGGATTTTACTGGTGAATGTCCTCTGGGTGGCTTCAATTTCTGTTATTTCTCCTACTTTTTGGGGAGACCAGAGCTGCGAGCAGTACTCCAGTCGTGGTAGGACCAGTGACTTCCACAGTGTTAACATACACCTCTCATTTCTTGTGTGGAAGGTTCTCAGGATCCAGCCTGCTATTTGTTTTGCTGTTGTTGTGGCTTTGGTAATATGCTGGGAAAAAGTGGCGTCACTGCTCATATTTACTCCCAAGTCCTTCACTGTGTCCTTGGCGGTAATTTCTTGCTGTCCACTTTTGTAGTTGGTGTCATTTTGTAGTGCTTTCTTGTTCCCATACCTTAGAAGCTCGAACTTGTCTCCGTTTAGGGCCATGTTGTTTTCTTCTGCCCACTTCAGGATTTTGTCCAAGTCTTGTTGTAGTAGCTGTGCATCATGTTGTGAGGTGATTTTCTTCATGAGTCTGGTGTCGTCAGCAAACGATGAGGCTGTTGAGTGTTCCAGGTCCCTGTCGATGTCTCCTATCATGATGAGGAATAGGAGAGGTCCCAGTACTGATCCTTGTGGTACTCCGCCGATGACCCCACCTGCTTCTGATACGCTTCCTTGAACCGTGCCTCTCTGTTTTCTGTTGATGAAACTGTGGAGCCATCTTCCAAGGTCTCCCCCTATTCCAGTGATTTGAGTTTATGTAGAAGGATCCCATGGTCCACCTTGTCAAAAGCTTTGGCGAAATCTAGATATATGACGTCTACATTTTCTCCGTCTTGAATATCCTGTAGGATTTTGTCGTAGTGTGATAGTAGTTGTGAAAGGCAGGAGCGGCCTTGTCTAAAGCCATGTTGACCCTCGTTGAATGCCTCGTTATCTATATATGTCATAGAAAACGCAGTTCCCAGGAATAACTAGAATCAGCAAGAAATAGTGTCAGAGTAACAGTGTCCATAACCATCGTATTGACGAGTAATAATACACCATGTTTTTCTCTACTTTTATCCACAGTCAAGCACACACCTACAGTTAACCTCCTCTTCCCCACAGCCCACAGTCCACATGATTCTATCATTTCCAAACTCATATACCACCACTTATTGCTCATCCCCCGGTAGCGTTTGGCTAACGTAACTTCCCTGTCATTAACCCCCAGGCTACGATACCAACTGTAGCCTAATGCCACCCCTACGCCCAGAGACCTTAGGGTCAAACTTCCACGTAACCCCCCTTAACCCTCTCCCTCTCGTTAACCCCCCATGCTCCTCAACTCCCTTCCGACCTAGCCTCTCCAGCATACCCCCTGAATATCCTTAACTTTTCCGTTACTAACATTCTCAAACCTTTTGTATATATACTCCTATCCAGCCTACCTCTCCCCACTAGGAAGGAACACCATTAGAACTTTACTAACCCTTTGCATGCCATCTATTCCCTCACAACCCATTCACAACCCTGTACCAAATGATCGTCCGTGCGAGGCTAGCCGCCTCACACTTCTATTGCCATACTTCCAGATCAATGTGGCAGAGTTAGCAACCCAGTCTCCACCACATCCAACCACCCATGCAATTAACAACCTAACCAAGTAAACCAGCTGATCAAGGCACCTTCGGTTTTGGTATTACGAACACCCACAGTCACTCACGGCCCTGTCACTCTTTCAACTATGGGGGAGGCACTCGCTATAGGCAGTTATGCCTTTTGCCTCCCTCAATCACATAGAAAAAAAAAAGAAAAAACCCCCCACATCTGTCTCATAAACAGAGGGTTATTACAAACCCTTGTGATATGGCAAGCCCCCAGCCACAGCCGCCCCGACGACCATCACAGAGAAGGGACGCGCACCTTCCCCTTTCACCCACCCGAGGAGGGAGACCCTACCCCTGCGGAGGTATACCTGACCCCTGTTTTGACTTCCGGGTCATTGCCAGGTAGCACAGGAATTCTTCCTATCAATGAACTAACCATGTATGACTAACACCCTTACTAACCTCTATTAACCCACAATAAACCATTAACCTTCCTTGCATACTCCGATAACCAAATTAGCACCTCAGCTATACCCTAGAATGAAGACTGAGCAATTTAAGAGAGACGCTCCAAGCACAGCTGTCCCAAACCTCCTCGCAAAGTAGATTCGGTCTTTCTCCCCTAAATACTTCCAGTATAGCCAAAATAGTACCTCTTACTAAGGCTCAGATATATTACAGTATGAAGGCTCCATACAGCCATGTGCCACAACAGTAATCACCCCCTAACCTAGTTCCCGTATCAATTGAGAGCTCAAATAAGTCCATCAAAACTCGAGATCCCTATGGCCGACAGGGTCCAAAACCACACCTATAAATCAAGCTCCAGCCCCCAGTAAAATCAGTTGAAAGATAGACACCAACCAGTGGCTGGTCCCTTAAGTTGACCTCTAGCTCTGCCCTTGTTTTGTTCCTGAGAATTGAGTTCCAGAGCCGGCAGACTCCGTTGCAGATTGAGATAGAAGAATCTGTCCACGTAAAAGAAATCTACGTGCACCTTATAACCTTCACATAAACCAGTGGGGATATACTGTAAGAGTGTAGCCAGCAACGATCGCCAAGAGATCCGTCTTGAGAACTTCTACATATGGACCATCTGGACGGCCGCGGAACCAGTCGCTAGCCCCCAACCTCACGGACGCAAGATAACCAGGACCAGACCAATCAAATACGACCCAAGATTCACTCTATCAGCACTACAGTGTTACAGTGCTATTCTGAGACTCACTTATTAATATTTCTATGAAGTGGCTATATCTTTGCCCCAGTATAATTCATATATAACCATTCCATTAGGAAGTGCTAAGCGTATCAGTGTTATTAATTAACAGGCGATATTAACTCTCGTAATTACCCATATATCCAGATATTATTACATAGAAGTGAAACCCTAGTGATATCTGAATGTTTGCCCACTGATTTGCGTTCTATGTATTTCTGATGCAAGAATATAAAACTTAGATCAGTACCCCCCTGAGGTTACTAGAATTCACGTGCTCTAAAATACGCGTGTCTAATCTAGTCTGTGAACTACTACTTAT
Organism: Paralithodes platypus; assembly: GCA_032716605.1. NCBI lineage: Eukaryota > Metazoa > Arthropoda > Malacostraca > Decapoda > Lithodidae > Paralithodes > Paralithodes platypus. The sequence continues at coordinate 45,367,633 of CM064502.1, forward strand.
GATCATAGCTACCAGTGATAAATCTAAAAGTGAATATGAATCTATAAGTAACATTTATGGTCTCCAGTATATCAACTTGTGAATAAAGCCAGTGATCAGAAGATTAATGCCTGAACGTTGGAAGTGGGAGACTAGGCTCCATCCAGATCCACTTAATGCTAGTTGTTCAATTCTATCATTTGTCTTGTACGAGTATTCATACCTTCTTATGCTTCATATTAATCATCATCAAGGAAACTGTAGAAGTATGTTCATCAATAAAAGTGATCGTGTGTCTTGTTACCGTGTGTTTATTTTGTGTTCTCTATTCCTCATACCTTGTTTTGTGCATGCAGCCTTCTATACCCAGTCAGTTAGAACTCACATTACCCAAGTTAATCCTGTAGAATAACAGGGCATAACAATTATGGTAGTAGAATTTAAACCCGGGCAACGCCGGGTACCCCTCCTAGTTATCAATAAAGGCAAGTATACCCAGGTACTTTTTGTTTGTTACACATCATAATCAATTAATTTTTAGATACAATAAAAACAAAATAATAATAATTTACTGTACGTGCATCAGAAAGGCAACAAGCCGCAATGTAGATAATTTAATAAAAAAAGGTATGAGGAAATTTCCCTCAAACCAAAATAGTATTTAGATAAAAATATATATAAAAAAAAAATCAAACACACACATGCGATAAATGTAGGGAATCAGCTCACTCCACCAACACTACACTACCCGCAGCGTCACCATCAATACCACAGAAATCGGCGACCCAAGTAGCACAACATGCAACAAGAACAACAATAAAAACAGGTAGCACTCGCAAACACATCAACAGGGAAGCAGCAACAACGGACAACGAAAACAACAACAACAACAGCAAACAACCACAGCCCGACCGCGAGTATCCCCCGCCCTCTCCCGCACAAACAGCTGATCGACGCGGACCAAACCACACCTCCAGACGTACGATAAACAGTAAGAAATAACTATGTATAGTCTGTAATATTGGTTTCAACAATATGAGTTCACTTTTACAATGCAACAGTTGTAATGAAATTGTTCACAACCGATATACTTACGTTAACAGTAGAAACGAAGTTGAATGTGTTAAATGTAGGAACTCAGCTGTACAACATCGCGCACCCATTTGTTTTATTTGTGAATCTATCATAACACGACGTCAGAAGATCCAAAACTGTGTAAAGTGTACAAATATAGCTCACATGAAGTGCATCTCTAAGAAGACCAACAGTGAAGAATGGGAATACCTATGCAATAAGTGTGCCTTGCATTCATTACCGAATATTAATGTAAATGAACCAAGTATTAACAACTCAGAATCCAGCCAGGACACATTCAAAATCAAAGATGAATACAGAGTGTTCACCAACAAAGGGCTCCATCTTATCCACATTAAACGCCAGATCAATGTACCATAAATTGTCAGAAATAAACTTGTTAGCTAATAAGGCCAAAGCTTCAATAATTGCAATCACAGAAACCTGGCTGGATTCAAGTATAAACGATGGTGAAATAAACATTCAAGGTTTCAACATGGTTAGGAATGATCGCAATAGGCAAGGGGGAGGAGTATGTCTGTATGTAAAAAACAACCTCACACACACAACTAGGACCGACCTCCATGTAGAAAATCACGAAGCTCTGTGGATCAACCTACACCTGCCCAAGATATACAGTACAAGGTATTGTCACCAGATGCCCCAAACTCCTCTGACCCGCGCAGTGACGTAGAATCGGCCCCTGACCTCCTGCCCTCAGTATTTACCCTCCTTTGATTTGTGTAGGTCGCGCACATCTCTCCAGAATCAAGTGAAGTTTTTTAAGCATAGCCTCAATGTTTTACTGTGTTGTTTTGCTTAAGCAAGTGTACAGACATGCCCAACAACTGTGCAGTGTTTGGGTGTTTCTCAAACAAGAAAAAAGCAAGTGATAAGCATATTACTTTTCACTCCTCCCCCAAAGACGACGAAACAAAGAACAAATGGATTCACCTGAGTAAGAGATCAGACTATATTAATGATGCTATTGCAAGGATATGCAGTTTGCATTTTGAGACAACTGCATTTGAAAGAAATCTTAAATATGAATTATTAGGCCTTCCATTACCCAAAACACTGCACCGGATAAAGGCTGGTTCACTTCCAACCCTTCATTTACCAACATCAAGAGGTGAGCACTACTATTTCCAATTACATCTAGTTACCCGGTACTTGAAATATTAATATAAGAACTGTATAGGTTATTTAGTATTACTTCTATGTATGCTTTCACGTACAGTACCGTACTGTATTGTGAATCATATGTCTGCGAGTCTGTTTGTTACACGTATGTAAATTCCTAATGTATTAGTTATTGATGTTTTATCTGCTACAATAATTAGCTATAGTCCTCTAAAACATTTTGTATAAATTATATAGTCACGTGTAAAAGCCTTATCCCTACTCCTCATCTTTTTATGCACGGTATTTATAGCTGTACGATGAAGTAACTCCTTAACACCTTATTAGCGGGCTAGGCGATCTAGCGGACCGTAGCGCCCAGCGGGGTGTTTTTACCCTAAATAGGGTTGTTTACGTGATAATTTTCATGCCTAAATAAGACCCAGAGCGTAAAACAAGTATCTATCCCTGAAAGGGCGTAAACAGAGCTTTCCAATGACATCCGAACCATCCTTGTACGACCGCTGGTTCTCTTGCAACGATCGTGCAACACGAGTGCAAAAACCCTGTAATTACGTAATGTCCATACATAATTCCCTGTGTAGCGAGTGAGAGAGGGGAGGGAAGGGTGGGAGGCACCTCAGTTGGTCCACCGCGGTGGTCGTGAGTGGTCATAGGGTTGCTAGGCTCCTCACACCGCTCAGCTCTCTCTCTCAGCAACATTACATGCTGAAAATGGCGCACAACATAAGTTGTGAACCGCCACTTAGTCCAAATTTATTTCACACGACATAAGTTGCGCGCCGCCAATTAAGGGTTAATACACCTAAACAAAGCTATAATACATTCTGAACAATAATGAACAATAGATACATTTTAAAAGCACCTCATGTTGTGAGGGTGGTATTCCAACACAGTGAACGGTGAGAGGTTGGGCTATGTCAACAGAGAGTGTTTCCACCACTCTTGTTTGTTCTTAATTTTCTCTAAATTGTTTTATACTTGTATGGTAGTCCAACAATATGAAATTAGCATATTATTAAAGAAAAAATCAATACATAATCATTGTAGACATACAAAAGACTTTCGTGAAGTAAAATGTATATAAAATATAAATAAATAAAACAAATGATTTCGGCATCAAGGTGATCGATCTGAGCTTCTTCCATTCATTTTACACACACACACACACACATACATATTCTCTCTCTCTCTCTAATAAATTTAACAATATAAAGTATGAACACATTTGCACTAAGAGCACACTATTATGTTTTAGTTATATACATTTATTAACGTGTATGTAATATATGTATAAGGTGTTTGTTATGCCCGGTCCAAATTGGAACGCGAGATATTCTGAGTGCAATGATTAACTCTCTAACTGGAGAAGTATACCTTTAACTTTAATAAAGAGACAACACGGCAGGAGATTAAGTACACAGGCGACAAGTTAACATGGGTTTTATTCACTTTACACCTGGTTCATGGAGGAGCAATATATTTAATTCTGGAACACTGAGATCATCAAAATGGCAACAATGGTAAATAGAGCATACAAATAATAATATGATTAGCAATTATAAGGCAAGAGTCGAACAATGGGTCCGGACTCAATTTAACAATAACTCCTCGGATACAATTATAGAGTATCCAAAATAGTGGAGGCTTACCTCCCACTCAACTAGATTTCAAGCAAGATCTCAGCAAGGTAACAAGAGTGCAGTAATGGCAGATGTCGTCTGGATCATACTATGATGTCCCAGGCAATAGTGACGTTAACTGACTCTAAAGCAACAATGACCAAGTGGTCATCAACAATAAGGTGGGCTCTGAAAGGCTCACAAATGAACTGAATTCTACAGGTGTGCTAGATCTCACCTGGCAAGATTATTTATTCTAAAAACTACTTGTTTGGGCAACTAGCAAGATGCAGAAGGCTGATACAACAATCGTCGGAAGCTGAGATAGAATGAGATCTATTCGAGTTATGAACCTGACAGAATGTTAAGTGAATGAGGCTAGAAGTTATACAAGGGAACAAGGTTACGTATAAATAGGTGTGTATGTCATATGCTGTGGGTCTTATATAGGCGCGTCCCTTCTGACGGGCTATGGGAGACCAATAACCCGGGAATGTGCGGATATAAGGATCCCCTGATAGTTATGTCTAATGTGTCCCGGCAAGTGGGCAGATTAACGTCAATTTACGTAGAGAGAGGAAAGCCCTCTCGCAAGACGTTATTTAGTGAGAACCCCTGAAGATAACTTCAACCACTACCCTGAGACAACTCTATACCCATAAACCGTAATAAGGCACTTAAAGGAGAGCTGGAGTGAAGAGGTGCCGTAGATCGAGGGAGAATCCAGTGGTCCAGGAGGGCGGCTGGGGCGTGGTACTTCCGGATGTTGGTCCGGGATTAGGCTGCACTCCTACGTCCTTACAGCTCCTTGCTCCTCTGTGCCTACCACGGGAGACACCCGGGTTCCTCTTGCACTCCGCGTGAGCAGGGACTTACTAAGAGTATGCCGGAGTTCTGCTACAGGGTTTGGTGGGGGGTTATGGCGACTAGCATAATGGTCTGTATAGAGTTGCAATCAGTCTATCCAGTGACACTGGTTAGTCTAAGGTTTGGGACAATTAAATTACTCCCTGCAATCTCCTCTGGAACCACAGGACTAATACAGTAAATAGAGGCCAGTGAAGGTGGGGCCCAAAGTGGGTTGCACAATCTAGTCCTCTTCCTGAAGGGGGGAACCCGACCTGGTCGTCTCTAAGTACTGCAATATCCTAATAATTCCTTGAAAGGAACAAGACAGGAATCCTTATTTACTTGGTCTAGGCACAGCATCGAAGGCCAGGAAGGTGGGGCCCAAAGTGGGTTGCACAAGCTAGTCCTCTTCCTGAAGGGGGGAACCCGACCTGGTCGTCTCCGATCACTGCACACAGCTTCAAGTGTGAACACCAGCTATTCTGGCTGCTTTTACCCAGATAAAAAGATACCAAAGGCAAGCTTAGTTACTGATGTCCAGACTGGCTGAGTACTTGTGAATATTCTTGCCCAGACTTAAGGCGCCCGGCTTGAGAGGATCAAAGGCGCTGGGGTGGTGTCCGCGTGTGGTGGTTAGGCCCTTGTAGTCCTGGGAGTGGTGCGCCTGGACTTTTGGCTGGCCCTTGTAGATGTAGCTGGAGGAAGATTCCTCAGGGCAGATCTGTACACATTATGGGGTGATGGCTTCCTGGTGGGAGAGGAAGCGGATGAGTTTTTTACAATGGATGATGACTTATTCTGGGGGTTAAGACTTATTGTTGGCTGGAAGGATAGGCAAGTTTTGGTTTATGAGTGACTTTAACCCGGGACAATGGATTAGATTGAATGGATGCAAGAGCTTTAGGTTCCTTGATAGGGGATATGAAAGGCAATATGGGGAAGAGAGGTTTTGGTTCTGAAAGAGCTTTAGGTTCTTTGATAGGGGATATGAAAGGTAATTTAGGTAACAACCTGGTACCACCTGTGGTTGTGTAGCTAGGTTGAGGAGTTACTGGGCTGGCTGATGGGGGTTTGTAATGGTTACCCCTGCGATGGTCATTTTCTTTGGCTCTGGTGGTTAAAGAAAATGACTTGCCGTGGGTGACTGGTGTGGTCCACTCGTTCCACCGTTATCTTGGCGATACGGGCAGGGGCAGGTTTGTCGTGGGTCTGGATGGCAGGGGGAAGGCTGTCCGAAGGCTTAGTTGGCTCTCTCGCATGGCTGTGACAAGCTGGAGATGCGGTAACACCATTCCTAGACCGCATCTCACTACCGTCGGGCAGAGAAAAGTCCCGACCCCGGCACTCAAGGTGGTAGTGTCTAGAGGTAGCGTCCTGGAAGATGGGGGTCAGGTGTTGGAGGAGGTGGTGGTAGATAATCCCCCTGTTGTTCGGTGTGGCCCTCTGGTCTCCGGTGAGGGTGAAGAGAGAAGAGGAGTCGTAGTATCTCAGCTGGTCGAGAAGTTGGTGAGGTGATCTGATCAGGATGGTGGAGTCCTACCGCACTAGGGCTATCTGGTCAATTCTCATATTGACGTCAATTTACGTAGAGAGAGGAAAGCCCTCTCGCAAGACGTTATTTAGTGAGAACCCCTGAAGATAACTTCAACCACTACCCTGAGACAACTCTATACCCATAAACCGTAATAAGGCACTTAAAGGAGAGCTGGAGTGAAGAGGTGCCGTAGATCGAGGGAGAATCCAGTGGTCCAGGAGGGCGGCTGGGGCGTGGTACTTCCGGATGTTGGTCCGGGATTAGGCTGCACTCCTACGTCCTTACAGCTCCTTGCTCCTCTGTGCCTACTACGGGAGACACCCGGGTTCCTCTTGCACTCCGCGTGAGCAGGGACTTACTAAGAGTATGCCGGAGTTCTGCTACAGGGTTTGGTGGGGGGTTATGGCGACTAGCATAATGGTCTGTATAGAGTTGCAAGCAGTCTATCCAGTGACACTATGGTTAGTCTAAGGTTTAGGACAATTAAATTACTCCCTTGCAATCTCCTCTGGAACCACAGGACTAATACAGTAAATAGAGGCCAGTGAAGGTGGGGCCCAAAGTGGGTTGCACAATCTAGTCCTCTTCCTGAAGGGGGGAACCCGACCTGGTCATCTCTAAGTACTGCACTATCCTTATAATCCCTTGAAAGGAACAAGACAGGAATCCTTATTTACTTGGTCTAGGCACAGCATCGAAGGCCAGGAAGGTGGGGCCCAAAGTGGGTTGCACAAGCTAGTCCTCTTCCTGAAGGGGGGAACCCGACCTGGTCGTCTCCGATCACTGCACACAGCTTCAAGTGTGAACACCAGCTATTCTGGCTGATGGGGGGTTATGGCGACTAGCATAATGGTCTGTATAGAGTTGCAAGCAGTCTATCCAGTCACACTATGGTTAGTCTAAGGTTTGGGACAATTAAATTACTCCCTTGCAATCTCCTCTGGAACCACAGGACTAATACAGTAAATAGAGGCCAGTGAAGGTGGGGCCCAAAGTGGGTTGCACAATCTAGTCCTCTTCCTGAAGGGGGGAACCCGACCGGGTCGTCTCTAAGTACTGCACTATCCTTATAATCCCTTGAAAGGAACAAGACAGGAATCCTTATTTACTTGGTCTAGGCACAGCATCGAAGGCCAGGAAGGTGGGGCCCAAAGTGGGTTGCACAAGCTAGTCCTCTTCCTGAAGGGGGGAACCCGACCTGGTCGTCTCCGATCACTGCACACAGCTTCAAGTGTGAACACCAGCTATTCTGGCTGCTTTTACCCAGATAAAAAGATACCAAAGGCAAGCTTAGTTACTGATGTCCAGACTGGCTGAGTACTTGTGAATATTCTTGCCCAGACTTAAGGCGACCGGCTTGAGAGGATCAAAGGCGCTGGGGTGGTGTCCGCGCGTGGTGGTTAGGTCCTTGTAGTCCTGGGAGTGGTGCGCCTGGACTTTTGGCTGGCCCTTGTAGATGTAGCTGGAGGAAGATTCCTCAGGGCAGATCTGTACACATTATGGGGTGATGGCTTCCTGGTGGGAGAGGAAGCGGATGAGTTTCTTGCAATGGATGATGACTTATTCTGGGGGTTAAGACTTATTGTTGGCTGGAAGGATAGGCAAGTTTTGGTTTATGAGTGACTTTAACCCGGGACAATGGTTTAGATTGAATGGATGCAAGAGCTTTAGGTTCCACTGTTCTTCTCCTATTGCAACTTCTGTACACTTTATTATCCTCTCTATCAACACCCTGCCATACAGCTTTCCAACCACTGATAATAAACTAATACCTCTATAACTTGAACACTCCTGCCGATCTCCCTTCCCCTTGTACAACGGCACAATATATGCATGCACTCCTCCAGTCCAATGGTACCATTGACACAACAATTAAAGCACACATTGAATATATTCTCACCAACCAATCTATTATCACATCTCCACCCTTCTTTATACATTCCACAGCAATACCATCTAAACCTTCTGCTTTTCCCGCTCTCATTTGTTTCACTGCTTCTTTCACATCAATTTTCCTAAATCCTTTCAATCATTCCCTGCCACCTGGGTGACCTATCTCCATCAACCACTGCTTCTCTTTCATCTCTTGCATTTAGAAAAGATTACAAATACTCAGCATATCTTTTCCTCACTTCAACTCCTTCCACTAGTAATTCTCCATTTGCGTCTTTCACTGACACTTCCCTCTTTTGTCCTCCTTTCCTTACTCTATTTACCTCCTTCCAGAACATCTTTCGTTCTTCGAAATTCTCACTCAACCTTTGATCCCACCTTTCGTTTGCATCTTTTTTCGCTTCTCTAATTCTCCGTTTTGCCTCTATTCTTTTCTCCTTGTACCTCTCCCATACCTCAACACTACCATCCTGTAAAATCCTCTCAAAACAGTCTCTTCTCATAGAAAAAAATAAAAATAAATAAATAAATAAATAAATAAAGTCTGTGGCCAGGATGTAGCTAAATAGGGTGTAGCAGTGAAGCAGGCACAGCAGGGAACATGCAGCTGAAGCTTAATATATTAGTTGATTTGCTGGGAAAATAGACGGGAGCTCTCATGGGTGCTTCCAGCTTCCTCGATCATCGCCGCCATCTTGGATCATCCTAACAGAAAACAACAAATTTGAAATACGCCCGCCACGGCAGAAATGGACTCCCGGGTCTATCTATCTATCTATCTATTGCCGGACGCCTTACTCCCCTTAATGAGGGTGGCCATACAGAGAAGGCCCCCAAGCGGACCTATTCCCTGTAAGAGGGACAACCCGAGCCAGTTTACTGAAGGACTTACAGGATTAACCACTCAATTTAGGATCCGTCTGACTCCGAGGCCCTAGCTCTATGTATCTTGTTAACACTATTTTTCTAGTGGTGTTCGGCTAGTCCATCCACTAACCTGCCTAACACTTAGATAAGCAGTGCAGATTTGTATCAGGTTTACTCCCCTAGACAGGTTGCCGACCAAGGCTGACGAGTCCCATTCACCCGGATTTGTATAAGGTTGTCTCCCCTAGGTGCGGGTCTCCTTAAAAATTCGGGGAGGGGGGGGGGGGGGTGCTGTTGGAGTACCGGATCAGTCTCCATTTCCTCTTCTCGGAGGTCTTGAACGTCCTCCATTTCACTGATACTCTTCTTGATTTTTTTTTTTTTTTTTTTTTTTTATTTATTGAGGATTAAGGGATGAGGGAACTTGGCGCCCTTTTTACCCTGCCACCGACCTATTTTCATAGGCAAAGTTCAATGAGAAGAGATTAGCCACAGGCCTATTTAACTGTCAGGCGAAACAGAGGCAAGGGGTGTGAAGAGATAGCCCAAACATCTCCACCAGCCGAGAATCGAACTCGGTCCTCCCGGTTTAGAAACCGAGCGCTAGTGGGGCAGATAACTGGAATAATCGTTCATTTCTGGAAACAAGCACCAAAATTGGCACACATACTCCTTGGGGATTGCTCTTTTGATAAAACCCGTTAGCCACCTAAAAAATCAAGATGGCGGCCATTTTTCAAGATGGCTACCATTGAATATACAGAAACATTGCATTTCGCAATCAAATCGCAAAGACTTGTCCTATTTTAATGATCTTGGTGTAAAATCATACATTTTTCACTATGTAGAATCCGAATTTGGAACCATGGACTTACTCACTAGCTTCCTTGTACCATAATTATTATGTTCTATCCAACAACCAACTCTACTCCTAAAATCGATTAATGAAATATTACAAACACATGTGGCAGTCCGTGGATTCAAACCCAGGACGCTCACACCGAATATCAACACCTTATGCATTACACCACGAAGGCAGTTAAAGAATGGTGGACACTGCCTACGATTTATTATGCAACTTTGAATCCTGCATATCAATCTAAGCATGTACACACATCCCAACTGCAACTCACGTAGGCTATACATATGTGAATGGAAAGAGCAATTAATGGGGCCTTAACCACTAGGGAAGGCCTCTCGATAAATTACTCCTGAACCAATATCAATTATTAAGTTCTATCCAACAACCAACTCTACTCCTAAAATCGATTAATGAAATATTACAAACACATGTGGCAGTCCGTGGATTCGAACCCAGGATGCTCACACCGAATATCAACACCTTATGCATTACACCACAAAGGCAGTTAAAGAATGGTGGACACTGCCTACGATTTATTATGCAACTTCGAATCCTGCATATCAATCTAAGCATGTACACACATCCCAACTGCAACTCACAGTCCCGGAATCATAATTAGGGTAAAAAGTGCCCATATCATAGGCACCATCAGTCCGATATATTATTGGATGTACATGTAGGCAGTAGGCCTATACTTGTTTGTCATTTATTGTCTTGCTGCCTGGATGAGTATACTACAACGCTTCTAAACCTCGCATCTGTAGCTGCACAGTGCTGTGCAGGTCAGACCAAAGCAGTAGCATTTGCATCGACCGCAGCATTCCGACTTGCATCCACACTTGGTCAGTTGCTGGCAACTCTCTGCAATGGGTGGGAGCTCTGTCCAAACGATCTGCCACAGATCTCCTTTCTTGGTCCAGCCCAGTTGGCAGGAGTCTGCGTTTCTGGTTGACGTACTGTTGACTGATTCCAGATGCAGCCCGCCTGGTAGGCAGCACGCTTCACATGCTGCTTCAGTGCTGCTCGGGTTGGAGGAATGGCTTCGTACGGCCTCTGCTTCCGAGCAAACATGTCCAACCTCGCATCATCGACACCTTCAGCTGTGCTGGATCTGTCGTACATCATGACCACAAACTTCTCCAAGGTCTCCAGGTCTTCATCATCAACTACCGGTGGGTACTGGCTGAGTTTGCTGAAGACACCGGAAGCCTCATAACAAACATCCCAGGTTTGCCAAGCAGACTTCTTCCCTTTGCCACGGAATGCTGAAACGACATCGCAGCCAGTGAAGGCATGGAAGAAGAGCATCCCTTTGCTCTTTTCTGCAAGAGTGCAACACAAGTCATGTACAGGAACCCACCTCAGGTTCTGTCCTTGGCCAAAGGCAACCCACAACTGCTGCAGACCTAGCTCCTGAAGTGCCTGCAGAACACTGACTGCGATGACGACAACATCTGTGTCGCTGGCTTTGACCATGATGACTTTGCTGCCTGCTTCTGTTGCATGCCTGGCATGCACAAAGATCCGCGTGTCAGCTTCTTCATGACTGCACGGTGCCACCCCAGCCAGATTGATAGTGCGGTTGCTGACAGCATCTTCTTCCTTGGTCACAATGACCACATTTGGTGTGGCCACACGTGCAATCTTATGAGCCAGAAAGTTGAACAGCTCGGCTTTGTTGTCATTTTCTCTCAGGACGTTTTGCCAGTTTGAGGGAATTTTGCCCTTCCCTGTCACCCTGCGTCTCACCCCGCGTCCTCGCTTTGATCTTTCAGCTTTCAGACTAGATGGCCGGTAGACATCAAACACAATGTTTGTTCTCTTGTACTTGGTAGAGTATGCTTGTATTCTAGGAAGGACATCGAGCATTGCGTACTCTTCGAACGTCTTTGAACTCCGTGGGGGCAGACTGTTCACCAACGCTGCACCATCAATGATGATGGTGTCGGCGTCTGGCTCTGCCTCAGGGGTTGTAACTTGGCTCTGAAGAATGGTAGTGAGGTGGGATGTCCGCTCCGTGTTCAAGCATGGCCACAAACTGAAGAAGAGTGAGTGGAATGGCCTGCTCGATGCACCCCTCATGGAAGGTTCCATCAAATGTGGACTTGTGGTCCAGCATAATTCTTCGCAAGATGTTAGCTGCTTTGCCAAGGATAATAGCTTCACTATAATAGTCAGAGGCTTCTGACAAGACAAAGCCCACATCTTTCTGGAAAGCCAGAAGAACATCCTTTCCCTGCTTGTGCACTTCCAACTCAGGTATATCTGACAGCAGTTTTTCCTTCAGTCTTGTGGAGTTGACAGCAGGTGCATCAACACCCAGCTGTTCCAGGCGCTGGGCATACAGGTGAACTATGTCTGCAAGTCGGAAGACTGCAGGACCCTCGCCAGATCTGGTGGTCTCCACTAGATATGTGACTAGCTCTGAGAATGCCTGTGGGTGGGCATCCTCTTCGGGTGCACGTTCCTGTTCCAGTCTCTTGGTGGCTCTGAGGTACGTCCTCTCTCTATTGTACAGGTCTGTCAAGCATGCAAAATGGTATTTGACCTGTGCAATAGCATCTCCACCGCTGAGTCTTGCAAGCAGTTTTCCGTCATTTAAAGTTTGGGCACATTCATTAAGTCTGTTATTGAGGTTCATCGTCATAACTTGTCTGAGTTCAGAGGATGGGGCTTCTTTGTCACATATGAAACACGTTTGGCCTTCAAGGCTGGTTCTACGCAGATTGGTCTGGCATTCTACTGGCTGAGCACTCTCTGCTCTTCTTTTTCTGGCTCTCTCCAGTTTCGTGTTGTTGAACATAAGGCGACAACTTTGGTGTTACTGCGCCTTGTTCCTCCTCAGAGTTTCTTCAATGCCACCACCATCATCAAGTCTGGCTGGATCCAGAACAATAGGCATCTCATTAATTGCGTGAAAGAGGGGAATAGTAGTCGCAATCATAGTGTAGTCATCATGTTCTTGTGGTTGTTGTGCACGTGGTGACTTGAGCTCTTCACTCTTCTTCTTCTGGCAAAGACAACACTTGCTCCAGTCAGTCCGGAATTTAGACGGTCCTGGATCTGTATTTGCCATCTTGGTGAATACAGTATGATAATTTTTCTGTAACACAGATATAATAGATAACAGATAATCACAGTATACAACAGATAATCACAGTATGATATAACACAGTATGTTATATGATAACAGATATAACAGATAATCACAGTATGATAATTATCTGTATTCAGTGAATCAAGGCCGAGGGGTTATCCTTTTACCACCTTGATCACAATCATGCACAATAAGGTATGGGATACGTGGAGGTTCGGGAATAAAAATATATGACCTACACCTAGCCCGATCGTTCATCCAGTATCATTTAAGTCCCGTGCGATCTGTACACCATCCAGGTAACTACATGCAAAGCAATGTAAAGCCCCGTTACCCTTGGCTCGGCTCTCCCGCGCTGGCACATCCTGTCAATTCAGGCGCGGCTATCTAACTAAACATCTATGTTAAACTACATGTAATCTACAGTAGCTAACTGATGCGGGGCTTATTAGACAGCATTTGGGACACTAAACTAATTATTTAGCTACACTAAACTAATTATATTCAGCTGATACTGAACCCCATGCTGAGTTTCACAGCAGCGGTGCCACCAGTGTGCCCTGGCTGTGCGTTGACATCCGCTCTGTTGAGCTACTACTCTACACCTTCCGCTGCAAGCCTCTCAACGTCCCCCACCCCACCGCATCGTGTCATGTCCAGTTTGGAAGCCTTGTACAGGAAGATGCTACACATACTAAACCTCTAACACTACTACGATATACACTACCATGCATTTTAGCCGAGTCAGACGTAACATGAACCTCTAATTTAGCAGAATATTAGGATTCCGGGACTGATATTATGGTACAAGGAAGCTAGTGAGTAAGTCCATGGTTCCAAATTCGGATTCTACATAGTGAAAAATGTATGATTTGACACCAAGATCATTCAAATAGGACAAGTCTTTGCGATTTTATTGCGAAATGCAATATTTCTGTATATTCAATGGCGGCCATCTTGAAAAATGGCCGCCATCTTGAATTTTTAGGTGGCTAATGGGTTTTATCAAAAGAGCAATCCCCAAGGAGTATGTGTGCCAAAGTTGGTGTTTGTTTCCAGAAATGAACGATTCTCCTGAAATTTGCAGTTATCTGCAGCAGCTCGCTGGTGTAGTGACTAGCGTCTTGGACTTCCACCCAGAAGGCCCAGGATCGCGCCCACGCTCGGCGCATTAAAGATTTTTCACAAGCACGGAGTCGTTACCGTCCCTCATGAGCAAAGGGATGGGGTAGTACTACAGGACCCCAATGGAAATACGCCTAATCGGCCTTATTGGGTTATCCTTAGCTGGCGCATGGGCTAGCTTTAACCCTTTCACTCACATATGACGCAGAGGTTGCCAGATTAGCAATAAGAAATAGAGTTCTCTCACTCTTATAATTACCTCTCCAAAATTAGTTTTCTGTCCACAGCTAACTCAAAGACAACTACAGAGGTTGAAGTAACTAAACTAAAGGTTTCTAAATACCCCTGATGGTAACAAAGGCTTTAAAGTATCCCTAATAGGCTCAAATTGCGTCATATGTCGGAGAGGGTTAAGAACTATTATTATTATTATTATTATGCTCCACGACCTAGGCTAACCCCGAACCGACCTGGCAACAGTGTGTAGCTCCCCAAGAAACTAGCTGGGTTGGCAACAGTGTGTCTGCCAATCGAGATACCTCAAGACTAGAAAACTAAGAAAAGGAACCCCAAGTGTGAAATAAGCCCTCGAGAAGTGGGATGAGGTAAGATAAAGGAAGGCTGAAGCTTTAGACTCAAACAGAATGAGTTCATAAATCCATATCATGCCTAGCCTAAGTCAAACTCATACTTAGCATAGTAACACAGATTCACAGAATTCACTCAATTTTCGCAAACAATAGCATAGGCCTAGCCTACTAAAGCAGTGCAGCCAGTGCTAGTCCCTAAGTGAAAAAAATAGACACCTGGTAGGCTGGTAAGAGTTTACGGGAAGGATGTAGGCTAGTAACAGGTTGTGCGCTCGCAGTTAGCCTAGCCTAGTAGCCTAGGCTATGTTCCCGTCTATTTTGACGGCTACTTTTTTGTTTTTGTTATTTGCCCCCTGCTGGTAATATAGCCTATAGGCCTAGGCTATGATAATGACAATAAGTCATGGGAGGGGGAGGGGGAGCAATAGCACACCCCCCCCCCTCAACCTATTAGCCTATTGGGTTATAGCCTACTTATGTTTTGGACCGACAGTTTGCCCATCGATCTTGTTAGGCCTAACAGGTCCGGTAGAGCATATGCATCATTGCTATATATGTCATTAAGAGCTGAAATGTATTATAGGCTAAGGGAGAAAAATAAAATAAAAATAAAATATATACCGGTACCAGTAGGCTAGCCTATAGGCCTATACTGTAAAACAATAAGTTGTTTAGCCAGTACCCAACCAGCGGGGGTGTGGGGGCGGCAGCCCCCTCCCATATACTAGGTTAGGTTAGGTTGTTAAGTTAGGCTAATAGGCCTAGCACATTAAAAAAAAAAAAAAAAAAAAAAACAGCGGGGGTGTGGGGGCGGCAGCCCCCACCCATATACTAGCTTAGGTTAGGTAAGGTTGTTAGGTTAGGCTAATAGCCTAGCATATTAAAAAAAAAAAAAAGGAGCCTAACCCAACCAGCATGGGTGTGGGGGCGGCAGCCCCCACCCATTATACAGTAGGGTCCCGCATAAAACGTGTTCGCATAAAACGAGTCTCGATTAAAACGACCGAGCTAAAATATTAATATTTAATTTTCGATCAGAACGAATGTGATCACATAAAACGAGTCCGCCGCCAAAGTGGGGCAAATCCGAGGAGTTTTCATATAGAGCGCCGAAATATCGTACAAAACGTACGAAATATCATACGTTTTGAACGAAAATGTACGTTTACAGTGAACATTGACGATATTGGGCCACCAAAATGCTGTGTTCACATAAAACGAAATCGCATAAAACGCCCTCGTTTATCGACCATATACTCGTTTTATACGGGACCCTACTGTACTATGATAGGTTAGGTAAGGTTGTTAGGTTAGGCTAATGTCTTCCCAAAGTTGACTATTTTTATAATATAGGGCCTAAAATCCTACCCACTCCACCCCGTGAAATCCGACCCAGCTTTCGTCAAAAGTTGGCTTTGGCTTGGGTATTCACAAAATTGGGTTTTATGGGTTTGCAATTTGGGAAAACCCGAGCCAAGTTTTGATACGAAACGCTATATTATTGTATTTTTACGCTTTTAACCCCTCATTTTCCCTGAACTTCATAACCCTCCCCACTAGTGGGAGGCGTGTTTTTAGATTGTTGGATAATGGGTAAATACTCATTTCAGCTCCTCTTCAGTATAAAACAACACTATATCTGAAGGAAAAATAAAAACAAAAACAAAATAAAGCTTACTGAAATCGCTGTCGGTCCAAAAAGTCAGGTTTACCGCCTATTGTATCGGATGTATCCCATGGCAGTCAAAATAGGCTAGCCTAGACTGCTAGCCTAATGATCGCAAGCATATGCCGCCGCTCCTCGTAGGCGGGCAGTACGCCAGAATAAAGTATAGCCTACTACATCCTTGCCCTCAATCTTTGTACACTCGGATACCATAGTTTCTAGCCCACACATACTCATTCGTGACCTTGACCTATTTCTAATTATGGAAGGAGCCTAGGCTACATCTCTGCAGACCAATTTATGAATATAATTTTCTATAATTCAACTACAGTACTGGTACAAAACTATATACAGTAGGCCTATACTAGGCCCATTTATTGAAAAGCAATTTTTATCCAAAAATAAGGTAGGCCTAGGCTAAAAATGTATCACCAACCAGTTACAAGTTTTTCAGGTTATTTTTTATTTTTGTTTTTTTCTTTGATATAGCCTAGGCTACAGTGTTGTTTAATACAGAGGTCCGTCGCATTTTAGTATTTTCCCATTATCCATCAATCTTTAGACACGGCTCCCGATAGTGGGGAGGGCTATGAAGATCAGGGAAATTGCGGGGTAAAAGACGTAAATAAAGGGGTAATATTGGAGGAACTCTGAAAATACAATATTTAAAAGTAACAAAACCTGAAAATGGAAAAACCCGAGCCAAGTTTTGACCAAACTTGGCGCGGGTTTTTCGAATTTTCAGAGTCCAAAATCACAGTAACCTCATTTCGAAAGTTGGCTCGGGTTTTCTTGTTTGGGATGGATTTAGACTCCGGGCGTACGGTCGTCATGTTTGCATGGGGCGATCGCCGCTGTTAACTTCACGTCTATTTTGACGGCGATTAATTCGGTTATTTGCTCCCTGCTGGCAATATATATGATGATAACAATATGTCATGGGGGGGTGTGAAGGGGGGCAAAGCCCCCCTCAACATATTATTGTATCCAATGGCATTCAAAATAGACGGGAACATGATTGCAAAGGTCGGGAAGGATGTAGTTTCCGGGTGTACGGTTGTCATGTGCGCTCGTACTTACGTTCCCGTCTATTTCGACGCTATATTTTCTGCTATTTGCCCCCTGTCATTACTGCATGAATACTAGGTTAGGTTAGGTTAGGTTGTTTGGTTAGGCTAATGTATTTTTATATCCAAAGGCATCCGCATAGTGTAAACAAGGTGGGCGGTACACCCGGTAACTACATTCTTGCCCAAAGGTCTGACGCCTCCCCTGCCGCCGCCGCCGCCATCATGTTTACATTTGTCGATCGCCGTGGTTAAGTTCGCGTCTATTTTTACAGCGATTTTTTCGGTAATTTGCCCCCTGCTGGCAATATTATAGGTTTGAGTCCTGAAGGGAAGAAGGAAAACCTAATATTTAGTAGTGGCCCCGGAATCATTGACGATGCGCCTTAACGTAGGTAATGGCCAATCTTGAACTCTAGCTTGCTGTTCAAACTTCCCGCCCGGGGAGAACTCAAATACGATTGCCACACATCGTGAGCGAAACGCTCTTAAAAAAACACTCACGGACTCGTCCTTATGATGTGAGTACCGGTACCACTACTAGAAAAAAAAAATAGTAAAATAAATAAAAATAGCAATAAAAATTAAACTTGATCTAGCAATGCACTTCCCGTGCGTCTGCTCTTTTGGTTACGGCACGCCATCTTGCTCGTAGCGGCTGTTCATTCTTAATCTGACATATCGAGACTCTCAAAAATGTAGCAAATGAATGGGAAGGGGACGGAAGGGAGGGCCAAAGTCGTCAATGATTCCGGGGCCACTACTAAATATTAGGTTTTCCTTCTTCCCTTCGGGACTCAAACCTATAATTTATTAGTGGCCCCTTCATCATTGACGATGCGCCTGATATCTCAAGACTGGAGGGGGACATTCATCATGAACATTGAATACCACTAATAAACCAGATAAGGTCCAAATAAACACGTACTAATCAGATCAGTTTAATATGAAAATAAAATATAAAAAAAGGGGTTACAGGCGGCGTTTCTTAAAGGAAGCCTGTGGTGTTAGCACCTTTACGTTTGATAGAACAGTTGGTGTAACACAAAAATAAACTATTCATTTAGCTTATACATCCCAAGATAAATGAACAACTCATTATTATCCAAATTTACTAATATGTTGGCCTATACATTCATGGCCTCAGGTACTGTATTACCAAAAATATTTGTACTCTCACTCTAATCCTAATCCTTAAGATTATTGAATATATTGGAAACTCTATTGCATCCATAGTGTTAACATAAAAAATAAAAATTTCCTGAGTCGACTTACTTTAGTCTAAGGAACAGATTATGGTAACATTCAAGACAGCTAGAGCCGCCTTATTTACCAAGTTTCTTTATATTTTTTCCAAGGAATATAGTGTTTAATTGTTGTTTATCATGGTTTGAGTGGAGGATTTGCATTAACTTACCCATTATTCATTAATCTGAAGATACTCCGTCAAATGGCGCCATTTATTGGGTGAATCGCGCATTTACAGTAGGTAAGGAAAATTGTGGGAAGGCCATGCACGCTTCCAAAATGTACAAATATTATATTAGATTAGATTAACCTAACCTAACCTAACCCAACCCTAATATAATATAATATAATATAGTTTTTGTGAGTAACGTTCAAGCCATTTATTGGGTGAATCGCACTCACCGCATCTTTCAAAACAAGAAGAAGAGGACCCAGGTCGAAGTAATCATTGGGTGCAATGCTTTGTTTACGTTCGGGACATTTTTTCGTGTTATTTTTCGGTGTAATCGGGTTTTTTCAAGTGTCGATAACGATATTCCTCCATGCGGACTATAATGAGAAAAATATGGCGAGTCTATTGGTCCCTATTTTCCCTAATAAATTATTTCTAATAGGGCTGCGAAAGAGGTCTTGAATATTATCCAGATTATCACATGACCTTAATACTCATTACATTTTGTCTCACTTCAGAGGCAGGTAGAGTCCTTAGCTAGGATACCCCCCCTTTTCATTACAAAAATAGCTTAAAACTAGACTTTTTGCCTTAATGCTACACATGTACGAGAAGGTTTCATGAGATTGACGGACAGGTAACGTGTGAGGAATGTATGATTTGATGACCACAATTGGGTCTGCTGAATATCATCTAGAGAGTAATTATGGAGGAATCGAAGTGATGCCGCCCATTTACGGATATCGTGTGATCGTGCCAACACACCTGGATTACTCTCACGAATGACTTCCACTAATAACGCAGCTAGCCGGCGTTTTTGTAAACGTTTACCTGTCCGTGAAACCCAGAGGGCTCCCGCCTGTGAGGGCCGGGACACCCGCATAAATAACATAAGTGACTGCACTGGACAAAGTAAATGGTGCCTGTCACCTTGTTTCAGAGCCGGAATTACAAACTCTGTAAATACATGATTACCATGTTCATTCTTAGCTATGAAGTTAGGAGCAGGAGCAATATGTACACCCATGTTGCATCTTGAAAATCTTAAACAGTTTGGCTCCGAACTCATCGCCGCCAACTCAGATACCCTGTCACCCGTAGCCAGTGCCATTAGAAAAATTACCTTTTTAAGTATTAAGTCAAAGGGAGGATCCTTGCAATATTTATGGGACTGAAGCATCTCAAGGGCCAGATCAAGAGACCAGGTGGGTGTGAGTTGACGAGGAGGAGGGCGAAGCCTGAAGCAAGACCTCATGAAACCCTTTTCCTCCGCCCCCGGCACAGACAGACCAGTTAAATCCAAAAACGGTGTCCTAATTGCTGTGAGGTGATTCCTTAATGTGACAACTGACAACTTTTGAATATCAAATAGGTAATTTAAGTAATTAAACACCAGAGCCACTGAGGACTGTTGTTGACCAGTTTCTACAATCCAGGTAGTAAATGATTTCCAGTGTGATTGGTACTGTCGTCGGGTTGATTGAGCATACTGGTTAATCAACTTGTGAGTCACTGTTTCCCCAAACTGGTCTAGCCACTTGGCCTTCTGAATATCCACAAGGCAAAAGTCAGCGAGTTCTTGAGGTTTCCAATTGTCTCTAAGTGGAAGTACGAGATCGGGAGCGACACCGGGTTCTCGCACCACATCTTCAATTGTTTGTACCACACTTGAGCCAGCCACAAGGGCGCGATCATCGAGACCATGCCCCGATAATCCCGTAGTTTGTGAACTACAGTTGGTCCTCTGGTAACGCGGCTAATGTGTTCTGGTAACCTCCCGTGTTACCAAAAACCGCATTACCGAACCCATATGTTTACATGTTAAAGGTATCTTGGTGTTCTGGGGATTTCCACAAAGTCCACTTTTTGTCCATAGAAACCTATGTTATAATAATTAAATCAATTATAAAGGTTATTTGACATGTGCATTGGGTTGATTTACCCATTGCAACTTTTACCTCTGAATAAATGAAGTGTTGCATCCCCCCCGTCCCCTCCCCCCGGATCCATAGCCGTCGCTGCGATGAAGTTGATGGTCTGTTGGCTCTCGCCGCCAGCCATTCGTTGATAAGGCGTGGTCCCTCCCCAGCTTCAGCATCAGAGTCCTCGAAGCCACTGTAGTCGGCATCTGATACAACCGACAGTAAATCGTCTGGTGGTTGAGGGTCGGAGTCTGAGTCTGAGTCACTCGACGCAACTTGTTCTTGTTGCTACGCACGTTGACGAAAGAAATCTGTTATTCGTGTCTGCTGGCATGCATTTATCCTGTCGTGAAACATCAAAGTACGGCTGGATGGCAGCAGTAAAGCTTGCTATTATCTGTGCTGAACGGTCATGTTTGGGATCAAAGTTGTTCATGTGATGGCTGAGGCGTTGTGACAATTCTACAAAATCCCGTAGACCAGGAGTGTTCGGCTCTTCCTGGGGTTCGTCTTCTTCTCTGTGTTCCTCCTCCTCTTCCAAATCCTGCAGTTGGTCCTCGGCATCAAGCTCCTGTGGTGGCTGAATCAAACCTTGAATATCTTCTGGCCCCACTTCATCCATCCCAGGCACACGTCTGGCAACCTCGACTGCTCTCTCCACTACTGCTTCAAGCCTGACTGGCTCATCAGGTAAATCCAGCTTGTCTCTTTCCCTTCTCTAACTCCTTCACGATGTCATATTTCTGTGCGTACGTAAAGATACGGCGCTTCTTGGGCGGCATGGCGGCGAGGTAAAGTCACAGAAAAAAAGGCACTTTGAGAACCCGGTATGTGTTACAACACACGCGGTGGGGGGGGGGGTCGGTACGTGAGGCGAGCAATGGTGGAACTGGAGAAGGACGCTGGAGAGGGAATGACATACTCGGACGAGCCGCAAGTGACGTCACTGGACCAGGGAGGGAGACGGAACAGCCTCGCCCGGCCCAGGAGAGAGAAAACTGCCCAGCTGGACCCCGTGTCAGTGTAAATGTTGACCGTGTTAGCAAAATTTTTGATATTTGGGGTGTACCGCGTGCCACCAAAACCGCGTTTCCAAAATGCGCGTTACCAGAGGACCAACTGTACTTTGCACATTAACCCTTGTGACCCGGGCTGCCTTTCCAAAGGACGGAGGTCATATACGGGCGATCTGGCCGAAAAACGTCTAGGCCTAGGCTACCGTATCTTTGTTATTTTAACTGCTAGAAATTTCCCACGCATCTATAAACGTAGTACGGTTTACAATCTGTAGACTGGCGATGAGTAGAGCTTTGTAAGTCAACTGGTTCAGTTGTGATGACGATTTCCGTGGAGCAAATGTTTCCGCGATGTTGACAATATTGGAGCTTTTCAGACACTAATTTCGTCTGACGTCACAACAATAACATTGATCTGACGTCTCCTTATTGTTTTTGGAGGTGCGGTGATGCAACGATCGGCTTTGTTTACATGCGTCGGACGCACAGCGTTCAGACCAAGCTGAATAGGCTTTCAAGCTTACGGATTTTAACAGGACACCCGGGTTCCTGCCCATCTGCCGCGGTGTCATTTTAACATGCTGCCCGGGCCAGGAGGGTTAAGGATGCATCTGGAAGTGGAAACAGATAAATGGAGCTCCATTTGTTCCACTCTACCAGAAATGCGTCCGGACCCCCCGCCGGAGTCAGACTCCGGCGTGTGAGGTACTGAGGCAGCCTGTGGCTTGCCTCTGACGCGAACAAGTCCACTTGTGGATGGTAAGGTTCTGCAATCATCTTTTGAAAGATGTTTTGTCTGAGAGCCCATTCTACTTGAGTGCTCTGTCTCCGGGACAGAGCATCCGCCCATACATTCGCCACGCCGGGCAGATACGTTGTGTGAAGATAAATCCCGAGCCTCGCGGCTAGTCGAAATATCTTTTCCGACAACCCTTGTAACACTCCAGATCTCACTGACCCTTGCTTTTGAATGCATGTCACTGCAGTCAAATTGTCCATTCTGAAGGCTAGGGACTTTCCCGCCTGGCTCATGCCGTGCTCCTGTAAAAAGAATAGTGGGACTAGCAACTCCTTGGCATTGATATGAAGATGATTTGATGTTGACCATCGACCTTGACCCTGATGGCCTAAGTTTGATTGGTAACCCCATCCCAGGGTTCCTGACGCGTCTGTATCTACCCAAACTGTCGGAGGTGGAGCTGTCTTGGGCTTCGCCCAAGCTGCCAGGAGGTTGTGGATTAAAGTTGGAATTGTCCTCAGTGTTTCCGCCGGTGAAAGTGGAAAGCACCTGTTTCCTTCCAAGATAATTCTTTTGACATTCAGACGACCTAACGGTACCATCAGCTGTATCCAATTGAGTGAGCCTACCAGAGATTCCCAGATCTTCCTCGTTGTCGTCCGAGAATGAAGAAACCGGAAGAGTTTCCTGCAAAATCTCTGACGGTTGTCCACACTCTGACTCAGAGTTAGTAACTCGGTATCCCAGATAAGGCCCACCCACTGGATTTGCTTGGTGGGAATGAGAGAGGACTTTGCTAAGTTTACCCTGAACCCTAAGGCCGCTACATGGTCTAATACTAGTTGAACATGATGAAGGCACATTATCTTGGAGGGCTACCACTAGCCAATCGTCTAAGTACAGTCAGTCCCCCTAATACACGTATCCTCAGTCCGCGTTTACCCTATTCCGCGCCGAGGGGTAAAACAGGTACTCAAAATCCCTAAAACACGAATCACAGTTGAAGAGTGGTGTAAGAATGCTGTGTTTTGTATTCCGCGCCACCCCCCCTCCCTACTCCGCGCGCACACCCCTCGGAGGCCTAGGCTTCCCCGGCCCCGTCACTGGCCCTGTCCCCGTCTCCGGATATACCCATAGATTTCCCGATCGCAGTAGTGCCTTCACCAGTTTATTCTTCCTAGGCATTTTTAAGTTGTTGAAGGGTGTAGGAAGGCAGTTGTTACACAATAAATGGGTCAAGTCTCAGCGCACGGACACTTAAGGATATTGGGACTGAGAAGGAAGCACGCGCGCACACACACACACACACACACACACACACACACACACACACACACACACACACACACACACACACACACACACACACACACACACACACACACACACACACACACACACACACACACACCCTTCCTTCCTTCCTTCCTTCCTTCCTTCCTTCCTTCCTTCCTTCCTTCCTTCCTTCCTTCCTTCCTTCCTTCCTTCCTTCCTTCCTTCCTTCCTTCCTTCCTTCCTTCCTTCCTTCCTTCCTTCCTTCCTTCCTTCCTTCCTTCCTTCTCAGTCCCAATATCCTTAAGTGTCCGTGCGCTGAGACTTGACCCATTTATTGTGTAACAACCGCCTTCCTACACCCTTCAACAACTTAAAAATGCCTAGGAAGAATAAACTGGTGAAGGCACTACTGCGATCGGGAAATCTATGGGTATATCCGGGGACGGGGCCAGTGACAGTGACGGGGCCGGGGAAGCCTACGCCTAGGCTATATGAACTCGTCTGCCTCGGAGCTCCAACTATTCTCACCTACTTATAGCATTTATTTTTAATGTAAGGAATAACTTGTTTATGTTTCTATTATTGTGTATGCTTGGTTGTCCAATTAGTATTGATTTTTATAAAAAATTACCGTCAAATGTGGGTGGAAATGCGGGCTGCCGCCCATATGTATTTTTCTCCATAAGTTATGTTATCCCCAATGCGCGAATTCCCAATACCCGTCGTGTATTGCCGCCCATATAGGCGCGGATTGGGGGGACTGACCTGTACCATAAAATCATGATTCCCTGTTTGAGCAATGGTAGCAAAGCCTGTCTAACTAATTTTGTGAAAAATCGGGGTGCTAGATTTAATCCAAAGGGCATTCTTTGAAAGACAAACGTTTGATCCCCGTTGCGTAAGGCTAAAAACCTCTGAAAACGTCTGTTGATTGGGACATGCCAATAGGCGTCTTTCAGATCTATTGAGCACATCCAGCCCTGCGGCGGGAGTGACAACCTGATCTGATTCACTGTCAGCATCCTGAATGACTGATTGTGAATGTGGGTGTTGAGATATGAGAGGTCGATCACCGGTCTCATCTGAACACTGTCCCTCTTTGGCACCAAAAACAACCGAGATATGAACACTGACATTGACATAGGACTGGGGATTATGATCTGCTTTTGTGCCATCTCCTTCATAATGGATCCCACCTCCAATGAAACCTGATTGAATTCTGTGGGGAAACGTAAACGGGGTCGCCGGGACCACCGCCACGAGAGACCTTTGCGGACCACTGTACTTGCCCATGTTCGCCGGGGCCATGCCCGGAAATAATCTCGGAAGTTGCCAGTCACATGACTGGTCTTGTCCGGCAGTACTATTCTCGGATCCGTCTCGCCTTGCCTTGGCGCTGGGAGTGAGAGAGCCTTGTGGTGTCTCAGTTTTTTTGAGGAGAATTGTGACTATGACTTTGGCATGGGGGGATGAGAGGTCTTGCTACTATCGCTACTGGGTTTACCCCTATGTTGGCCCCGAAACCACCTCCCTCTACCCCTGAAGTTACCGCACCCTTTAGGTGCCCCGGTATGAGCAGGGGTTGTGAAAGTCTTGGCTGACTGATTGAACTGTGACTGGCCACGAAAGGAACTCTTAGTTCTGAAATTTTGTTTAGCTGCCTGCTCACCCTTGGATTTAGCAGTGGAGGCAGGTTGTGCATCTAGGAGAAAAGTAACTGTTCTCCATGCTTCGTTAGAGACTAAGGTAGATGTAAAAATATTGGATAAGAGCAACCTTCTACAAATCTCCGCCAGAAGTCTCCTCACCAAATACAGTACACTCTTATATCTTGGCGCACCCGTACAGCCTCAAAGATAGCTGTCCGAACGTCGCCGAGAGACTGAATCGAGTTTTGGAGGAGGAGGCGTCTGGTCAGAGAAAGAGCCTTCTGGGTTCCGGCGTCCCTAACCGACTCAGTCGTCCGAGCCAGAGAGGCTCCAAGTTGGTGGCTGAGAAGGTATTGAGATGCCAGCCTCCAGGCTTTCTGTCTCATTTTATAATCTTTGTCGATCTGAGCCTGTGTGGGAGGACAAAATGGTTCAGGTAACTGGCACAAAGATAGTTTCGGGGCCCCAATAATATCCAAAATATGTTGGGGAATCCCGTCTGCCTGCCTACTGGCATAGAAAACCAATGATTGTCTTCTGACGGAAGTTGATGACTACTTTTATTGGTAATGGTGCTGGCAAACAGCTGGGCCTCATGTCCCCAAGCAACCCACTGCCCATACTCCCCTCCCTTAACATGAACTAATGAGGCCCCATGAGAGTTCCTGAAAGGAATGGAATTTAGTTCTGGGGTCAAACCCTGCAACACTTTTAAATCATTCATCCCATCAGTTTTAGTCCAGTCAGAAAACAGTTTATCGGCGGAAGTAGGAGGCAAGGCGGGGGATTGTGAGTACACAAAGAATTCAGGATTGAAAAATGTTGGGATGGCCTTAATAACAACATCAAGTACCTCTCCCGACTGGTTCTTGGCCCGTAACTTTTTCTTTTCACTTGCCTCTATAACCCAGTGACTCGGGACAGGTAACTCACCTGTAACCGTGGGTTGTGCGAGCTCGGGGCGCAAAGGCTGAACTACTGACCAGGAAGTATCCGGTCCATACAAGAGTGGCATAGGGCCTTTTTTGCTGGGGATGGACTTATCTAGTGGGGGGGGGGGGGGTAACAATTCTGAAAACAATTTCAAATTAGACTGCAAGAGAGCAGGGGTACCTGGAGTTGCGAGCTCGGGGCGCAAAGGCTGAACTACTGACCAGGAAGTATCCGGTCCATACAAGAGTGGCATAGGGCCTTTTTTGCTGGGGATGGACTTATCTAGTGGGGGGGGGGGTAACAATTCTGAAAACAATTTCAAATTAGACTGCAAGAGAGCAGGGGTACCTGGAGTCGGAACCACGGGATTGACAGTGGAGGTAGGGGGAGGAGAAGTTACGGTAACTTGAGGATGCACTAGCACTTGCCCAAGAGGTCGCACCGCCGGGGCTACTGATGTTGTGGTAACAGCCTGTCGCTCACTCTTAATCTGCCTCATAAAATCAAACAGCTCTTGCATCTGATCCTTTACCGTACTACAAAAACCCCACTATCCTGATCAGACTGGGACGCGGACTGTGACATCTCTGAGCCCTGCGTTCCAGATAGCTGAGAAACTGGCCGTTGGCTAGGCGCCAGTTCCTCAGTATATACTCCTTGTTGGTATATGTGTGAACTCGTTCACCGGGTTGAGGGGGCTGGTACAGCCTCCGACCGAGACTCGTCAACCTGGGCAGCGGTTTCGTATGTATCTGTTTGTGAATGGTCGGAAACGCCAGGCCCAGACAGATCGATAAAATTTAAATCTGGGATCTCAAACATGGTGGATTCCTGAACAGATGAATGCCGGTCTGGGGAGCTGTCATGTCTCCGCCGGTGAGAAACTACACTGCCACTTCTTTCCCTCCCTAACACAGGTAAAACAGCAGGTTCCGGTGCAGGATTAAGGGGAATAGTAAATCGGGGGGGAAGAGCCTGAGACAGAACTAGATGTGTCTCTTGATGCCTCGCTCCTAGAGGAAGATTTCTTTTCCGATTTTAACGGACCCTTAGCCGTCTTCTTTCCTGATGAGGAGGACTTCCTATGCCGGCTTGACTTTGGTTTGTCCCTGGCGGATAATGCGGAGTCAAAGTTCGAGCGGGACCTCTTAGCCACCTGGTCATCTGACGGGGGCTTAGGCTGTGGCAAAGGTGATCTTGACCTATCTCGCCGGCTGGCTAAAGTTAGTTTCTCCGGCGGATCTTTGGTCCGAGGTCGCTTTCGGTGGCGGGAGGAAGTGTCATTCGAAGAAGATCCCGGAGGGGGTGAAGTAACAAATGAACTCTTTTTAATGAATCTTCAAGAATTTGGTCATCTAATTGGAGGGATTTATGAGCAACTGTCTTACAGTACGTTACAAATTCAGATTTAATGTGTAGTAGGATAGTCTTGCATTGACTATCTTCATGGTTTTCAAGGCACTGCGGAGGGCTGAACACTTGGGACAGGATTGGGATAACCAACGACCTCTCGAACGGTCTAGGCAAGGGACACACCTTACACAGAGTAAGTGACCAATAATTGCTAAACTTTGACAGCCCAGAGCCGAACAGAAAGAGTAATTACTCTTCTCCATGATTACACTCCCCACCATATTATTATATTAACTTTCCTAGGTGTCTCACTTTCGAACCTGTGTGAGAGAAAATTCCAAGAATCAATGCTCATAAGGACACGCTAGGCTGGAAAAGCTAAGATAAATATATCTCCACGTAAAAAAAGAATAAAGCTTTGAATAACACTTAAACAATCTTAATTCCCCTTACGTTAAAAACATTCCTCAGAAATGTAATTGAGTATCGGTATTGTGTAGCCGATCATGTGCTACTAAAATCTGTTAACTTCTTACCCAAGTGAATAACACTGACCTAACCCGTCTTGTGATGCAAGAATCAACCCCGGCGACCAACGCTAAAACGGAATTTGATTCTAAGCCCGGCGGACAAATCTCCAATGATAAAGCAAAACAGTTTAACTGGAAGCTACAAGATCGGGATGGGTGAGTTCGTTTCCCGGCTCAGCCGTTATTCGCGCGGCGACCGTGGCTCCCCACTTTTTAATATTGGCTGGCGTAATGTTCGTCTGTCCCAAGCAAAATAACGTTTGTTTTGTGAAGGTCAGGATGGAACTGGAGGTAGATGGTGTGACACAAGAGTTGGATGTGGGAATTGTGGAGAACTTACCTGTTGGAGGCGTCAACCTCCTTCTCGGCAACGACTTTGCGGTGCCTACTTCTGAGGTTTCCCCCCTTAATCGTTGCCGAGAAGCCGGCCGACGTGAGTAGGGAGAAACAGGAGTGGGTAGAGAAGTGTCAAGTACAACCTATGGCGTGCGTTGTTACAAGACCTCTTGCATCCAAAGTGTCACAGCCTATTACTCAGTCTTCTGATCAACGGAGGAACGGTTGGAAGAAGATGGCTAATGTTGGTAAAAGTTTGGAGAGTTTAGTACCAGCTGCTCTTCTTGGCAACTCAGTATTGGCACCATTGTTGGAGTCTGGAGAAGCCCCAGGACCTGTCACAGCTAGTGAGGAGGTAGGGCAGGAAGAGACTCCGAGGCAGCAACGTTACACACAGAGAGAAAAAAGGGTTGCTCAGTTTGATATTGGGGGAGGACTTGGGTTGCTTCGGAAGCATTTAGACAGGTTGGTTCCCTCAGATATTTGTAAACTGCAGTTGGAGGATCCGGAAGTTCAGAAGTGTGGTAATGGTGCTGTCGAGATCAAACACGAGGACGGGGAAACATGTCGTGTGAACCTGTTGGAGGAGTTTGTGAGGCAACCACCTGAGCAGCCTACTGTCCCTGCGTTGGTCTGCAGCGGCCAAGGTGGAGAAGGAGAGGGGGGCAGTAGGGCACAGGTGGAGGAGAGTAGGGATTGTCATGTCTCGGCGGAGCAGTGGGTGGGGGACACGAGTCTGGTGGCTGTGGAAGCGCTAGAGCACCTGCCTGACCAGCAGTGTGCAGCGCTCACTGCTCGGTTCATACCCCACTGGTCGTGCCGAGTCCCCGAGCCTCACAACTCAGGCGGTGCAAGATGTTCCGCGGGCAGGTCACATGAATGTTGGAAGACCGTTAGCCTCGTTGTTTCGGTGGTTCAAGGTGGGCGACGAGGCTTGGATATGGTTGTCAGGTCAAGGTCGACCCATGGCTGCCAAGGGTGGTGGTCAGAAGGAGGACATTGAGCAGATTGGTGAGTTTGGCTGTGGAGTGGATGTGCCCGGTCGTCGTATAGCCTCCCAATGCTGCTCTAGTCGAATGCAACAGCCCTACCATAGACCGACTGTATCTGGCCATGTCGCTAAAAGCGGTGATGCTGCGCAGGCAGATGTAGTTGTAAGGAATGCGGGGGTGCGCATGTACGGTATCGGCGGGGAAGCCTTAGCAATAATGAACTATGGGAGTGACTGCACAGGTGGTACTGATTGTCCCTCTCATGACCTGGCTGTTCTAGGGACGAAGGTGGAGAAGGAGGGAGACTACAGGGTAGAAGCTGCGGTCTCGGCTGGGTTGTGGGAGGGCACTAGGCATGTTGTTCTGCAAGATAAGTGGTTTACTAGGCTGTGGCAGTGCATCCGCATGTTTGTTGCTTCTCCAGGCCTGATGTACGGGGTAGAATCCGACATGGAGGCTGGAGACAGTGCAAGGCTCAGTTTAATTCCCTACTGTATAAATCCTGCTCGACAGCCTGTGGTGCAAGCAGAGCTGGATTGCGTGATGACGAAGGGTCTGAGGGATAAGGAATGTCGTGAGTGGTCGTTGCCTGTAACTTTACAACCTGTGTTAAGTGGCAAGATCAGTGTGTGTGTTGATTGCAAGAGTGGGTGTGAATTATCCCTGACAGACGCATATACCTTATCGAGAGTTGACGACACCATAGACCGCATCGGGGCTGCATCGCCTATCACGAAGGTAGAACTAGTGAAAGGCTTTTGGCAGGTCCCGTTGCCGGAAAGAGCGAAGAGAAGTGCCAGTCTTGAGATGAACTGGGCAGTTTATCAGTGTCAGGTGTTGTTGTGCTGCCGGAACACAAGTTGGATGTGTGGCATGCTAAGGGCACTGATAATGTTTTCTTACAGTTTCTTACAGTAGATCCTCTGGAAAAAGGCAAACTATGCCTGTGTATCCAGCTCAGTACCAGTACTTGCACTGCTGCGGTCGTTCACGGTGTTGGCGGCGGCGGTAGCAGACGCAACATTTTTACTATTCTGTATTTTTGTTTTATAATCAAACTTCAAATCTTGTCTTCCCCATGCTTTATCAAGATTACTTTCAAACTCCCTTATTGATTCGGAATCGACTACATACTGGGGCAGTGCGTTCCACTCATTTATCACTATCACAAAATGAGTTCTTTGCCTTCTCAAGTCTATTTCTTTCTTTGTAAATTTTCTTAGAGTGTCCTCTCGTTCTTGTTCCCTCCCGCATCAAGAAGATACCTTCACACACATCCTCATCGTACTTTCCTGACACTATCTTAAAAGTCTCTATCATATCCCCTCTCTTTTTCCTATATGCCAGTGTCGGAAGCCCCAGTGTCCTCAACCTCTGCTCATAGCCCGCGTTCTTCAACGTTGGTACCAGCTTGCTAGCTCTCCTCTGCACTTTCTCCACTGCTTCTATATCCTTTACCATATATGGAGCCCACACCTGGTTCGCAATTCCAGGTGCGGCCTAACCAGCGCTGTATAGAGATTCCTGAAGATTTCTTCGTCAAGTGACACAAATGTCCTCCTTATCAGCCCTACAATTCTATTGGCTTTGTTTATCTTTTCCGCTAAATGTTCTGAGAAATTTAACTTATTGTCTATCACTACTCCTATATCCTTTTCTGCATTCACTTCCTCCATCGCTTCATACATACTGTATCCTACCTTGTCTATCTTGCTGGTCCCAATCCGCATGTACTTGCATAGTTTTTAATAGTTTTGGCTGATTGTTTGTCACGGGAGGGTTTGTTTACAGGAGAACCCTCGCCGTTCAGTCAGTGTGTGTTGAGATTGGAGAAAAACTAGGCTTGCCCCTGTAAGTGCAGCTGCCATAAGCATATTAAAAAAATGAAAATTCTATAAAAACTCTTTCTTTAATAGTTAAAAAATGTGTTAAGTATGTTATAGCTGTTAAAGTTCTGAGTCGAACCTGTGCTTCTTTCAGAAGGCTGGGCTAGTAGAAGCTCGCTCTAGGAGCATAGCAGTATGAATTAATTAAGCTTTTGTGTTGGGAGGGGTTGTATTTTTTTTTTTTTTTATGAGAACTGAGCTTTGCCTTCTTTGTTGCGAAGTGATTAGGAGTGGCGAGTCTTATCGGCGTTCTGCTTGTCAGATATGGAGCTCATGGTTGAGCGTCTAATATCTTGGGGGGGTGTGACGCCTGCAGCTTGGCAGAACGCCACGTAG
The DNA here is from genome assembly GCA_032716605.1 of Paralithodes platypus. Classification (NCBI taxonomy): domain Eukaryota; kingdom Metazoa; phylum Arthropoda; class Malacostraca; order Decapoda; family Lithodidae; genus Paralithodes; species Paralithodes platypus. The sequence goes on from CM064502.1 coordinate 45,399,388, forward strand.
GCTCAGCCGCTCGCTTGGCCACTCGCTAGCACTTGCCAGGGCAGTGTATTTGGCTACAGTCTATCTACAATGTTGTACTTTCTTTCTTGTGAATCGTCATGTCACAGGCAGTACAGAAGTAGTCTTTATTTTCGCCTGTGACAATGCATTGTATTTTATATCATCAGTTGTAAGTTTAATGTATAAGACTGAATGATACAGCTAGAGAGTGTGAGTGAGTAAGTGCAGGAGACAGAGGGTACTCGCGGAGGGTTACACGTTGCCTCGGTGACGTCATGCCACGGTCGGGCCCTCTGAGTGGCTGGCCGCCTCACCACCCCCTCCCGCCGCGTCAGGAGGTAGTTCCCCCGCACTTCCCTGCTGCCTTGTGCCTTCCTTGCTCAGAGCTTGCTTGACCAGCATACCCTTAACATATCCCTTGCCACCTGTCCCCGACTTCTACCTATAGAGCACTTTCTCTCTCTCTCAACTTCTTACCTCTCATTCTTCCTCTCTATTTATCATAACTCCCCTTTGGTTCTGCACGATTTCATATATCGGCCATCGTATTATATGCTGAAGCTCTCAGATATTATATGTTTAGTTAGGCACTTTGGAGGGGTTACCATTTTGTCTGTAGAGGTTCGACACACTCACGGTGTCTCCCTATCTATTCCTTGGCTGTCTGCTGGGCTATTTAATGCTAGACTGGGGTAAGGCTACTTGTGTTGTGATTTCCGATGTGTAACAGGTTTTTGTTGAACCTGTACAATCGCAACGGAGACGTGGGAAGCCTAGGTGGTCTTTCTGACTGTGTACCTTGTGAGTTTAGCACTGTGCTGCGAGTGAGGGCTTTTGCCTCTGCCACCCAGCACTGTGCTAACTCGTTTTGTTTTGACTTTGAGAGGGTCGCCAGGAGAGAACCAGATACTAGCGATCTGGATCTCTCAAGAGAGCACCCCGTCAATTAACGTAATTTGGCCGCACAGTCTTAAGGACCTCGCTAGGCTACGAGCTGCTTGCTCAGCCATTGTTTCCTAGCCTACGACATCCCAGCTAGACTTTATTAGCCTAGCAGACACCCGTTTAGAATTATAAACTCTTATGTTATGTATGCAGCATTCTTATTCACGTTGACTGTAAACCTTGGTTGTTGTTGAGTTGCACAACCTGAGCAGGCTTTTTGAGTTGCCTGACGAAGTACTTCTTTTGTTGTTGGAGATAATACTAGTGTGCATTTATCGTTATTCCCGTGTCAGTTAACACTGTCTGCCTCTACACTTGTCCTATATTGTCCCTGCTTTATATAACAGTTCAAAATCCAATACGATCATCTTACCCCAACATCAGACTTTCTTCAGAAGATTCCTGCTCGATGCTTTGGGACTTTCGTTCACTTTCTTTAGTATAGGAGTGACAGTTCATTATTGTTTAGAGTAACTTTAAATATACCTTCTTCTAGTTTGCATTAAATCATTGCAGTGATTTAATTAAGATCTCTATCTTTTCCTTGTATACCTTATTAACCCTCCAGACCCGGAAGGGCTCTTGAACGCCCATAAAAAACTCACCCGAGCTACCCGGAAGGGCTCTTAAACACCCATGAGCTCAAAGCCTGTAAGCTTGGTGTGCGAGGCGTATGTCCGACGCATGTAAACAACAGCCAGCTGGACCGACGCCCCGCATCTCCGGCCACAAGAAGGAGTGCGTCGCTTGTTCGTGTGTGCCTGTATGTTATTGTTAAGTATCGAAAAGTAGTGTAAAGTGGCTGTTTTTGCCATAAAGTTATCTCCAATGATATCATCATCACAACTGAACCAGTTGACTTAGAGAGCTCTACTTAATGCCATTCTACAGGTACGAAACACATCTACGCTTGGGGATGTGCGGGAATGCGGAAGCAAGCCAAATAACAAAGATGCGGTAGCCTAGGCGTAGACGTTTTTCGGCCAAAACCCCTGGATTTCGGGGAATATATATGTATAATACATAGCCGGGGCTGGAAGGTTAACGTAATTGTATGTTGTTGTGATCAGGCTGTATCAGAGATCATCAGCCTGTAGTAGTAGTGCATTTATACAGAGTTATAGGATACCCCGTTATCGCAGATTTAACTCTGGAGGGTATAGGTGTTTTTTGTGCGCCGGCATTATAAGTTCGAGGGTTGGATCTAGTGTTACCGTTGTGGCTGTGTGCCTTTCTAGTCCAATGATTAAGAGCCCTTGTTTTATACGAGCCCCGGTCGTAACAATTATGTCGCTGCTCGTAGAGCTATCACCGTCAAAATTACACAAAGCAAGATCGAGTATTATACTGGTCGAATCGATTCCTGCAGAGGTGACCAGAAACGACATTTTCAATTCTTAACAACTTAACAGGCCAGCGTTCTTCTCAGGTTCTCCCCTCATCTGTCTCAGCTGCTGATCTTGCATCAAAATGTTCAGCTTTCTTTGCGGACAAAATTGCTCGAATCAGAAATGAGTTTGACAATACCCCTGCTCTTGGAGAATACTCTGTGGTCCCTTCTCGGCCATTGGCCGTAAACTCTGCCTTCACACATTTTCAGCCGATTAACTCCCTAAATGCCTTGACATACCTAAGAGAACTCAATAAAACATTCTGTTCATTGGACCCGATAAATGTATCAAAGATAAGTACAGCTTATGAGACTGCATCACCTTTCATTGCTTCAATTGTCAATCGTATCTTTGAGGAAAATTGTTTTCCAAAATCTGAAAAACATGCCTTAATTCGGCCTTTACTGAAGAGGGCGGGCCTAGATTGTGATAATTTGGTAAACTATCACCCTGTGTCTAGCCTGTCATTTCTGTCTAAGATTGTCGAGCGTGCAATACTGGACCAGTTGCTGCCTTTTCTGGAGCGGAACAGTGTCATTCCCCAGTCTCAGTCAGCTTATAGGAAGCTCCACTCAACGGAGACAGGCCTGAGCAGGATTTATAATGATTTAGTCTTGAATACATGTTCTGGACAGTGCTCTTTTTTGGTTTTGTTGGATCTCTCTGCAGCGTTTGATACTGTTGATCATCAGTTGCTCCTGGGAGACCTTTCTGGTTTTGGTGTGCAGGGAGATGCACTCCTGCTTCTTCAGTCATATATTACCGATCGCAGTCAATGTGTTGTCATTGGTGGCCCTATGTCAGAACCATCATCGCTAAAGTTCGGAGTGCCTCAGGGATCAGTTCTTGGCCCTGTGTTGTTTATTATCTATGCCTCTAGTCTTTCATCCCTACTGGATGCACATGGTGTTAAGTATCATTTCTATGCAGATGATTCACAGTTGTATATTGAAATTAATAATATCGATGAGGTAAACAATAAATTTTCATCACTCTTGTCAGACTTAAAGATCTGGATGACTAGAAGGAAGCTCAAATTGAATGACAACAAGACAGAGATTATAGTCATAAATGGTAATTTGAGAAATAGTGTCCATGAAGATTTTGGATGTCTAGAATTCGGTGAATCACCTCCAACCTTTGGAATCAGTGAGAAACTTGGTCGTTGTATCCGACAAAAGTCTGAACTTTAGGAATCATATAAATAGTGTCGTGAAGAGTTGTCACCTTTACATTCGTAACCTTTATGCTATAAGGAAATTCTTGAGCAGGGAATCTCTTTTGACCCTCATTCATTCATTTGTTATATCTAGAATTGATTACTGTAATTCATTGTTCATTGGTCTACCAAATGTTACTTTGAAGAAACTCCAGTCTGTTCTCAATAGGTGTGCTAGATTAATATTTTCACTTCCACCCAGAACACCCACCACATATTATCTAATGGATCTACACTGGCTTCCCATCAAAGCCGGAATAGAGTTTAAAATGTGCTTACTGACATTTAAGGTGCTGAGGTTTGGTGAGCCTAAGTATTTGTTGGATCTTCTATTCCCAACACATAATGAGTCAAATGTGAATTTGCGTAGTGGTGATGACCCATATCGCCTTTATGAACCCAGAGCCATTGGGGAACGTGCTTTTGCTGCTAGATCCTTTTCTTATGTTGCCCCACGTCTATTCAATCGACTTCCTGTGTAAAAGCAGTTGAATTGTGTTGACGCTTTTAAGAAACAACTGAAGTCGCACATATTTCTGAGGGCTTATGATATTGGGGAGCATAAAGTTACTGATGACTATAAGCTTTAATGTTTTTTTTGTTTTTGTTTTTTTGAAATGGAAAAATTTAAGTTAATGTGAGCGCTCGTGAATCCACTTGGAGAATTGGCGCTCGAACAAATAAAATACCAGCATATTATTATTATATTATTATTAGGCTACGTACAGTACCGTACGGTATCGTATCGTATTTGACACTTGTGATTATTACATTTGGTTGTTTCTTTCACTTAGACATATTGTTATATTGTTTTTAGTGTCACTTTCACTTATTACAGGTTTCACTTATAAATACTTATTGAATAGTTACTCTAATATATAGTTGTTGTGTCTCTTTCACTTGCACATATTGTTGTATTATTTTTAGTGTCACTTTCACTTGCACATAGTGTTTTATTATTTTAGTGTCACTTTCACTAGTGTTCTCAGGGTCAGTGCCACTTAGAAGTTTACCAGGATGTGGAAATCATCGTAGCAAGGCGTGATGCACAGTGCTAACTGACATTCCTGGCACTGATACAAGGTTTTGGTGTTTGTCTGGGGTCTTCAGGTGGTGTGGCTGCAGACATGACACCGTTTCTGGGTCTTGCGACCAGCATCTACTGGAAGGCCGACGATCCTGTGCTTCTTGTGGTGTTCGGAAGCGTATGTGCGGTCCATGGTGCCAGCTCCTGGCATATGTTGAGCTCGTGGGGAATCCTCAGGCAGGGCATATTCCCCAATGAGATGCAGAATGAGCTGTTCCTGGAATCTCCGAAGGTTGGTGTACTTCCTGGGCATTGTGGGGTTCATCAGCTTGTACAGGTTGTACGAGTTCAGCACAGACACATCTTCATGTGCAGGAGTTCAGCACAGACACATCTTCATGTGCAGGAAGAACTTCTTATACCACCTGCAGGAGGTCCGCAGGCAGTCTATGAAGCCGACCTGCATGTCTGACTTGTCAACCAGACGCATGTTTATGTTGTAGTCCATAACTGCGTCTGGCTTCATGATGGGCTCCCTGGTCCTGTGGTTGACTTTGCCAGAGTCAACCAGGTTGCCCTTGTGGATGGTGCTGATCATGTTGACCTTCCTTTGGTCGTGCCAATGGATTGCCAGCATCGGACCATGTTGCTTGAGGAAGATGTCCTTCTTCTTGGTCTTTTGGGGGAATTCCGGCATGTTCTTCCTTGTCCCCTGTACTGTGCCCACAGTCTGGGTTTGCTGCCTATTCAGGTACTTGGTGAGGATGGGGGACGTATAATAGTTGTCTGTGTAGAGTCTGTTTTGTTTTTGTTTTTTTTTTTTTTTTTTTAAAGAGACAATGAACGGAGGAAGGAAAAACACAGATAAAACAAAAAGGTCCATGTACCTAAAGGCATCCTCCATTCATAAAATGTTTGTAACAACTGAATTTAAACATTTGTAGATTGTAAGTTTGTGGAAAGCAATTCGAGGGAAGTGAATTCCAAAGAGTAGTAGCTCTGGGGATAAATGAATTCTGATAAGCAGAAGTTCTGCATTGTGGAGGAGAAAGTGTAAATTCATGGGCGCTCTCAGCTGCCCTAGTTCTACGGGGAAAGATGTGGAGAGGCGGCACAATTGAAGCAAGTTCCTCGGAACAATTGCTGTGAAAATATCTGTAGAATAATGCAAGGGATGCAACGTTTCTTCGTATGGATAATGTAGGAAGGTCCTGTGTGATTGCAGGGTTATTGATTAATCTAATAGCTTTATTTTGAATTTTGTCCAACTGCCTCAATGCAACCACTCCACTTCCACCCCACAGAGGTGAACAGTAATCCATCTGAGAACACACATGACTTTTATATATTACGGCCAACTGCTCGTCAGCGAAGAATTCTCGAACTCTATACAGGAGTCCCAGTTTTTTAGAGGCATTCTTAGCAATGCTTCTAACATAATGTGTCCAGCTCAAGTTAGTAGTTAATGTTACACCGAGAATGTCAATACTAGGGGAAGTGGGAATATTCACATCATTAAAAAATATATGGGAATCGGTGAGATTCTGTCGGTTAGAAAATTGAATGTACTTGGTTTTCTGTACATTAAAGGAAACTAGATTCTTTTGTCCCCATTCATTAATTCTAGAAAGGTCCTGGTTCAGAGAAATTGCAGTGTTTATTTTTGAATTTATAAGATCGGGTTGGGTGAAAGAATTGGTAAATGTGAAGGAACTGTGGAGTGTTGAGTCATCTGCGTAGGAATGTATTGGATTATGAGTGGTAGATATGAGATCATTGATATGAATGAGGAACAGAGTTGGGGCCAAAACTGATCCCTGGAGAACACCAGCATTTATTGAGTGAAATTGAGAATAAAGGCCATCTACCATTACACATATTTTTCTGTTATGAAGATAAAAAGAAATTAGTGGAACTAATGATGCAAGGCCGTAGTGTGACATCTTCGACAATAAGGATTGATGCCAGACTCTATCAAATGCCTTTGATATATCCAGTGCTATTGTATGTGTTTCACCATGTTGGTCTGTAGCTTGGTTGATTTGATGCGTAAGAAGGCAAAGAATGTCTGCAGTTGATCGACATCGTCTAAAACCATATTGCCTATCACTGATTAATTTATTATTCTCAAGATGCTTAATTATGTGATTATTTAATATAATTTCAAAGACTTTACCAAGAGTGGAAGTTATAGCTATTGGTCTGTAGTTTGATGGATCTGAAGAGGCACCTTTTTTAGGAACTGGATGGATGTTTGCTTCTTTCCAGGGTACTGGGAAGCATGAGGTATAAGTACACAGACGGAAAAATTTTGCCAATACAGGAGCGAGCACCAAGGAGCAATTCTTAAGTATGTGGTTCTTGTTGAAGTAGCGATCCATCATCGCCTTCACCACTGCTCCACCGAACCCTATTTCTTGATCTGCAAGAACCTCACCCTCCTTCCCACTGTAGACAATGAAGTCCAGCACATAACCCGTCTTACAGTCACAGAGGACGAAGAGCTTCATGCCGAATCGATGTCTCTTGGGATGGTATGTACTGCCGGAAGTGAAGGTTCCCCCGGAACAGCACAAGAGACTCGTCGATCACAACCTTTTGAAAAGGCTTTAAGAAGGTGGAAAACTTGGCCTTCATCATGTCGTAGAATCCCCTTATCTTCCACAGGCGGTCTGTTCGGTGTACACTGGTGTTGGTAACGAAGTGCAGGTTACCAAGTATGGCGAAGTAGCAGTCCCGGGACATAAGTTTGCCAAAAGCAGGTGTGGCAATTATGTCGCCTGTGATCCAGTAGTCTGCCAGCCGATGCTTCTTCACATGTGCCATGAGCATGGTCAGTGCTATGAACACATAAAAAGACACGTAAAAAGACCTACCTGCAAGAACGATATCAGGAAGTTTAGCTTCCCCTATAGATGTATTGACAAGTGGAATGGGCTGGAGGAGGAGGTGGTAGGGGCAGGAAACATCCATATTTTCAAGAAAAAATTGGATAAAAGTAGACTGAGAGACGGGACAACACGAGCTTAGCTCAACTCCTGTAAACTACAATTAGGTAAATACAATTAGGTAAATACATACATTTGGACAATGGTGACAGGCTTCCAGGCCTTCATGTGGGAACTATGGGTCTTGCCGCTGAGGTGGTCACTGAGGGCCTACTGCTTATTGGTCTCATCGACAACATATGACATGACATCATTGTCGAAAAAGGCCTTGAATAGCTCGGCAGGTGCTGAGTTGGATCCCCCTGGGAAAGATGGATCAATCCCTGCAGCATGTTGGGCGTCATCGAATGTGGCATCTTGTGGCTGAAAGGTGGCCCCATCCTCCCACGTCCAGATATCAGCATGCCTGGGACGGGGACGGGCAGCAGGGGCCACGGCCGCGGCCACTCCCACGGCCATGCCCACGCCCACGCTGACCAGCAGGGCCCCTGGCACGGCCACGTCCAAGGGTACAGGGACATCCACGGCCACGCCGGGGTCCTGGGTCGTCCACCCACTCAGCTTCGTCCACAACAGGGTCGTCTGGCAGGTCATAATTATCATCCCCAGAATCTGCACCGTGGTCGGCCATATTCGTGGGTGTCTTCAGGGTCATAGGTGGGATCCTGGTCGTCAGTTGGCGGTGATACATCAGGTGGCGACTGCTGGCGTGGGCGGCTAGTGGGTGGTGAAGGTGAGCTAGTTGGCTCTGAAGTTTTTAGGCAAGGACGAGAGCATTTTTGGGGCAGTTTAGGGCCTGAGGTGCTGCTTTGTGCCCCCCCTGTGGCCATGAACAAGACCCTTCTGGAGGTGTGTTGACCATTTGCACCACTTGTTGATGGCTGTGGGTCATGCTGGGACAAGACCGCACCACTTGCACCACTTGTTGTTGTTCCCCAGTCTGTCTGGCCGAACAGCCCCAAGGTCTCGAGCAAGGCCAAGGCCATAAACGAGGGCCCCCACAAAACCCTCCCTGCTTACCACTAACAAAGCCCGGGTGACCGAAGCCACTCCAAGGCAGGGAGCTGAGGAGGGTGCGGAAACGCCCGGGAAACCAAAGCCCCCAAGGCCCTGTGCCACTCAGCAATTATGAAGGGAAAGTTGAGGGGCAAGGGAAAAATGTGACGCTTTGGCTCCCAATCTTGGCAGTAGGGAGGTCAATCCACGGAAAAGACGCCGTCACTTGAGATCGAGAAGATATATAAGTAAAAGGAACAGTCAGAGTAAGCTATGGATATGGCAGAGATCGCTCAGCTCTCACTCTGATAGACCAGCCCATCACCACATGACTAGAACCCAATCCTCTCAGCATCAGCTAGGAAAGGCCCTAGAAAGCCACTTGTTGATGGCTGTGGGTCTTGCGGGTACAATACCGCACCACTTGCGCCACTTGTTGATGGCTGTGGGTCATGCGGGGACAATTCCGCACCACTTGCACCACTTGTTGAGGGCTGTGGGTCATGCGGGTACAATACCGCACCACTTGCACCACTTGTTGATGGCTGTGGGTCATCTATCTATCTATCTATTGCCTGACGCCGTGATCCCCGAAGGGGTGGCCACGAACGAACCGCCCCCATGCACCTCTGTCCCCAGTCAGTCGACGCCCCTCCCCCCAACCAGCACCGCCTTCGTTCATGTAGTTCCTCGCTCCATGGGTCATGCGGGTACAATACCGCACCACTTGTTGAGGGTTGTGGGTCATGCGGGTACAATACCGCACCACTTGCACCACTTGTTGATGGCTGTGGGTCATGCGGGTACAATTCCGCACCACTTGCACCACTTGTTGATGGCTGTGGGTCATGCGGGTACAATACCGCACCACTTGCACCACTTGTTGATGGCTGTGGGTCATGCGGGGACAATTCCGCACCACTTGCACCACTTGTTGAGGGCTGTGGGTCATGCGGGGTCAATGACGCACCAGCCGCGGGTGAGGAGGTCCCGGGAGATAAATGAATAGGCCTACCCACGCTCGACTCTTCACTCTCATCCTCACTATCAGCATCTTCACCTCTCTCCCTTTCGGCCACCTCCCGTGCCTGCTTCCTTGCACTATCCAGCACAGCTCTCCTATAAAAATAACTGGCTATTTTTGCCGGGGAAGGAGTCCCCACAGCCGACGTCGGGGTCGCAAGCGTGTGCGTCGTGTCACGTTCACGTGATGCGGGTAGAACACTTCCCATTTCACTAACATTTTCATCACCTTCATGATGTTCACCGCATCCAACATTGTCATCATTATCATCATCACTATCGTCATCATCAGTGCTATGAAAGCCTTGGAATTCTTCGCCATCTTCCACTTCATCAACATCTTCACTAACCATATGCTCTTCGTCAAAATCACTCGCAATCTCAATCTCATTAAGTTCATCACTATCGTCACTTAACTCTTTTAGTACACGTGCAACACCACCGGGACTTAGGAATGCTTTCTTGGTCCCTTTAGCCTTGCCTTTCTTAGGCTTACGGGTCGCAGCGGCGGGCGTCGATTCGGACACAGCGATTTTTTTCGGGTTAACTCCAGCCATCATGGATGCGAGATAAGAACTGATGCTGCCTGGTAGTTTGTGCTTGGTGGCGCTGCGGTCGCCCACGCACAAACAAAAATCCGCCCGCGCAATTTGAACGCTTTGATTTTTATTTTGCCTCATATGAGGCCTCCCGGACTCCTAACCAAAATACGTTTTGCCTCATTTGAGGCCTCCCGGATTCCAAGGGTTAAGAAAGATATGTGGAAATTAAAATAATAAAAACTGTCAATTATCTCACAAATTATCACAAATACATCTCGATTCTCAAGGGGTTAAACTTACGAGACGAGAAAAAAAAAATCCCGTCAGTTCAGTAATGGTCTTTCTATATAATGAAATAATGAGCGATTGAGTTTAGTTTCTGGTGAAATGTCGGTGAAGCAAATTGTTGAAGATTTTGAAGCATTTCAAACACTTTGCGTCCGAGGAAATAGTAGCTACGAGGTGCCATTGTGATGGCTTATCCATCAATACCTTTACCTTCGCCCTTAGACATCAACAAGAACAAGATCTCAAACACTTTTGATAGAGTGATAGATAAAAAGTTCTATATAGTGGGCCGAGTTGGTATTACTGAATGGGCCGAGTTGACCTTCACGTGGGCCGAGTTGACAATCACATGGGCCGATTCAGCAGAGGGCCGAGCTGGCCGTTAACCAACATGACTACCGTACGACCGAACACTAGGCCTACATCCATCCCGAAAAAAGTAGGAAAAAAACATATTTTGTTTGGAAAACTCACGCATGTGTTAATCGGAAAATTTACCTCCTTACCTCTCACACCGCACTCCTAGACAAAGTAGAAAGGCAAGCCTTTCATATCATTAACTCCCATCCACTCACCAACTCTCTGCAATCTCTCTCTCTTCGCCGCAATGTTGCATCTCTCGCTATTCTATCGCTACTACAATAGCCTAATCAGTGTTCCTCGGAGCTTTCCCAGTGTATACCACCTCCTTTACGTAGGGTACGTAGTACCCGTCTTGCAACACAATCCCACCCCTACTCTGTGTAACTCTCCAACCCAAGAGTGAAATGCTATTCTCAGACTTTCTTCTATTCAACTGCTGATCTCTGGAACTCTCTCCCAGAATCAGTCTTTCCCTCTTCCTATGACTTAAATTGCTTCAAACTCCATGTGTCAAGGCATTTTGGCTCGAACGTCACTTGATTTTGGCCCTGTCACTCTTTCAACTCTGGGGGAGGCACTCGCTGCAGGCAGTTCTCTCTCATTCACATAGAACAAAAAATATATACAGTAGGGGCTCACATAGAACGTGTTCGCATAGAACGAGTCGCTTATAGAACGCCAACCTATAATATTGTTCCAAAATTTTCGTTAGAAACGAATGTGATCATATAGAACGATTTCGCCATCAAAGTAGGGCAAATCCGAGGAATTCTCATATAGAGCGCCGAAATATCGTACAAAACGTACGAAATATCGTACGCTCCTGACGGAAATTTACGCTTACAGTGAACATTGACGATATTGGGCCACCAAAATGCCGCGATCACATAGAACGAAATCGCATAGAACGGCCTCGTTTATCGACCAATTTCTCGTTCTATGTGAGACCCTACTGTATGTCTTTACAGTGCTGTCAGAAATGTATTATAAGAGAGTTTTTGCCCCCTACTGTTCAAATATGAGAATGTCAATAAATCCTTGGGGGGGGGGGGGGCTTGCCTCCCCTTCAACTAATTCTGTATCCCACAGTAAACGGTTATTGCCAAATAGAGCTTATTTTTCTCTTTTTATCCTCTAACCCTCCATTTTGCCTGATCTTCATTCTTATAGATGTCATTACCATCGTAAATACAAAACAATTGTTAGACTTTGTGGGTTAGGCCTATATAAGTGTGGATGGTGGAAGCAAGAAAAGTGGGTAAAATTCCAGTTTTACACCGGGGATGATTTTTACAAGTAATTTACATTTCTTGTCCTTGTTTTTTGTTTTTTTAGGCATGGTATTTTATGAACCCCGTCGGAAATTGTAAAAAAAACATTATCCATCAATCTTAAGACACCAAAGCAACACAAACTATTTGCACGCTCGTGATCACGTTCTCTGCTATTTTGACTGCCGTGGGATACAATAATAGGTTGCCTCCCCTTACCCGTGGATGTCATTTACACCGATTTTGCTAAGGCATTTGATAAATGTGACCATGGTATAATAGCCCACAAACTGAAAGCAAAAGGTATAACTGGGAAAATCGGACGGTGGATATACAATTTCCTCGTAAACCGAAAACAATCGGTAGCAGTAAACCAAGTCACTTCTGAGCCTTCGGATGTCAAAAGCTCAGTGCCCCAAGGAACAGTGCTAGCGCCCCTTCTGTTCCTCATACTAATTTGCGACATAGATACCAACACCAGACACAGTACGGTGTCGTCTTTTGCTGATGACACAAAATTAAGCAAGATAGTAAACACACAGGACACGGGCCGACTGCAGGAAGACATGAATGTAGTGTTCCAGTGGACCAGGGAAAACAACATGCAATTCAATGAGGAAAAATTCCAATTAATACGGTACGGAGATAATAATGGTGTTAAAGAAATTACAAATTACTTAACAGAATCTAACCACATAATAGAACGGAAAGACAGTGTGAAAGACCTTGGGGTATTAATGTCTGAAAATATGGGTTTCAAAGTACATAACCAGGTCAAAGTGGCGGCTGCGAAACGTCTAACGGGTTGGATTCTGCGTACTTTTAAAACACGCGGTGAATTGCCTATGATAACGCTCTTCAAATCTCTAGTGCTACTGCGGCTTGAATACTGTAGCGTATTAACATCCCCATACAAAGCAGGTGAAATAAATGACGTAGAGAGTGTACAAAGAAATTTCACTTCGCATATAAGTTTGATAAAACATCTACACTATTGGGAGCGTTTAAGAGCACTGAATCTGTACTCACTGGAACGTAGAAGAGAACGTTACCTAATAATATACACGTGGAAAATCGCAGAGGGTTTAGTACCAAACCTACATACTCCGATAGTCATGAAATTCAGTGATAGGAGAGGCTGGGAATGCGAAATCCCCCGGATGAATAACAGGGGTGCTATGGGCTCTCTGCGAGAGGGCTGGTTATCACACAGAGGCCCACGTCTCTTCAACAAACTCCCTCGGCGAGTAAGAGACATGAGGGACATCTCGTTAGACAACTTCAAGAGAGCCCTAGATGTCGAACTGCAAAAAGTGCCAGACGAGCCCATCCTCGCAAGGGAGCGAGCTGTCGCTTCAAACAGTCTACTGCACCAAATCACCACCCATAACGAGGGGCGTCGCGCTCCTTGGTGCCGCTAGAAGAGCGGCGAACACATCAAAAGGTATCAAAGGTAAGGTACCCCCCCATGACTAATTGTCATCATCATATACCGTATATTGCCAGCAGGGGATAAATAACAGAAGAAAAAAAAAAAAACATGAGCGTACGACCTATGTAAACATGACGACCATACGCCCGGATACTATATCCTTCCTGATTTTTTGTTTAGTGATTTATGGCAGTGATTAGCAACCTGTGTGCATGGTGCACCCCAGGGTGCATGAGTTTTTTCAAAAGGTACATGGAAACAATGGGGTGCATGAAGGTGTACATGGCATGACCATTCTACATAGGAGTGCACAGTAAGCAAAGATGTTTTAGGAAGAAAACTGTAAGTGTACTCGTAATGGAAGAATTGATGTACAGTATATTGCATTCAAAGTATTTTAAATCTATGCAGTATAATAGTACAATATATTACATTCAGTATAAAACTAGCAAAATATATAGAACCAACCCACCCAAATAGGCAGATAGGCTACAGCCGAAATTGTGGGGAAAAGTATAATGATTTTGGTATACCTTTCACAACGAGTTTTAGACTAGAGTCATGTCGGAGATGTGACACCGTTGTGGTGGTGTATGGCGCGCCAGTGACACGTCTAATACAAATTAAATACGCATATACAGCCGTGCGTGTATGATGTAAACGATCAAAGGGTAGCCTACATGAGTTTCTGAAAGGCTCCCGGAAGGGTGCATGAACTTAGAAAGGGTTGAATAACACTGATTTAGGGAGTATAATATAATGAATTACCAACGGTTTGGACATACAGTATATGCCAATGAAGTACATGAAGTACATGATATAACTAATTACTGTATATAAACCTAAATAATAGATCATAACTTCGACCCGGTGTGAAACTAGAATAATACCGAAGGTGGCCATCTTGAATCAGTGGAGATCTATTTTTTTGGTTGAATTCTAGCGATGGCTCCAAATCACGGTAAGGATTAAGTACTGTATTCGGGCGTACAGTACCGCCCGCCTTTTTTTCAATTACTCGGCACACTCGCGATCATTTTCCCGTCTATTTTGACTGCCATGGGATTCAATAATAGGCTGAGCAGGGGTAAAGCCCCCATGACTTATTGTCATCATCATATATATTGTCAGCAGGGGGCAAATAACAAAAAATAGCTGTCCAATTAGGGTGGACAATAACCGCGAGGTTCAGTGTACAGTACGGTACACTTCCCGTATTCGCAGCTAACTCGTACCGGTACCTGTCTGTGTATACGTCGTTCCGCGTATAGGCCTACGTTGGCACTGCTGTATTTAACATACTGTAGGTTTCAATTGAAAATCGACTTAGGTCGTACTAGGCTCACCCATCTTGGACCCTCAAACCATTATTTTGGCTTGCTGGTACCTTATTATAAATATTATTATAAATATTAATACTATTGCTATTCACTATAGATACATACCCGCTCTCATCTCTCCCCCCCTCCCCTCCCCTGACCTGACCTCTTGTTGACCTAAAAATAACCCTCACCTGCACCACCCCTGCCCACCACACCTGGATCACCCCTCACCCCCATCCACCAGTATAGCTCTCATCTTCTCTATAAATGTAATGTATGCAATTATTTATACTAGCATAATAAGGCCGGGCAGTCCGATATTGACTGCAAACATGTAACAGGGTTCGCCTCTTTGGCAAACATTCTCCAATACATATTGTATATATTGTAAATAATGTAACAAGAATAACCACTATTGGTGGAAATAAACTTATTATTATTATTATTATTATTATGACATGATTAATACAATGACCGTGGCACTTGTCATATGACAATTGCTTGGTCACTACTGTGCCATACGTGGGTTTTGAACTAAAAGTAACCTTCATACCCTGAACATTTCCATGTATAAACAAGAGCTAGAACATATTTCAATGATATATCCCTGAAAGCAGAGGAATAGACCTTTTTAATGACATCTGAATCATGTCTGTACTACCACTGGTTGTACAGGTGACACTAAATCGGTAAAAAATTGCGAGTTTGAGTGTTTTTTGCTATCCCCAAGTTTGTAAGAGAGTTGGAGATGTCTCCCACTGTCACTAGTCACCACACGGGAGGCTATGGATTGGACCGTTCTGCGCTGCCTATAATCGCTCGCCTGCCTCCCAGGCCTTGTTCAATGTTCTAGGCAATTGTCATATGACAAGTGCCGCAGTGATAACCGTCTTGGTGGTGTAATGGTTAAGGTGTCTAAAAATCTGTGTGTGATAACCCGGGTTCGAATCCTGGTGGATCACATATATGCTTTCATTAATTTCATTGGAGGTGTTTGGTGTTGTCGTGCAATTAATAAAAAATAGAATATAACAGCCCGCAGTCATTGAGTTAAACAGATACGGTGATGGTACCACACTATTGGTTCCAAATGTGTTCAGTCGACCCTAAAGTACCGATTTCCTCCCAAATACATCCAATAAATACATATTATTTGAGGAGAATACAGTACTTATATAGGCCTATCTCAAGGTGGTCCTTTTCACACTTTCCAGCACATCTACCTCTACACCACATCTCCCTCTTACTTCATCATTCGTCTGTCTATCCCTCCATGTAACTCCGCATGCACCCCTCTCACTCTTGGTCTGAGTTTCTCCACCAACGTCCATGCTTCGCTTCCGTAAGTCAATGTCGGGATTACCACACTGTCATGTAAGGACTTCACTTCCATGCTGACGAACCCTATTATTGTTACTGCTTTAAGCGTTCCTACAACCCTCTTCCCCTGTTGCACCCTTTCCTGCACTTCTTCATCCATACTCCCATCTTTACTCAACACACTGCCCAGATACTTAAATGAGCTGACAATCTCCATAGCCTGACCGTTCAACTTCACCTCACACTGTGGCTTCACCCCTTTCGAAGACCATAACCTTGCTCTTCCTCACATTCACCTTCAGATTCCGTTTTTCGCACACTGTTCCAAACATATTTACCAGACTCTGCAACTCCCATTCATTATCTCTCATCAGAACTGTATCATCAGCAAACAGCAGTACAGGTAGCTTCCACTCAATTCCCTCCCTTATCAACGATACACCAATATCCACTGCTCTTCCTTGTATTTCTTTCATGACTCCATCCATATATACTGTACAGTAAACAACCACGGGGACATCACACACCCGTTTCAACCCAACATTCAGATAAAAAAAACTCGCTCTGCTCCTTCTCCACACGTACTGTCGCCTTTCCACCCTCATACATGCTCTTCACTGCTTTCAGCAACTTGCCATCTACTCCGTATATTCTAAGTACTTTCCACATACCTTCTCTATCCACTCTGTCATAGGCCTTCTCCAAGTCCATAAAGGCAACAAGCAGCTTTTGTTGCTCCTCCAGATATTTCTCCACAATACATTTCAGGGTAAAAATCTGATCTACACATCCTTTTCCCTTCCTAAAACCGCCCTGCTCGTCACCTATCCATTTCTCCGTTCTCGCTCTCACTCTCTCAATCACTACCCTACTGTACAGCTTCCCTACTACGCTTAGAAGACATATTCCTCAGTGGTTACCACACACTCCTCTTTCCCCTTTACCCTTATATAGGGGGACTATTGTGCCTGTCTTCCAGTAATCAGGTCCACTCCCCTTCTCTCATGCTAGTTTGCACATTTTCCATATCCATTCGATCACTATCTCACCACCATACCTCAACATTTCCCCACACACTCCATCTGTTCCTAGTGCTTTCCCCAACTTCACTCTTTTCATGGCTTCACACACTTCTGACCTGCTGATCCCCACCTCCTTCTCCACTACTTCTCTTCTTCTCTCTCTCATACCCCATCCAACTATGTTTGCTGGCGCTTCATTCCTTACATTTAGCAATCCGTTGAAGTACTCCCTCCATCTTTCGACTCTCTCTTGCTTCTCAGCTAGCACTCGCCCATTCTTATCTTTCACACCCTTACTGTTTCCCTTGCTACCTTTCCTAACTTTCTTGACTTCTTTCCAGAACAGTTTCTTACACTCCCTCCATTTTACACTCAGATTCCTTCCAAATTCCCCATCTACTCTTCTCTTACTTTCCTTCACTACTCTCTTCACCACTCTCTTCTTCTCCAAGTATCTCGCTCTTTTCTGTCTCTCCAAATCTTTATTCCCTCTACTACCCAACCACTCTCTATACACTTTCTTCTTGTCTTCCACAGCTATTTTTTTACCTCTTCTGTCCACCATGCTGTACCCTTCACTCCCCTCCCATAAAAGGGAATCTTGAAGCTACTACTAGAACAACAACAACAACAACAACAACTGTATATTTTACTGTATATTACACAACTTTTACTGTATATTTTCACAATATGTTTTCTTCCAGGTTTACGAGTGCACCACCATGATGAAACCAAAACTGTGAGGCCCAACTCTCTCCGTCGGGGTACCTGCAGAGGGGTGTTCCCGGGCAGAGTGATATGCAGGGGTTTGGTGGTGGGGAGGGGCGAGAGGTCTTGAATCATATCGTAACACTCCGACGTAACCAAGGAGGCCGTACACGTTAATTAAAGACACAAATCCAGTCCCAATATGAACCCTTGAACTGCAAAATGAAGCTCTTAATTGAAAATAGTAGGTAAATATGAACCCTCCAACAGTGAAACTAAGCTCCGAATTATAAATATTAGGTAACTATAAACCTATATATATATACAGTATTATGTAAAGAATTAATGGGAAGACTCCATTCACTTCAGGATAGCTTCAAAAACGTAAGGCCACCTTTTATGTCCTATACTCGATTTGATTTAACCTGGCGGACGTTTTACTCCCTTGGTAGCTCACTTGTCAATAAATAATGAAATGATATGAAACTACTTTGTCTGTGCATCATATTATAGCCAACTGTTGGTAATTGACAACATAGCCTACAGTATTTGACTAGGCCTATAAAAACATTGTAATTTCTCCCTTAGCAGATCATTTCCCAAGACCTCCATCAAGCTTAAAAAATAGCCCCAAGACCCCCCATCAAGATAAATTTGTACTTTCTTTGGTAGAAAAATGTTGCGGCCGGAAGCCGGTTCTTCTTAAATTACAGGTTCACTGTCGCTCATCGTACATCCTCGACCAAAATATGTCTAAGCAGCATCAGGGTTAAGGGTCATATGTTTTAGTAATAGCTACTGTATATTCAATCTGTGTATGGCCACCCTCATTAAGGGGAGTAAGGTGTCCGGCAATAGATAGATAGATAGATATTTATTCAATCTTCCATCATCGGCTAAAATAAATATAAAACGCATTAGCGCCCTAGTATGGAGGAAGGTAATTTTCTGAAACTACTCTGTGACGAACGGGTCAAGTGCGAAGAGATCACACACCAAGAAGAAGCCGAGATGTTCCACAGCATGTACCAGGACAACAAGGAGGATCGTCGCAACATACCCGAGATTATCATGCTTGGCGACGACAGCGAGGAAGGCAACGCGGAGAGTGACCAACACCACCATCAATACCCACCACATAGCAAACACCATGAGCAGTACCAGCCGCCGCACCACCACCACCACCAACAACACCAACAACAGCAACCACAACAACAACAACAGTCACAGCTAAAACAACACCAACAACAACAAATGCAACCACATCAGCCACAATCTCACCAACCGCACTCGCAGCCGAATCAACAACAGACGCCATCACAATCTCAAGAACAACAACCAGAGAAGCCGCCAATCATATACTCGGCCAAAGTCAAGAAACACCAATGTAAGGATTGCGGTAAACTTTTTGCCTGGGCCAGCCACCTAAACCGCCACGCGTTGATTCACACTGGGGAGAAACAACACAAATGCCAAACCTGCGATAAATCTTTCGCGCTGAAGGACCACCTAAACAAACACATGACCGTCCACGCAGACCCCAAGCGGTTCCAATGTCCGTCATGCCCCAAGCAATTTGCACAGAAGGGCCAGCTAAACAAACATGCGCTGGTGCACTCGGACGCCAAGCGGTTTGCCTGTTCCGTCTGCGGGAAATTGTTCAACGAGAAGGGGA
Source organism: Paralithodes platypus (assembly GCA_032716605.1). Classification (NCBI taxonomy): domain Eukaryota; kingdom Metazoa; phylum Arthropoda; class Malacostraca; order Decapoda; family Lithodidae; genus Paralithodes; species Paralithodes platypus. The sequence goes on from CM064502.1 coordinate 45,418,880, forward strand.
ACCTGAACAAGCACCTCCTCATACACTCGGGCGTCAAGGAGTTTGAGTGCGACGTCTGCGGGAAAAAGTTTGGGCTGAAGCATCATTTGGCGGTCCACGCGGTCGTTCACACCAAGGAGAAAAACTTTGAATGTGAAGTCTGCATGAAAAAGTTTGGTCAGAAAAGTTCATTAAATCATCATGCTAAGCTCTGTCATATTACGGTCTAAACTTATACAATCGTGTAATATACAGTAATTCCTCACTTTATGTTGAAAGCAGTGCTGAATGGGAGGAGGCGCGTCAGCTAACTGGGGACAGAGGTGCATGGGGGCGATTTGTTCATGACCACCCCTTCGGGGATCACGGCGTCCGGCAATAGATAGATAGATAGAACCCATCGCATCATGGGGTTTGAATCTACCAATCCCTGTTGCGGTAATCCCGCCAAGAATCAGAGTTTTACAAAACAGTATAAAAAGTACATCAACGTATTGGAAATACATATACAGTACTGTACACATTCCAACACAAGTATATTGTGTACATAAATGATGCGCTTATGGCTTGGTTGTGACCAGAAGGTGCATGATTGGCACGCATACACAATGAGCGAGACCTGTGGCCAAGGTGGAGGGAGGGGAGGATGATATGAAACGAGCTTTATATCTCCATATAACGCAATATTAGTGCACCACATAAGCATAGGCTTAAAGCACAAGGCACATGTGAAGAATGAACACCCATATATTAAGTGTAGAGAGCATTATTGTAAAGAATAAACAAGATGAAAACCAGAGAGAGAGTGAGGTGGAAACGAGAGAGGGAGTGAGATGGAAACGAGAGAGGGAGTAAAATCGAAACGAGAGGGAGTGTGATGGAAACGAGATGAAAATGAGAGGGAATGAGATGGAAACGAGAGGAAAGCGAGAGAGGGAGTGAAATGGAAACAAGATGAAAACAAGAGGGAGTGAGATGGAAACAAGATGAAAACGAGAGAGGGAGTGAGATGAAAACGAGAGAGGTATTGAGATGAAAACGAGAGGTAGTGAGATGGAAGCGAGAGAGGGAGCGAGATGGAAACGAGAGAGGGAGCGAGATGGAAACGAGAGAGGGAGTGAGATGGAGGGAAACACGCGCGACTCCTCACCTAAACCAGTGTTGCCAATTTAGCTACAGTATGTTACTGCTAGATCTACCGATATTTACTATACTTTTTAATCTAGCGGCAATTTTTTACATCTTGCGACATAATTCCTAGCGAGATTCTAGAGAATTCAGACATTTTAGAGCCACATTCTAGAGATAGTGGCATTATTCTAGCAATTTGTTTACTTTAACTTGTAAATTGCATTTATAAGTACTGTATGGAAAGGGATATGCCCTATGCGACAGATTGACGATTTTGATAGGGATTACTAAATTGAGTGAAATAACCATCAAATTCCTTGAAATGGAAGTCCGTAACTACCCTGTAAATTTTACTACCCTAGACAATCAGGTTTTCCCATGGCAGTGGCCAGAAATTGTGTGGTTGGCCCACATAGCACATCCCTAAAGATCTGTTTACACTGTATATGCATACAGTATTATGCTTTATAGCACCACCCATAACGAGGGGCGTCGCGCTCCTCGGTGCCGCTAGAATAGTGGCGAACACATCAAAAGGTATCAAAAGGTATCTTACAGTCTTTCCCATGTTTTTCCGAGGCACATATGCTGCCTACGTAGTATTATAATGTAGGGGAGGATGTGTTGAAGGTATAGGAATGTGATTGCAGCCTGATATAAAGCAGAAATATGTGAAAGAGAAAGGGTAACAATATGCAGTGTGAGAAGGATTTGTGGTGGAAGGAGGAGGAGGGAGAGAAAAGTGAGAGCCTGTGGTGTGTGTCGTCCTCCTTCCCCGCACGTCATGCTACTGAGGGGTGCTTGGGCAGCTGTGTGTAGCTCTGGGGATGAAAGGGAGTGCACATTGTGCACGAAAAGCACGTGTACATGCACCCCAGGCATGCATATGGCGATGGTGTTGCAGGAGTAGTGCTTAGTCCTTCAAACCACAACTGTTTTCCCCCTCGCGGTCCCCCACTCACGTTTGTCCTTATTCCTTTAACACGCCCATCTAGTGGCCATCGCCGGACAGCATTACATCTCTCCTCAATGCCTGCCAGGTAACTGATGTGTCTGGGAGATTCTTGGCGTGTGGAAGCTTGAGTTTCCTAGTGTCACTATGCGCCACCAAAGTATGGGGCCCGTGTTCACACTGGCGCGGTTTTTATTAGCCTGTAAAGTTTGTGTTTATGGATAGGATACTAGCAGCCCTCTATATTGGACTACGGGAAGGATACTAGCATTTTAAAGGTTAATTTACTAAGTATTAAGTACTAAGTATCTAGCGACTTTTGAGACAGATTTGCGGTATTTTGTGTATTTATTTGGTAACCCTGCTCCCCTCCTTAGTTGAACTTAGTGGTGGTGTAGTAGTAGTACTGTAGTCATTCCCTAGGCTGCCTGGCCGAACAGCCCCGAGCTCCTAAGGAAGGCCATGGTCGAGACAGGATTTTCCCACAAAGTTCTCAAGGAGTGTGTGTTGTGTTGTTGGCATAAGTGGTTGTGTGTTATGCAGTCTTCCATAATGTGTTTGATAATGCATGGTGTTGTGTTACAGCCCGGACAGGTGTCCTGGACTGAGTCATCCAGCCTCTTCTGTGGGCTCAGAAGTGCTGGATGGTGCCCACATCGCAGCCTAGCCAGGTGGACTATGTCCTCACAGGAGAGGAGGGTTTCTGAAGGATGGACTTCAGGGGGGCCATGCATGTAGCTGAGTGTTGTCTTGGAGTGATTAGATAGATCGGTGGGTCATTTGAGTATGGATATGCTTCTGGAGGCTGGCTTGGGGTGGGCAAGGGTGGAATGAAGACAGTATTTGTGTATGATAAAGAGTTCTAGGTGTTGTTTTGATGTTTCTTGGTGTCTGTGGATGTTCTGCCATGTAGTGTAGTGGGTGGTGTTGGTTTGTGGAGGCTTCAGCGAGAAATTGTGTGCCTCTCATATCAAGTTGATCCTTGATTTTGAGGACTTTGGTTTCCTGGTGAATGTGGTCTGTAGGTGTGGTAGCTGTGCAGCCAGTGATTATTTTATGGGCTTTGGTCTGTAGGGTGTTGTGATATTTTCAGTGAGGTTAGAGGTCCAAACAGGCTAGCATATTCCATCACTGAATGTATACTGGTATATTGTTTTATACTGAGGTGGCAGTTGTTTTTGTTATATCCGAGTGTTGTATAGGTAAGTGACTTGAGGGTGTTTAGTTTTGGTGTCATTTTGTTTTTTATGCTTGTAATATGTTGTTTAAATGACATTGATGTATCGTATGTAACACCAAGGATTTTGTGTGTGTGTGTTATGGGGATGTTGTTTAACCCCTTCAGACATATATGACGCAGAGGTTGCCAGATTAGCAATAAGAAATAGAGTTCTCTCACTCTTATAATTACCTCTCCAAAATTAGTTTTCTGCCCACATCTAACTCAAAGACAACTGCAGAGGTTGAAGTAACTAAAATAAAGGTTTGTAAAAAACCCTGATGGTAATAAAGGCTTTAAAGTATCCCTAATAGGCTCAAAATTGCGTCATATGTCGGAGAGGGTTAAGGTGAGGTGAGGGATATGACTGTTCTACTGTCCAGTTTGTGAAAAGGGTTGCTGTAGTGTGTTGAGGTATGGTTGGAGGAGTTGTGCGGCTGTGTTTGCATCTCGATGTACAGTATACACGTGAGTGTTATGTCGTCTGCGTAAGAGGCTGTGTGTATCGGGTGTGTGGGGTATGGATAGGTCATGCATGTATAGGTTGAAGAGTGTTGGTGACAAGACGGATCCCTGAGAGACTCCGTTTGTGAAATTTCTGATGTTCGATAACTGGCCAGCAAATCTTACATGAGCACATCTGCCTGCTAGATAGTTGGCCAGCCGTCTTTTTGTGCATGTTTGTGATGAATTTTTTTTTGTAAGGCTGTGGCGAGGAATGGCATCAAAAGCTTTACTAATGTCAATTGTAACAAGAAGTGTTCTGTGTGGTGGCCTAGCTGAAATATTGATGCCATCAATCAAAAACTTTTTGTGTGAGGTCTGCAAGAAGGGTGTTTGTGGAGTGTAGTGGCCTAAAGCTGTGTTGTGATGTAGCTAATGGAATGTGAGTTGTGGTTAGTTGTAATATGAGGCGTTCGGTAACCTTTGAGGGGATGCAAAGGAGAGTGATGGGGCGGTGTGAAGAGGGTAGTGGTGGTGTTGCTATACCGTACCCTGTTCCAAATAGGTAGGCAAGAATTTGTGATTTCTATCCTTTGTAACTCAGAACGGGCTAGAGCAAATGGGCTGTAAATGTCCACACCTATTCCATGGTTGACGCTTCCCACATGGTAGAAATAGTAGCTGGATTACTCTAGTCTTTTGTGAGTTATAGGGCCTACTATTTGGAACACGGTATAGGTCTGTGTGTCCAAATAAGTGATGTGTCTACACCACTGTAGAAAAATAGTGCTAAAAAATACAGAGGGCCTCGGAGTCGGACGGATCCTAAGTTGAGTGGTCAAGTCCTTGAATAAACTGGCACGGGTTGTCCTTCTGACAGGAGACAGGTCCACTTGGGGGCGTTGTGTGTATGGCCACCCTCATAAAGGGGAGTAAGGCGACTGGCAATAGATAGATAGATAGATTTAATATTAAATGAAGAAATTTTAAGTGAACTAATTTTATGTGACACAATTTTAAGTGAAGTAATTTTATGTGAAGTATATAATTTAAAGTGAAATATATTTAAGTGAAGAATGTTTAAGGGGAGATTTGTATTAATTTATGTATTATTTTCTTTTAGTTTCCTCCCAAGATCTCCATCACAATTTAGTAGGAATTGGCCTTATGCCGGAAATTTTTTCTACCGAAAATTGTATAAATTTAACTCCAAGGGGGATCTTGGGGGTATAATTTTAAGCTTGATGGTGGTCTAGGGAGGAAACTAAAAAAAAAAAAAGGGGTTACCCCATTCAGTACCGACCATGTCTTTTTTATTGAATTTCAGCTACCTTTGTACGATTATATAAAGCTTCGGAGGGATATATGGCAGCTAATGTGTAGATGGCCTTCCTAAGCTGAATATAATCATCTAATAGTTGCCAGACTTGACCAGCATTCTTAACCCTTTCAGTACAATGGTGCCCCTTTAAATTTGAATTATGGCTAATATTTTATGATTTTATGCCGTTTAAGGATCTGTGTTACTATGAGGTTTTATCGATATGGTACTTACACTTTGAGTCCTAAAGGTAGATTATAAACTAAAGAAAATTGTCTAATATGATGAAAAATACGTCAAGGTGCTGAGGAGGTTTTTCTCAACTGATGGGAAATTGACCCCTTTGTAATTCAGGCTACAGGTCTCCCTCGATATACGACTGGGTTACGTTCCTGAAAACCCGATCATAAATAGAAAATCGTATAGCAAACCCTAAAATTAATGGGGCAAATGGGGATGCATCCTCGGACCAGCCAAAACCCAAACCCAAACCCAAACACCTAATAACCTATAATAATATCATAAATCGGGGCATCGGATAGTGCGAGAGACCTGTATAGGGAAGTTGGAGCCGTACCTGTACTGGACAATAGATGGCTTGAATAATAAATGCTGTAAGTCTTATCCTAGTTTTATTATTTATAACAAGAACAATAGTGTTAAGGGGGGGATGGGTGTTCTGAACCCCTTCTCTCTTATATTAAGCCCCACAAGTTTTTGAGATTCTAAGATGTTCGGCCCATTAGTTTGGCCATTGTATGACCTATCACGGTCAGGCTATGGAGATTGTCAGCTCATTAAAGTATCTGGGCAGTGTGTTGAGTAAAGATGGGACTATGGATGAAGAAGTGTGGGAGAGGGTGCAACAGGGAAAGAGGGTTGTAGGAATGCTGAAAGCAGTAACAAGAAATAGGGTGGTCAGTATAGAAGTGAAGAAGTCCTTGCATGACAGTGTGGTAATCCTGACACTGACTTACGGAAGCGAAGCATGGACGTTGGTGGAGAGACTCGGACCAAGAGTTAGAGGGGTGGAAATGAGTTACTTGAGAAGTGCGTGCGGAGTTACATGGAGGGATAGACAGACGAATGAGGAAGTAAGAAGGTGTGGTGTGGAGGTAGATGTGCTGGAAAGTGTGAAAAGGAACACCTTGAGATGGTTCGGCCATATGGAACGTATGGGAAGCGAGAGAATTACTTAAGAGGGTGTACGAGAGCGAGGTGGAAGGATGGAGTGAGGAAGTATATGGATGAAGTGACTGACTGGGGACAAAGGTGTATAGGGGCGATTCGTTTGTGGCCTTCAGGGATCACAGCGTCAGGCAATAGATAGAAGATCTTTCACACCATTTCTTTGTCAATAGTAAGACCTTTTGTGCCATTTAGGTGGTGTAGTCCCCCCTTCAGGATAAATGTATACATTTTTCCTACTAAATTACAGACTTGCTATAGCTCACCAGGAAAAAATAGACACCTAAATAGCATGAAAGGTCTTAATATTGACAAAGAAATGCGGCAAAAAGGTCTTAAATCGCCAAAAACCTAATGGTGTGAACGTCTTAAAATATAAAAAGTAATGGGGCTAAACATGAGAGAAGGAGGTCCAGAAAAAAAAAATCTTAACCCTTAGGAGATTGAAAGACGCATTTCTTTTCATTTTTCTGGCAAGTATTAGACGATATTATTCAGATTAGGAAGGGTATATGAAAGTCAAAGGGTTATTTGAGATAGTCTTTACCCTTATAATTCCCACAGATCCTTCCTAAACTATACAAAATCGTCTAATAAACTGTCAAAATGCGTCATAATCTTCAAAGGGGTAAACAATTATATAAATAAGGTTGTAATTCTTAATATGAACAATTATTTTGTAATATCAAATTTATATAATACTGTAATGATAGTCATAATAGTAATAAAATAATAGCAATAATATGAGTACCGGTAATAATAATATGAGTACGGTAATAATAACAGTAATACCGGTAATACTGTAATAATAATAATACAGTATATTATAATAATAATAATAATAATAATTAATAATTATAGCAATGCCCACCCACCTCACATCCAGGCATGAACCTTAATACTGTATATATCGGCTCCCCGGGTCAGGCGCCTGACGGACTATCATCTAGTCCAACTGGTGCCCGACCCCATCTCCCAACGACCGCGTTATCACTCATCTATTCACAAGCATTCTCCATTCATTCTTATTCACAGACAGGAGAAATGATAATGAATAGGAATGAATGGAGAATGTTTGTGAATAGATGAGTGATAACGCAGTCGTTGGGAGAGGGGGTCGGACGCCAGTTGGACTAGATAATAGTCTGCCTGGCCCGGGGAGCCGGTATATATGAGGGGTCATTCTCGGATGTGAGGTGGGCGGCCATTGCGGTGTAGTCCGCTGCGTGTCTGCCTGCTGAGACCGGAACCTTTCCGGGAGGTCTGGGGCCGGGTGAGTGCTGGAGACCCTTAGTGATCCTTAACCCATAAATGGCGAGAAAGCTCATAAGAAGTTTTACTGGGCGAGGGTGGCAAAGCTCTTAAGAGGGAGGCCTAAAAAAAACATTTAAACGGCCCCAGTAGCACTAAAAAAAAAAATTGTTTTTGTTTTCCTATACCTCATATCACTCCTCCACATCCCCTCCTTCCCCCTTTTCCCCTCCCCCTTCAATTATCACCTATTTTCCCTGTTATTCCCTAATTCGTTGGTATATTTTGGTGCTAACATTAGCAAAATGTGTGGAGGATGTGCTTACGTGCCTAGCGGGTGTGTTACATAAGCGAGTGTGTGTATGAGTAAGCTCAGTGTGGCTTGAGGCCTCGTGGAGGGAGGGGTTGCCTCAATTTTCTCCATAATTATTGAATGGGCTGGTCCATCTATATTCGCGATTTTGACCAGAAAAATTGTATTTTCACTTGTTTTATTGTTGTTACAGGTTACTATCTTCATAGTGAAGGTAAAATAGGCTCATATGGATAAGTAATAACGATATTTATCATAAAATGACGATTATAGGCCTGAATGGAGCCTATATGCTCGCCCATCGGCAGCTAGTTCAATACCCCCCCCTCGCCGTTGCCAGGTTAATAAGAATAAGTAATAGTACAGCCACTAATAATAATAATATAGTAATAAAAAAATATAAATAATAGAACTAATGATAATAGTAATAATATTGAGTAATACCAGTAATACTGTAATAATAATAATAATAATAATAATAATAATAATAATATTAATAATAATAATAATAAAAATAATAATAAGTAACAGTACAATCACAAATAATAACACAAAATCAACCAATCAACAATATCATAAAATATCAAGAAAACTTAGCCAGCTGAATCATTCCAAATTCGCCAGAAATATTCCAATCTTTGTGAGAGAGAGAGAGCTTTTGGACTTGCTGAGGTTCGAGTCCCACCACGGGCCCTCCCTTCACGGTCCTTAAGGCTACCAGCGGGGCGGGATGGAAGCCGAGTAGCGCAGACTCAAACCCGGTGTCGGTCGGCCAGTCCAAGTCGCTCGTCAGCTTGCGATAGTTCAGATCACCCTGGAAGAAATAAAGAATATACTATAGGTAGCGCCAACGAACTTGACAATTATCTCGATCCCTGATCTCTCTGTAATTGAAAAGGACCTAGAGCAAACTGACTGTAATTTTCCATACCTATTTCCTGGTGGACTCTTCCCAAATGATAGAAATGTCAGCCCTATTACTTTCATTAATTTTGAGTTGGCCTATAAGACGTTAAGGGGTCCAAATTGTTGTCAAGTTCGTTGGCGCTACCTATAAGATAATAATAATATGATTAGAAAATGATAATAATATGATGAGCAGGGCGAGTTTAGGAAGGGAAGAGATGTGTAAACCAGATTTTTGCTTTGAAATGTGTTGTGGAGAAATATTTGGAGAAGGGATAAAAGTTGTATGCTGCCTTTATGGACTTGGAGAAGGCCTATTATAATGTAAAGCTTGCAAAATAAACAAACTAAAACAGGGACGACACAATATAAAGACAAAAGAACTTATCAAAATCACTATGTGGAAATAACAATTTAGCAAAATAATGTTTTGAAATAAAAGAAGACAATACCACCACATAGAATGTACATCACTATACGAGTAAGTAAATTTGGGTCCCAATCAAATTAGTTGTGCATATATTAATCATACTCAAGGAATTACAGTAGTAAATTTGGGAAGTTCGGGATGTTCTGGTGTATTCTGTATGAATAGAGAAACTACAGTTAAAGTCTAAATATTCTATTCAAACAAATTTGCAATTTGACAAGATATAAACCCACTGAGCACCAGGCAATGTAATATAAATGTACACTCCAGGACCAGTAGGTTGTCAAAAATAAATGTTTTCCAGAAAACACCTGGAATGGGTTAGAAATTAAGGAAAAACCACAAAAAAACGATCCCCTGGGTCATTAACCCGGGAACTGCGGGGAGACTCTTAAGAGTTCCCCCGGCGGCCTGCGGGGAGACTCTTAACCCGGCAAGCGCGATAGGCCTCACGGAAGGCTTCCTATAGGGAACGCGATAGGCCTCACGGAAGCAGGACCATAAAAAAAGCCTTTCATAAAAAAAAAGGGCCTATCAAAACAAAGGAATTTGTCTCTAGGTGAGATAATTCCCCTCCAGTACTCATCCATGTAAATCTCACCCACCCCCCTCCCCTCCTTCCCCACCTTATTCCCCCCTCCCTCCCCTCCTCAATTATCACCTATTTTTCCTCTTATTATCATCATTTATCGGTTATTTTTCTCTCCCGCGATAATGTAGCACAAGTGGGTTGCATAAAAGATCGTTATGCAACACCCAGACACCGGCACACACCGCCCCGCTCTTCTCAGTTGACTCCCAGACAGCGAGAGGGGAAGGCTGCCTGTCTCTCTCTCTCTCGCCTGAGATTATGACCGGGTGGCCAATATCTTCGTTTTTCACCACCCAAATGCTTTTCCCACTTATTTTAGCACTCTTGAAGGTTCATATATACATCATATATGTAAAATAAAAGCATACTGAAAACAAATAATGGTTTATATTGTAAATATAACTAATTCTGTCAGAATCCAGAGCTAGAAATGCACAAATAACTACCCTAGCACCTACGTCTATATCGCGCTTGTCAGGTTAAGAGTGAGTGAGAAAAAAAAATCAACTTTTGACATCGAAAAAAAAAAAAAAAAAAAAAAAAATAATAATAATTTGGCCCCTGGGCCATGCAAAATCTCAGTCCTCTACCTCCCCTCCTTCCCCACTTTCCTCCTCTCCTTCAGTTATCACCTATTTTCCCTGTTATTCCCTTATTCTGAGGTATATTTTTGTGCTAACATTAGCGAGTTGCAAGCAGGGTGTTGTCATCACTGATGGCAAGCGAGTGCAAGAGAGAGAGAGAGAGTATCGATCGACTGTGTCTCAGTGGCCTTGGGGAAATTGGCGGGAAAGCAGCTTGCCTCACCCATACATTATACAACTCGCGGGCTATATCTCCGATTTTGACCATCCAAACGCTGTTTTCACTCGTTTTATTGTTGTTTCAGGTTAATACCTTTATAATCAACCCATAATAGGCACATATGGATAAGTATTAATGCTATTAATGGTACAATGAATATTTTAGTGACGGAAACACCTCAAATACGTCAGCACAGGGGGACGTTTCCAATTACCCCCATGCGCACTTGTTAGGTTAAGGGGTCCTATGGGGCGCCCGAAAGTCGGAATTAACATGAGGAAATGGGTAGGCAAAAACACGTTTTTGCGCGCTTTTGTGCAAGCAGCTGGATTTTAAGGGTCTTTAACCATCGGCATTGTTGTGTGGGTTACTTATGCAGTTCTCATACAAATCTGAGCCCTCTAGGTGCCATAGGATCGGAGTAATTAACCGCGACGCACCCCATGCGGCTCTGGGGTTTAGCGTTACATACATTGCCGACGCATAAGGTGCGTCTCTGGTACTCGAGGGGTTAACAATAGTACAAAATACATATATCACTCATAAAGGATAGTGCTATCGGGTAGGTACCTGTGAGCATAGCATGGACACATGACCCCAATCAATTACTACCCTACTAATAACCTACATTATAGTACCGGCACATATAAATTAAGGATATCACAAAGGTAAACAAAGGCCCAACATTCTTGACTTGTTTCTAACTTCTAACACTTCCTCTTATACTGTCAATCTTTTCTCTCCTTTGGGCTCCTCCGACCATAAACTTATCTCTGTCATCTGTCCTATCTCTCCCGTACGGCCATCAGATCCTCCCAGCCAATGGCGCTTGTGGCACTATGGCGCTGTCGACTGGGATTTCCAATAGAATTATTTTTGCTTCTGTGGGGCCCTCGGAGAGTGCTGAACGCATTACCAAGGTATGGTAATCCTCTCTGGCTTTTTATGGTTCTGCCCGGAATAAAGCCAAATCTGTTCTTCGATTAGCCAAAAATTCTTTCATCAATAACAAATGTTCTGAACTTTTAAACTCTAGCTCCTCCCAAGCTTTCTGGCATCCAGCTAAATATCTCTACAACAATTTAACTTCCTCGTCTATCCATTCTCTTTTCGACTATTCCTTTGACAAAGCTGAACTCTTCGCTCAAACTTTCGCTAAAAACTCCACCTTGGATGATTCTGGTGCTATTCTCACACTCTGCGTCGGGTGGGGCAGGGAATAGGCTTAGTGAAGGAAGCGAATGTAGGCCTATTTCGGAAGTTAATGATAACCTAGAGATGATACTAAAAAGGGTAGAGGATTTGGGAGCAGAGAATATGGCATTACCTTTTGATACCTTTGGATGTGTTCGCCGCTCTTCTAGCGGCACCAAGGAGCGCGACGCCCCTCGTTATGGGTGGTGATTTGGTGCAGTAGACTGTTTGAAGCGACAGCTCGCTCCCTTACGAGGATGGGCTCGTCTGGCACTTTTTGCAGTTCGACATCTAGGGCTCTCTTGAAGTTGTCTAACGAGATGTCCCTCATGTCTCTTACTCGCCGTGGGAGTTTGTTGAAGAGACGTGGGCCTCTGTGTGATAACCAGCCCTCTCGCAGAGAGCCCATAGCACCCCTGTTATTCATCCGGGGGATTTCGCATTCCCAGCCTCTCCTATCACTGAATTTCATGACTATCGGAGTATGTAGGTTTGGTACTAAACCCTCTGCGATTTTCCACTTGTATATTATTAGGTAACGTTCTCTTCTACGTTCCAGTGAGTACAGATTCAGTGCTCTTAAACGCTCCCAATAGTGTAGATGTTATATCGAACTTATATGCGAAGTGAAATTTCTTTGTACACTCTCTACGTCATTTATTTCACCTGCTTTGTATGGGGATGTTAATACGCTACAGTATTCAAGCCGCGGTAGCACTAGAGATTTGAAGAGCGTTATCATAGGCAATTCACCGCGTGTTTTAAAAGTACGCAGAATCCAACCCGTTAGACGTTTCGCAGCCGCCACTTTGACCTGGTTATGTACTTTGAAACCCATATTTTCAGACATTAATACCCCAAGGTCTTTCACACTGTCTTTCCGTTCTATTATGTGGTTAGATTCTGTTAAGTAATTTGTAATTTCTTTAACACCATTATTATCTCCGTACCGTATTAATTGGAATTTTTCCTCATTGAATTGCATGTTGTTTTCCCTGGTCCACTGGAACACTACATTCATGTCTTCCTGCAGTCGGCCTGTGTCCTCTTGTGTGTTTACTATCTTGCTTAATTTTGTGTCATCAGCAAAAGACGACACCGTACTGTGTCTGGTGTTGGTATCTATGTCGCAAATTAGTATGAGGAACAGAAGGGGCGCTAGCACTGTTCCTTGGGGCACTGAGCTTTTGACATCCGAAGGCTCAGAAGTGACTTGGTTTACTGCTACCGATTGTTTTCGGTTTACGAGGAAATTGTATATCCACCGTCCGATTTTCCCAGTTATACCTTTTGCTTTCAGTTTGTGGGCTATTATACCATGGTCACATTTATCAAATGCCTTAGCAAAATCGGTGTAAATGACATCCACGTTTTTCTTTTCTTCTAGCGCTTTAAGAATTTTGTCACAGTGTTCCAAAAGTTGTGAGAGACATGATCTTCCCGCTCTGAACCCATGTTGACCGGTGTTGTGTAGTTCATTTGTCTCCATGAATGTTGAAATTTTGCTTCGCAGGACTCGCTCGAAAACTTTAATGATGTGAGAGGTTAGAGCTACCGGGCGGTAGTTTTTTGGTAGTGCTTTACTCCCTCCTTTATGCAGTGGGGCAATTATTGCGTTTTTCAAGCTATCTGGTATGTCACCAGTGTCTAGACTCCTTCTCCACATTATAGCCAGGGGTTTTGAGAGGTTTTCCTTACATTTTTCATTAGGATCGAATTCCATGAGTCCGGGCCTGGTGCCGAGTGGGATGGCATGTTGGAAATGGCCTCTTCTATGTCTTTTGTACCGAAATCAATATCCAGCATCTGAGGGGTTTCCGTGGGGGAGGTTTCCATGAAAAATATATTTTGGTCTCTGATGACTTTTGTTTCATCAGGCTCACTGAATGCCATTTCATACTGCCTGCTTAAGAGTTCGCTCATTTCCTTTTTGTCCCCTGTGAAAGAGCCGTCCCCTTTGCTCAGTGGGCCGATGTTTGATGTTGTTTTAGCCTTTTGTTTGGCGTATGAAAAGAAGTATTTGGAATTTTCCTTTATACCTGCAATAGCTTTCCTCTCCTCTTCCATATGTTGTAGTTCATATGATATTCTTAGCCTTTGTTCAATTTCCACAATTTCTCTATCTATTTCGACCTTTTGCCTATCCTGTAGATTTTGATGTGTGCGTCTTTGTGGGAGTAATTTTCTTCTTCTGTACAGCCTCCTCCTTTCCCGATCTTGTTTGCTTCTTCGTTTTGTTTGTCTTGCAGGTATATGGTGGCTACAGATTTGGGTCATGGTTTCTGTTATTAAGACTAGACATTCTGCTGGTGTCAGGTTATCCATTAAATCTTCCCAGTCTATTTCCTCCATTTCTTGATTTACCTCTTCCCACCTAATGTTTTTGTTATTGAAGTTAAATTTACTGAAGGGGCCGGTTTTTGTTCTCGATTCTGAGGTTGTCTGTACACTTTCTAAGGTTGTTTTGATCTCAATTAATTTATGATCTGAGTATGTTGTGTCCGATATGTTAATGCTGTGTACTAGAGAGTCGTTGTTAGTGAAGACCAGGTCTAAGATATTGTTTTCCTGTGTGGGTTCAGCAATATGTTGGGTAAGACTAAAAAAATCACAAAGTTCAAAAAGCTCTCTCGTATTAGTATTTGCTTCTCCGGTGTTATTTGCCACTAACTGGTTTTCTAGTTGTCTCTATTTAATGTTTGGTAGGTTAAAGTCTCCTAGCCATATAATATTTGGTGTTGGGTTCCCAGGGTTTCCACTTCTGATTTTATTTTGTTGAGCTGGGTTTTGAATTCTTCTCGGGATGAGTCTGGAGGCCTGTATGTAACAATAACTGCTAAATTTAGGGATTCTATTTTAACTCCAAGTATTTCCACCACTTCATTACTGTTATTTAGGAATTCAGTACATATCAGTGAGTCATGTATGTACAAGGCTACACCTCCATGTGATCTATGCGTTCTGTCCGCCCTATGTAGGTTGTAACCAGGAATCCATACCTCACTATCTTCCTGATCTTTAATGTGAGTTTCTGTGAGAGCCGCAAATATAGCGTTTCCTTCTTCTAGCAGGCCCCTAATAAATGGTACTAAATGGCATTAAAGGAGCAGCTGAAGGAATACGAAGGACGATTCAAGGAAGTGAAGGAGTCAACTGCATGGACGGTGGTAGGTAAACAGAAAGTTAAGGATTTGGAGGAAATTGTGAAAGAACAAAAGGAGGAAATGAACAAGACAAAAAAAAGTTTTGAGAGTGCAGTCCTAGGAGTCATGAAGAACAAGGAGAGTGTCGTGAGGGAGGCCATGGACAGGGATAGAGGTGTCATCATGCATGGATATATAGAGGCTCATATGAATGATAATGGAGTGAGAAAAGTGAGAGATATGGATAAAGTGAAGGTCATGAAAGCTGTTGATGTTGATGGATGTGGATGGGATGGGCAGGTGGAGGAAGTCAGTAGGATAGGTAGATAGGTAGATAGAATCTAACCACATAATAGAACGGAAAGACAGTGTGAAAGACCTTGGGGTATTAATGTCTGAAAATATGGGTTTCAAAGTACATAACCAGGTCAAAGTGGCGGCTGCGAAACGTCTAACGGGTTGGATTCTGCGTACTTTTAAAACACGCGGTGAATTGCCTATGATAACGCTCTTCAAATCTCTAGTGCTACCGCGGCTTGAATACTGTAGCGTATTAACATCCCCATACAAAGCAGGTGAAATAAATGACGTAGAGAGTGTACAAAGAAATTTCACTTCACATATAAGTTCGATAAAACATCTACACTATTGGGAGCGTTTAAGAGCACTGAATCTGTACTCACTGGAACGTAGAAGCGAACGTTACCTAATAATATACACATGGAAAATCGCAGAGGGTTTAGTACCAAACCTACATACTCCGATAGTCATGAAATTCAGTGATAGGAGAGGCTGGGAATGCGAAATCCCCCGGATGAATAACAGGGGTGCTATGGGCTCTCTGCGAGAGGGCTAGTTATCACACAGAGGCCCACGTCTCTTCAACAAACTCCCACGGCGAGTAAGAGACATGAGGGACATCTCAACTTCAAGAGAGCCCTAGATGTCGAACTGCAAAAAGTGCCAGACGAGCCCATCCTCGCAAGGGAGCGAGCTGTCGCTTCAAACAGTCTACTGCACCAAATCACCACCCATAACGAGGGGCGTCGCGCTCCTTGGTGCCGCTAGAGGAGCGGCGAACACATCCAAAGGTATCCAAAGGTATCCAAAGGTATAGAAGGGGGGAGATGAGACCTATAAGGGTACAGTTTAAAACCAGGGCAGTGGCAGAGACAGTGACAAATTTTAGTTGGAGATTAAACACAAATGAAGAACTGAAACATATAAGATTAAAGAAGGATTTGAGCATAGAACAAAGAAAACAAAATAAAGGAACTACAGGAAAAGGCTGATGAGGAAACTGGAAAGTTGGGTGAGGAGGATAAGAAGAAGTTTTTCTGGAGAGTGAGGGACGGGAAATTGAAGAAGTGGTTTATACGAATAGAAGGGAGAAGGAGATCTGGGAGGGAAGAGAATGTGAAAGAAGTTGTGGCAGAGGTGGAGAGCAGGGTGGAAGCATCTCGGGGAGAGACAGGAGAAGAAGAAGCTGCAGACACAGTACCGGTAGTGTGAGGGGGGGGAGTAGGGCACAGACAGGAGGAGCGGGATGATGTAGCTGCTGAAGGAATGGTAGAAAGATTAAGGATTATGTTTAGCAATGTTGATGTGTTTACCCAGGACAAGAAAAGAGAACTGATATGTAGGTTGCAGGATGACTAGGAAAAACCTGATGTCATAGCCTTACAGGAAGTAAGACCAAAAAATGCTAGAATTGAAAGGGAACTGGTGGAGTATAGTTTAGAGGGTTTTGAGTTGTATGAGAGGAATGCTATTAGAGCAGAGGTTGGAAGAGGACTGTTTATTTATGTAAAAAAAGAGCTCAAGGTAAATGAGGTGGATATGAGACAGCAGTATTGTGAGTGTTGTTGTTGATGATGCTTTTATTTTATACTAGCCCACTGGGCCTAGGCCCTCTCAAGGCTAGTGGTGGAGGAGGTGGTACAGAGTTTAAAGTCACGTATATGTCAGCAGTTATATGTCATTGTATAAATTTATCGCTCTCAGGAAGTGACGAATAGGGGTGAAATTGAAAGAGTCTGAGTCAGAGAGGATGCCATGTAATGAGGTGTTCAGCAAGAATCTCCGTCTTTCAGATGCATAGACGGGACAAATACAAAGAAAGTGAAAAACAGTCAATGATGTATGGCAATGTTGGCATTCAGGTGGTGGACCACGAGGGGTGGACATCAGGTAACCATGTGTGAGGCGCGTGTGGCCTAAACGTAATCTAGTTAATAGGGTTTGGTCTGCACGTGAACCATTAATTGAAGAGGGCCACAAGTGTATGTCATCCTTAATGGAGCGAAGGTAGCCAGTTAATGGTTGCGCTCTCCACTCAACTCGCCAAGCGTCATAAACATGGCGACGGAGGACAGGGAGCATATCCTCCGAACGCAGCAAAGTAGTAGAGGGTGTACCATGACACGCTTGCTTAGCGAGGAAGTCTGCACGCTCATTCCCGGGAATTCCTACATGCGCGGGGATCCAGCACAGTGTGATGGAACGATTAGCGCACTGTAATTTGTGTATTGTGTGGATGATAGTCTTGACCAATGGGTCCTTGGGGGCAAATACACATAAGGCTTGCAGTGCACTCTTTGAGTCACTACAGATAACGACCCGTGGAGAGTTCCTCGACAATGAAGAGATGGTGCTTAAAGCACCTTGAATAGCCCATAATTCAGCAGTGAAAACCGTGGAGTGATGGTGTAAGGTACTTTGAGACAAGCCATGGTCTGAGACTGCAGCGCAACCACAGCATCCGCAGTTTTCGAGCCATCGGTGTAAATGAAAACAGCCGGGATGTGATCATCAAGATGTTGTAAAGCGAGATGTCGACGTTGAGATGGGGCTTGGGCATCAAGTTGATCTGCTAAGTGAAAGCAAACTGTAGGGTGTTTTAGGGTCCACGGAGTGATGTGACTAGGAGGGGGAGTTATGGGAGGAACGGTGATATTGTAAGTGGAGAGCAATTGGCGAGACAATAGTGGGAATGGCACTGGAATGGTTGAACGATAGTTATCTGTGGAATGGAATAGTCCTAGTAGAGTTGGGTCATGACAGAGGCGAACAGCCGTACGCATGAGGACTAATCGACGGTGATAGGCTAGAGGTAAGGTCCCAGCCTCGCATAGGATATTGGAGACACGAGAGGAACGGAATGCCCCTGAGCTAATGCGGATGCCGAAATGGTGTACGCTGTCGAGGGTTCCTAATGTGGAAGCAGAGGCCGTGCCATAGACAGGGCTACCATAATCTAGGGCTGAGAGGATGGTAGCTCTGTAGAACAGTAAAAGCGTAGCGCGATCTGCGCCCCAATGGACTCGTGCGACTGTTTTCAGAACATTCATTCTCTGGAGGCAACGTGCCTTTAAGCAGGCAATGTGACTCTTCCAATTGAGGTGAGTATCAAAGATTAAACCAAGGAACCTGGTATGTGGAAGGAAGGATCTGAATATTAGAATGTCCCATGGTGAGAGTAATGGACTGGTTACGTAAATGTCGAACATTTCTATAGAATACAACGGCGTTAGTCTTTTCAGCAGAAAATTGAAAACCAGCAGTGGATGCCCAAGAGTGGATGGATTTTAGAGCAATGTTGAGACGCCGTTGTATGTGAGTCAGACTGGGAGAAGTATAATATATTGCGAAGTCGTCCACATACAAGCTATACGATATTTCAGGTGGGAGGCTGCGTATGACACTATTGATCGCCATAATAAAGAGTAAGCTGCTAAGGGCACATCCTTGTGGTATTCCATTAATTTGTGACATAATGTCCGATAGGAGACCATTATTTTTGACCTGGAATGTACGGTTAGAGAGAAAATTTTGTAAAAAGCAGGGAAGAGGACCCCGCATGCCAGAATCGTGTAAAATTTTTAAAATCCTGTGTCTCCATGTTGTGTCATAAGCCTTAGCAATGTCAAAAAATATTGCCACTGTGGGTTGGTTCTTGGAGAACCCATCACGTATTTGGTGTTCAAGGCGAATAAGTGAGTGCAGTGTAGAACGGCCAGGGCGGGAACCATTCTGATATGGGGATAGGAGGGCATGTGACTCAGCGTAATGTAAAAGTCGAGGATTGATCAGTTTTTCCATTAATTTGCAGAGGCATGAGGTAAGCACAATCGGCCTGTAATTTGTGGGAAGACTATGATCTTTTCCAGGCTTCGGTACGGGTATAGTGTAAGCATGCCGCCAAGACGGTGGGAAGTAGTTACTTATCCAAAACTGATTGTACAGTTGTAAAAGATGTTGTAGCGCACGTGGATGGAGGTGACGGATGAGAGCGTACGAGAATCCATCCGGGCCAGGAGTAGTGTCTGTACACAGGTCGAGCGCGTGTCGCAATTCCGGAATTGAAAAAGGGGTGTTATATTCATGTGTTTTCCCGCTATGAAAAGATAGCGGGCGAGATTCCTCCATACATTTATAACGAAGAAATTGACGAGGCAATGACTGGTCTGAGCTGACGTGACAGAAATGTTTGGCATGTATGGCAGCGATGTCAAGGGGGTCATGTGTAAGCGAGTCCGAGGCAGGGTCTTTGAGTGGAGAGAGTGGAGGCCGTACAGTGCGTCCGTTGATACTGCGAAACTTTTTCCATAAAGTAGAGAGAGGGGTGCGGGAATTGAAGGACGAGATATATGATCGCCATGAAAGTATCTTGTTGTCAAGGATACTGCGTTTGACAGCTGCACAGATCTTGTTATAGAACGTTTTAAGGGCAATTTTTTCAATAGTGATGGTTATAAGGTCAAAGTAACGATTAGTGGAAAAAAGCCGGGGGGAAACAGTCTTTAAACGCCGCTGCCTAACACTCAGACGCTTAAGAAGGCGTTCCACACGATGCTTGAATTTTATCATTTGGGCTAGAGTGGGCGTCCACCAAGGGACCTGGCGAGGGTGCGTCAGCGAGGAGGTAAGCGGGATATGAGTGCGTGCAATGGAGTTCAGGAAGGACGAAAAATAATCAAAATTGTGGGCAGGGGAAGAGGTAGGGGAGAAGTCCGAAACGTCTGCAGAGGAGTGCGTATAAGACGTCCAATCGGCTTTAGAGAGATGATAACTCGATATTTGAGGGGAGGATGCAGGGCACAAATACTTAAGGAGTATAGGGTAGTGGTCGCTGGAGAAGCGATCCTGTAAAACTGACCAGTCAAATAGGGGAGCTGCGTCATCCGAGGCAAAGGAAAGATCAACAGCGGAAAATGTACAGTGGGTAGCAGATCTGTAGGTGGGGGTGTCAAAGTTGAGACAACAAAGAGTAGAATGAAGGAGATATTTTTCAATTTTATCGCCTGGGATGTCTGTGTTTGGGTTGCCCCAAAGGGGAGAGTGTGCGTTAAAGTCGCCCAGAATAAGGTACGGTGGGGTCAGTTGTTGTACTACTGTAGTTGATGAAGGTCTGAAGTATTGTAATGACAGGAGGGTTGATTGTAGGAGGAGCAAACAGTCAAGGAAGGAAGGTCTGGTAATGAAATGGAGACGGCAGTTGTTTGAAAAGGGTTGGGGTCAAGGGTGACAGGAACAAATACGCACTTATAGTGCACAAGGATGGCCGTTCGGAGATGTGAAGGGGTTATAGGGGAGCTAGCAGCAACAGTATAATGCCTGGGGGGGACAACAAAATTGCCTACATGTTGGAGGCAAATGCATAATGGTGAATATAATTTAAGTAATCGTTGTAATTCTCCCATACGGAGGCGAGTTTGGTATCCGTTTATATTCCATTGCAAAATGTTATATGCCATCAAGAATAGGATTGTCAGAGTCATCGACAATAGAGGTCGCTTGAAGAGAGTCTGGTAAAGGTTGTGAGTGTGGAGAGGGTTGTGTGGATGAAGGTGAAGGGGTAGATGTAAGGTCTGTAAATTTTTCAGAAATAGCTGTGAATTGTGTGACTAGTTTAGGAACAAGGGTGGGGCAGTGGAGGAGTTTTTGGCGCAGAGTGTCCATAAATAGATAAGCGGAGGTAACATCTTCATCAGGGTTAGGGGGAAGTGTACGTGTGGTGACAAATTCCTGCGTCCGAGCAAGGAGGCAGGGATCCGTGACACAGATATGGGGTGTGATGTAATTACGGAAACAAATTGGACATCCACATTTGTCAGGTGGGATATTGGTGTGACATATCAATACAGGAGATTGTGAGGGGCTCGGGGTATGATGAGTCTTTATCGAAGGTTTGTCAGATGATGGTGTCGTAGGGTTAGCAGGAGTTTGTGGGGGAATGTCTCTAGGTTTGGAAGCATCGGGATCTGGGCAGTGGGGAGCGGCTAACGGAACATGTCGCTCAAGGTTACAGGGAGGATCAGGCGTGGTGAGGGTGGTACGCACATTGACAGGAGGTTGGTGAACATCAAATCGGGATTGTGATAGCTCTATATTAGTCAAGTCAGAATCCAACAGGTTATTGTCCTTCAGGAATCTCTGCATCAAGTCCTTGGGCGTAGGATCAGATTCACAAATATGGGTGACACAATAACAAGGAGTCGGGTGAATTTGAGCATCTTCCGCTGGAGCTCGCTTGGAAAGAAATTTGTGAAGATGTTCGGTGAGTACTGTACGGGTAGAAGTCTTGTGCTGAAGTAGAAAGAATCGGCCGCAGTTATGGCAGCCACAGTCCGGATCGTGGGTAGGCATAACCCACTTCTGTGTGGTGGAACCGAGTTTCGAGGTCCGAGATAATGACCGGATAGGACTTGCAACCTTACGCTTTTTCCGAGGCTGCGACTGGGTGGAGCGAGATTGGGGAGAAGTCTCTATATCTGGTACTGTGTTACATTCCATGAGGTTCTCTTCGGCAGTCATGTTCCAAAACTCAGTATCATCGGTCAAGTTAGTAAATCCCTCGAACCTGTTAGAGGTGGATAGGTCCGGGGAGTTAAGGTGAACTAAACGGAAGGTATCATTGGTGGGGTAATGTTGTGGGCTAATAGGTGGTGCCGGAGGCTGCTCTGGACGCTGGTGGGCAGAGGAGTCAGCGGGTGTAGTTGATTCAAACCGTCGATATGGAGGAGATTTACCTTCCTGCCTTAATTGTGCTGCAGCAGACCGGAAGGGGAGTCCTTTTGTGGCCTGTAAATGTAATACGTCACGATGAAACGCAAAGTGCGGGCATGTTCTGTCATTGGCTTTGTGGGACCCGTCACAATTTGCACAACGTGGTGTGCTGACTTGACAATTGTTGAGAGCATGTTGTTCTGAGCCGCAATTTAAGCAACGAGCATTGAGAGCCCGACACCGTGGGGTTGAATGCCCAAGCTTCCAGCAATTTGTGCATTGTCTCGGCTTGTTAACATACCTTCGTACCTGCAGTTGGCGACCTGCAAGACGGACATGCATAGGGAGGTCATGGCGCTTAAAATAGATTTTGACAATGCGTAGTGGGGGCCGATTTCCACGCTGAAGAGCAGTATAAGTGTCAACTTTAACAACAGTGGGGTCAGTTCTTTGCAATAATTTTAAGATACGATTGGTTGAGTCTGTAAAGCTCTGATCTGCAAATTCGAAGTCGGAAGGGAGCACAACCGTGCCAGTACACTGATTCAGGTATTCATCTGGTTTACCTGTGTATCTGTCGTTGGGGGTGTCGAGGTAGGCTTGTAAGGCTTCTGATTGCTCCTGTGTTTTCACCTCAATCATGCGCTTGGCCGATCCAACAGCATGCATGGTGAAGTCACCAATATCTTGTGCGAGAGTATCGTATAGACTGAAATCATCCATAGGTTCACCAGAGACCGTGAAAAACCGTGACCAATCAGGGGGACTGAACATAGCGTTATAAGTGTCCTTCGAAGCAGGGGTATACGTGTTACGTTTACGCCTTTGTCGGTTATGCGAAGGTACGAACGGTTGAAGCGTGTGAATGGCAGAGGAAATACCGGCAAGGTCTTTTCCTGTACCTGCATTAACGGCCCGTTGAGATCGTGGAGGTACAGAAGCAGGTTTAATTGAGGTAGGAGATCCTGCATCCGGAGGGAAGATGGTAACAGATGGAGTCACAGACGGGTCAGGGACGCAAGAAGCATCCGTAGGGGTGTCAGCTGAGGGCATGCGAGGTTCTTCAGTAAGGTTGTCAATGGAATGAAGAGGTAGGCTAAGGCTAGAATCATAATCTGGTAATTTAGAAGTTAAAGTCGAGACTGTGGGGTTGTCATCACTATTATTGATCACAGAGGCAGTACTGTGCATAGGAATTGATGCCGGGGAGATCACCTGATGGATCTCACTACCCGACGATGGAGAATTCGTCACAGTATCCTTAGGAGGTTTGCCAAGGTCTGTGGGTGCCATGCCTGAGTGGGGAACTCCGGCACTGTTGGCAGCAGGGGAAGGGTCCTTGAGGCAGTCCAATTTCTCGCAGGGGTCGGCGTCAGAGGGGGCAATTTTAGATTCCATAGGACGAATATTTCTAAATTCATCTGAGTCAGATTCCAAACCCACCATGGAGCCACAATTAGAGGACGGGACGACCGCCCTAGGAATTCTTGCAGATATACACCCCGACTAATGCACCTTAAGGGCCGTCGATCCGTCGATCGCCGACCCAGCACAAGGGTTAGGGTTTGGCATAAAAGTTTCCCCTCGCTCGAACACGTCGGGTACCACAGTTCGACGGGTGTAGGGATTGCCGACCCACAACACCCTCCAACGAAACCAAAGAGTGAGTACGGTCGTTTACCTCATGACAGTCACGGTGCTCCCAAAGAAGGGGGCAGCGGGAAGAAGGGAAAAACGGAAAACAGAAAGGATGAGAAATGATAGGGCCCACTACAATTAGTTGGGGGCGGCAGGAAGGGTGGGCATGCGGGCATGCACTCCCCTCCTGCCGCCTCCGTCAGCCCCCGCACGTGTTCAAAAGTGAAACCAACGAAGCAGGCAGAGCGGGGGCAGTATTGTGAGTATTTGTGTATTGAAGTAAAATGTGCAAGAGGGTCAATTCTAATTGCCTCTATATATAGAAGCCCAAATAATAGTAGGGAAGAGGATGATAACCTACTGAAAGCAATGGAGGAAATAGATAATAGAGAGAACAAATATAAGATTTTGATTGGAGATTTCAATTTGCCAAGGATCAACTGGGCAAATTGTACTACTCCAGCAGGACAGTGTAGCCTGGGACGCAGGGGAGTGTACTTGATTTGATTTTTAGCAATAAGGAGGATATAGTAGAACATGTCAATGTGGATAGCCTTATAGGTCGTAGTGACCATGCCTGTATAAGTTTTAGTTGCAATATTAAAACAGAGGGATAATAGAAGCAATAAACAAAATATACATGTATGATAGAGCAGATTATGAGCTGCTGAGAAGGTGTTTGGACATTGACTGGGGGGAATACTTGAACGGTGAAGACGCTGAAGGAATGTGGAGGAAGATTAGAGTCAAACTGGAGAATGCTATATCCAAATGTGTACCAGTAAGGGAATATAAGGACAAAACAAAATTGAGGAAAAGAACGAACCCAGAATTACCAATGAAAAGAAAGCTTTGGACATGGATAAGAAGAAAGAATCGATTGTGGGATAGACTAAAAGTGTTAAAAAAGAACAGGGGGTCTAGTATAGAAGCTAAAGAAGTGGATTTGGAACGTAGACAAATAAACAATAAAATAAGGTGGGAGACAAGGAGGGGGGTGAAGGAGAGGGAGAGACAGATTGCAAAAATCGTGAAGGATAATCCAAAAATATTCTGGAAGTACATTCAGGAAAAGTTAACAAGAAGAGTAGGTATCCCAGAACTGATAGGAGAATTGGATGATAGGAATAGAGCAGAAACTGATAAGGAGAAAGCAGAGGTGCTGGGGAAATACTTTGGGGAGGTACTAACAGTGGAGTCGGATGATGCAGTGCCTACTATTCCCATCAAACAGGCACCGGCACTAGAACTAATAGAGTTTTCCCATGCTAGAATAAGAAGGGCTATTGAAAAAATTAACAGAAGTAAGTCCCCGGGCCCGGATGGGATACATCCAAGAATCATAAAGGAAGGAGGTGAGATGTTAGTAGAGCCATTAAAAATGTTATTTGAGGTATCTTTTAATACAGGACAAATCCCAATGGACTGGAGAGAGGCGAACATAACAGCTACCGGTATTTTTAAGAAGGGAAAGAGAAATGACCCAGGAAATTATAGACCAGTCAGTTTGACAAGTGTTGTGTGTAAACTAATGGAAACGGTAATTAGAGAAGGAATAATGGAGCATATGAAATCAAACCAACTTTTCAGTGGGAGACAGTTCGGATTCTTGCCGGGGAGGTCGACAGTACTACAGCTAATTAAGGTGGTAGATGATTGGATGCAAATTATGGAGGATGGTGATGTTATAGACGTGGTATATTGCAATTTTATGAAAGCCTTCGATAAGGTCCCACATAAAAGGTTAATAGAGAGTTAGTTAGTTATGTAGAGCAGATTAACCAGACCACTGAGCTCCATACGGAACTCTCATAGGTCTGGCAAGGTTAATAGAGAAAGTTAGAAGTTATAATATAGGGGAGAAATGTGTGAAATGGATAGAAGCCTTCCTGAAAGATCGGAGACAGAGGGTACTGGTGAATGGAATAGGCTCGGGGTGGAGGGAAATTACAAGTGGGGTACCTCAGGGATCTGTGTTGGGACCACTACTGTTCGTTATATTTATCAACGACTTACCTGAAGTTATAACTAATGGAAGTGAGATACACCTGTATGCGGATGACACTAAGCTGTATAGAAGAGTGAGGAGTAAGGAAGATGTGGGTTTGCTTCAAGGAGATGTGGAGGGCATGAAGGGATGGTCTGAGCATTGGTTAATGCCTTTTCATCCAAAAAAATGCAAGTACATGCGGATTGGGACAAGCAAGATAGACAAGGTAGGATACAGTATGTATGAAGCGATGGAGGAAGTTAATGTAGAAAAGGATATAGGAGTAGTGATAGACAATAAGTTAAATTTCTCAGAATATTTAGCGGAAAAGATAAACAAAGCCAATAGAATTGTAGGGCTGATAAGGAGGACATTTGTGTCACTTGACGAAGAAATATTCAGGAATCTCTATACAGCGCTGGTTAGGCCGCACCTGGAATATGCAAACCAGGTGTGGGCTCCATATATGGTAAAGGCTATAGAAGCAGTGGAGAAAGTGCAGAGGAGAGCTAGCAAGCTAGTACCAACGTTGAAGAACGCGGGCTATGAGCAGAGGTTGAGGACACTGGGGCTTCCGACACTGGCATATAGGAGAAAGAGAGGGGATATGATAGAGACTTTTAAGATAGTGTCAGGAATGTATGATGAGGATGTGTGTGAAGGTATCTTCTTGATGCGGGAGGGAACAAGAACGAGAGGACACTCTAAGAAAATTTACAAAGAAAGAAATAGGCTTGAAAAGGCAAAGAACTCATTTTGTGATAGAGTGGTAAATGAGTGGAACGCACTGCCCCAGTATGTAGTCGATTCCGAATCAATAAGGAAGTTTGAAAGTAATCTTGATAAAGCATGGGGAAGACAAGATTTGAAGTTTGATTATAAAGCAAAAATACAGAATAATAAAAATGTTGCGTCTGCTACCGCCGCCTCCAACACCGTGAACGACCGCAGCAGTGCAAGTACTGGCATTGAGCTGGATACACAGGCCTAGTTTTCCTTTTTCCAGAGGATCTACTGTAAGAAACTGTAAGAAACTCACTTATTTATGCCAAATATCATAATATCTTCTAAGGATGTACTCTCGGCCCTCTCTGGGCTTGATACTAAGAAGGCGTATGAACCGGATGGTGTTCCTCCTGTTGTACTTAAAACCTGTTCTTCCGTGCTGACCCCCTGCCTAGGCAAACTCTTTCGTCTCTGTCTCTCCTCTAACATCTTTCCTTCTTGCTTGAAGTTTGCTCTCATTCAACCTGTCCCAAAGAAGGGTGACCGCTCTCAACCCTCCAACTATCGTCCAATTGCTTTCATTTCTTGCATCTCTGGGTGGGATGTTCCTTACCTTGAAGGGAGTCTGGGAATCATTTGTATTATTGTGAAGGAGGTCTGGGTGGAATGTTTCTTAGCTTGAAGGGGGTCTGGGGGTCCTAATTAATAATAATAATACCTCTCTGGGTGGTCGGGGGCTGGGGAAGTGCTGGAGGTACCTTGGTGACCCTGGTCTCTGGGTCTTCTGGATGACCTAGATGTGTGTGAATTTGTATTTTGTTTTTGTGTGTTCATTGTTTTCTGTTGTGATGTCCCTATTCGGGCTCTGTCTTGAGTCGGCCACCCTAAAAAAAAAAAAAAGGGAAAAGTGGGGATTGGGCCTGAGTATAATATACATACACAATAATAATAATAACAATAAAACATATACCATACCTTAAATATAACCAGTGAAGACTGGCTAAGTTCCTGGTGAAGTTTTGGGTCGACTTCTTCCATCTGGGCAAAGGGATGGGGGGTCGTCCAGAATCCGTTTTCTTTGACTTTCCATCGGCCGTCGGAGAGATAGCTCGACCATTTATTTCCTATCTCTCCGCAAGCACCATCCTTCTCACTGCAATAGTTGTAATAGTAGTAATGATAGTAATAGTAATAATTATAATGTAAAACTTGGAAACTAAACAAACCAAAACTTGGACAAAGACAATATACAGGCAAAATAACTTATCAAAATCGATATGTGGAAACAACGATTACTAAAATAAAATTTATGAAATAAAAGAACACAATCCACCACATACATTATAATCTACATGAGCAAGTTAATAATCTGTAGTAATGATAGTAATAGTAATAATAACGGTGGTAATAGCAATGATAGTAGTACTGGTAAAACTGTCTATCTATCTATCTATCTATCTATCTATCTATCTATATACTCAGGCCCAATCCCCACTTTTCCTTTTTTATGGGGGGGGGGGTGACCAACTTAAGACAGAGCCTCAAAACAACAACAACAACAACAACAACTAGCAGGGGTACCCGGCGTTGCCCGGGTTTAAATTCTACTACCATAATCACCATCATCAATCACTACTACCACAATCATCACAATACTACTACAGTACTACCATAATCACCGGCCTCGACCTCCGTGCCTCATTAAAAGGCGACCTCGATTTCGGCCGCTAAATGACCTCCGATTTTGGATCTGACCTCATCCGTACCCCCATTTTGGGAGGCTGCGAACAACTTTCGTTCCATATACCTTTTCGATCGGAGGCCTCCTTCTGCCCCAAACGGCCAAATTGTTTTTAATTTCGGCCTCGAAACGACCTCCGATCGTGGCCTCGTCCCCTCTATGACCTGACCCAGGTCAATTGACACCCACATGCAAAGTTTCAGCTCCCCAGGTCCAAAACTGCGGCCGCCTATTAACCTCTCCGCTGCGTAGGTGGGGGATTGGCCACCCCTCCCTGTGCGGAGGTATTTAGACTGTTTCCTAAACTCAAATCGTCATCGTACCATAAATATCATTAATACTTATCCATATGCGCCTATTTTACGTTGATTATAAAGGTATTAACCTGTTACAGCAATAAAACAAGTGGAAACAGCGTTTGAATGGTCAAAATCGGCGATAGAGGCCGGGAGTTACATAAGTTATGGCTGAGGCAGCCTGCCAGCCAGCCAGCCGGCCAGACGGCTGGAGAGACACTGTTGCGTGGTAGTCTCTCTCTCGCTCTTTCCCACACTTGGTAACACATATGACCACGCCCTGCTAGCAACTCGCTAATGTTAGCACGAATATATACCTAAGAATAAGGGAATAACAGGGAGAAAAGGTGATAATTGAAGGGGGGGGGGGGTGGAAGGAGGGGATGTGGAGGAGTGATATTTGGCATGGCCAAGGGGCAATAAAAAAAATAAAAAAAATAAAAAATAAATTATACTGGGCTGATTTAAATGGGTTTTTTTTAGGCCTTGGATTATATAAGGAGTTCCGCAGCCCACCGGTAGGCCTTATATAATGAGATCCGCACTTGCTGGATTAAGAACACACAGACAGACAAACAGACACACGAACTGATTTAATAATATAGATTTTTTTTCATTTTTTTTTTCAATTTCGGCCTCGAAACGACCTCCGATCGTGGCCTCGCCCCCTCTATGACCTGACCCAGGTCAATTGACACCCACATGCAAAGTTTCAGCTCCCCAGGTCCAAAACTGCGGCCGCCTATGAAGAACACACAGACAGACAAACAGACACACAAACTGATTTAATAATATAGATAGATAATAATAGAGAGAGAGGTAAATTAAGGGGGCGGGTAAAGTAAGGGCATTAGCGGCATAGATCTGTATGAGCTGAGGGGGGTTGGGATGGCATGTAAGTGTGAACTACAGCATATTAGGGATTTTAGAAGATTACTATACTCCGTTTCTTTTCATCTGACGATAAATTGAATCCCTTAACCCGTCGAGCCCCGGCTAGTTATAATATTTTGTTCACCCCAGTCCCAAGCCATTTTCACTTCTTTTTTTTTGTTTGCTAAAATGGAAGACAAGGATGAGAAATGAAAATAAAAAAAAAAAAAAAAATCACCTCGGACATTTTTTTTGGGGGGGGGGGGGGGCCGGTGGGGGGGAGCCTCCAAAAAATGTGTTGAGCCAAAATGGAAGAGAATGGTGAGAAATGAAGACAAAAATAAAAAAAAAATCATTTCGGTCATTTGGGGGGGGGGGGGGTTTCAATAGTTCGTCTCCCCCGCATGACCACCCGCCCGGGAGCACTAGGGTAAAAACTGAGTATGGCATTGTACGGCATACATCCTAAGGAGTGTCTAACATAAATCTCAAGCCTCTAGCTCCCATACGACCGGAGTAATGAAGGTTCAAAGTGGCGGTGAACTAAGGGTGTAAACTATCCCCACTAAGCCCACCACCACCAGCCGCGCGGTTGTCTCGGCCCGCTCACACCTACTGGCCCGGCTCCCACACACACTACGGTACCTCCCCCTCCTATTCTCCCGCCATTTCCTACCTTACGAGCCACATAAGTGTTTTTTATATGTCGGACGCACGTGATGCGTCGCTGGGAGTTGGTGATCAAACACTGCCGACGCAACACGTGCGACGCTGGGTCTCACCGGGTTAACAGCTAATATATCGATACTAATGGAAAAATATTAAACTACTATGTCTCTGCATCATATTAAGAATAATTTGTTTTTGTTTTGTTGTTTCTGTTCCCCAGGCTGCCTGGCCGAACAGCCCCAAGGCCCCAAGCAAGGGCAAGGCCATAACCGAGAGCCCCCACAGAACCGTCCCTGCCTACCACAATAAAGCCTGGGTGACCGAAGCTACTCCATGGCTGGGAGCTGAGGATGGTGCGGAAATGCCCGGGTGGGGCACCCAGGGCCCTGTGCCCCTCAGCAATTATGAAGAGAAAGTTGAGGGGCAAAGGAAAAATGTGACACTTTGGCTTCCAATCTGCCAACCTAGTTGAGGGGCAAAGGAAAAATGTGACGCTTTGGCTTCCAATCTGCCAACCTCTAGGTTGGCAGATTGGAAGGTCAATCCACGGAAGAGACGCCGTCACTTGAGATCTAGAAAATATATAAGTAAAAGGAACAGTCAGAGTAAGCTATGGGTATGGCAGAGATTGCTCAGCTCTCACTCTGATAGACCAGCCCATCACCACTTAAGAATAAGTTTATACAATCAGCACCATATTTCACTAAAAAATCTTCAAAATAACTGAGAAATCTTTATGGAAACTTTGCAATTTACCGTCAGTAGAAAAGAAACAGAGTATAGTTGAGGGCCATAGGTAGTTTTGGTGTCGATGGTGTAAACGAAAGTGGAGAAAGATTGATTGATGTACAGTAGGGTCCCGCATAAAACGTGTTCGCATAAAACGAGTCTCGATTAAAACGACCGACCTAAAATATTAATATTTAATTTTCGATCAGAACGAATGTGATCACATAAAACGAGTCCGCCGCCAAAGTGGGGCAAATCCGAGGAGTTTTCATATAGAGCACCGAAATATCGTACAAAATGTACAAAATATCGTTTGCTTTGTACGAAAATTTTCGCTTACAGTGAACATTGACGATATTGCGCCACCAAAATGCTGTGTTCACATAAAACGAAATCGCATAAAACGCCCTCGTTTATCGACCATAAACTCGTTTTATGTGAGACCCTACTGTATGTGGAGAGTGTAGAATGAGTGTAGGTAATACGCTCTTCATAAAAAGACGTATGCAGTGCACAAGTAGGCCTACGCATGGCACAGACTTGTGAGGGGAGAGATTGTAGAGAAGGCATTAACCTGTTCATTACCGGTGACGTCCTTTTAACTTTATTCTGGCTACTATTAGACGATGTTATTCAGTTTAAAAAGGGCCTCCAGCAATTACCAGGCTTCGGCGGGTGCCCAACTCTGAAAGGGGTTGAAATAGGGGAGCTATCCCCCCGCCAAAGGTGGCTTTTTAGGGCCTTTCCTAGCTGATTCTAAGAGGATTAGGTTCTAGTCATGTGGTGATGGGCTGGTCTATCAGAGTGAGAACTGAGCGATCTCTGCCATACCCATAGCTTATTTTGACTGTTCCTTTTACTTATATATTTTCTAGATCTCAAGTGACGGCGTCTCTTCCGTGGCTTGACCTCCCAATCTACCAAGATTGGAAGCCAAAGCGTCACATTTTTCCTTTGCCCCTCAACTTTCTCTTCATAATTGCTGAGGGGCACAGGGCCCTGGGTTGGGCTTTGGTTTCCCGGGCGTTTCTGCACCCTCCTCAGCCATGGAGTGGCTTCGGTCACGCAGGCTTTATTGTGGTCGGCAGGGAGGATTTCTGTGGGGGCGCTCGGTTATGGCCTTGGCCTTGCTCGGGGCCTTGGGGCTGGTCGGCCAGGCAGCTTGGGGAAGAGCAACAACAACCAGGCTTCGAACCATCGCACTTCACCCTTTTAACTACCACAGATCCTTCTTAAACTGCACAAAATCGTCTCAATATACTGTAGCTAGAATAAAATTAAAAAGACGTCACCGGTAGAGAAAGGGTTAATGAATTAAGTGTTGGTGACAAGGGAAAGATTGTGTAGACTGCTGGATGTGAATGTGGTGAGAGGCGGAGAATATGTCGGATCATTATCTGGTGGAGTTTGCCCATAGACTAAGAAAACCGCCTCCCCAGACCCCCTTCAAACTAAAAAAAATATATAAAATACAAAAATGCCACCCACACCCTCTTCAAGATAAATGTATACATTTTTTGGTAGACTATATTCTAGGCTTGCTATCGCTCGCCCAGAAAAAATTGACACCTGCATGAGGTGAAGTGTCTTATAATCGCCAAACTAATGAGGTGAAAAGTTTTAAATCTCCAAACCCTGCACCAGATAAGGTCAATGGGGGTCACCTGCTTTTTTTCTCTTTCTCTCCTTTTCTCTCTTTCCCTGGCTTGTATCCATTCGGCCCCATTCAGCCAACTGTTTTAAGACGTTAATCCCTATCCAGGTGTCGATTTCTTCCTGGCGAGCGATAGCATTAACCCTCCAGCCCCGGCTATTGTATTCTATAATTTCCCCGAAACCCGGGGGTTTTGGCCGTAAAACGTCTACGCCTAGGCTTCCGTATCTTTGTTATTTTGACTGCTTCCGCATTCCCGCGCATCCCCAAGCGTAGATGTGTTTCGTACCTGTAGAATGGCGTTGAGTAGAGCTCTCTAAGTCAACTGGTTCAGTTGTGATGACGATGTCCGTGGAGAGAACTTTGTGGCGATATCAGCCACTTATCACTACTTAACAATAACACACCACACACGCACAAGCGACGCCTCTCCTTCTTGTGGTCGGAGATGCGCGGCTGTTGTTTACATGCGTCGGACGGACACCTCGCACACCAAGCTTACAGGCTTTCAAGCTGCCGGAGCCTCAGAGCCCTGCCGGCAGTGCCGGGTTCCGCGGGGGATATTTGTTATGGGTGCCTCAGAGCCCTACCGGGTCTGGTGGGTTAAGCCAGCATTGCATGGAGAAATCCGGCTTCGCCGGACACATTTTTCTATCGAAATACAGTGGAGCCCCCATGTTCGCTACACCGGTCTTCGTTGATTCAATTCTTGCACCACACACCAAATATTCCCCATTTCAATTCTCGCGCCAAAAGCCTCAATTCTCGCATCAAAATCCCAGCCGAAACCCGAAAAAATAGCAAAAATAACGAAAAACTCGACATAAAACTAGAAAACAAACAAAAACAATAATTTTGTTTTAACATAACGAAATAATCTGCCAGTAGCTTGCCGTTTAGAGACGAAATCCGAGTGAATCCGAGATCCGATCGTCAAATGCGCAAGATGCCGCCATCTTTGTATGACGTCATCACTAAGCAGACGCTTGCAGTTTAGCTAGTATCTGTGTTGACAAAACAACCGTTTGCAAGCCTTTTTGTGCCTGAACCCCTTATCTCTCGCGTTTATTATAACCTCTAGTACATCTAGTGATAGGGATGGTTGGCCTGGTGGTAGCAATGAAGGAATTTCATGCTCAAAACACAGAGCAAAGACCAGTCCATGTCGGACGAAAGCGATTGAAATGCCTAGCCTAGACAATGTTAGCCTAGGCTAGGCTAAATATGACAATGATTTATAATAAAATCTGTGTGGTAAGTAATCTTCTCATAATACGTATTTATACGTCTTTTCCTCATAATATGTATTTATTGGATGTATTTGGGGCGAAATGGGTACTTGAGGGGTGGCTGGACGAATTTAGAACCTACTGTAGGCCTAGGCTAGGCCTAAACAAATTTGCATGATAGAAACAATGCCCTAATCTACAGTATTTATGGTTAGGACTGTCATTTAGCCATGTCTACATTATTATTTACAATGCATAAGATTTAGGCCTAGGCTACTTGATGTAGCCTAGACAAAAAACATATTTTCATAGCCTAACACTGGGAAAAAGTGTGGTAATTGTTTAGATATTGGGCCTTTTTTTCTAGTTATTAAAAACTTATTCTATGGTGTATTATATGATACAGTATAATGCATAAAATTTAATTTGTGTACAATAAAACATGTTTTCATAAGCAAAAAATAGAAAAAGACGCAAATTTTGGCATGAGCACGGAACCGATTGAATTTTCCCCATAAGAACAGTGCCCCGATCTTGGCTATTTCAATCCTAGCTCTATTTCTGCGGAACCGATTAGCAGCTAGGATGGGGGCTCCACTGTATGTACAAATTTAGTTGCTGTCAAAACAAAAATATATATATGCTGGCTCGCTACAGCTCGCCAGCAAAATATTGACACTTGGATGGGGGTAAATGTCTTAAAACAGTAGGTTGAATGGGGCCGAATGGATACAAGCCAAAGAGAGAGGGAGAGAAAGAGAAAAAAAGCGGTGTGGGCTCCCTTAAAGGGGTTTTGTGGGTGTGGGTGTTGGTGAGGGGTAGGGTGCTAGAGAATAAAATCCTCTACCGGAAGCCAGAACAGAATGACCGTACTGTACAGTCGCGCTAATAAGTGATATCTCGGCACCAAGTATGTTTTGATCAATACTGTAATTGGTATCAGCAATATTTACACATAATTTCTTCTTTTTGAGTGAGATATACAAACAGGTTCCTACACTTACCCACCCTATTCAACATCTGACAGACATTAATACAGCACAGAGCGAGACAAACGTAATGACAGCCGAGACATGACTTATTAGCGCTACTGTACAGTCGCGCTAATAAGTCATGTCTCAGTACCAAGTATGTTTTGATCAATAATTTTATAATTGGTGTCAGCAATATCTAAGCTTAATTTCTTCATATCAAGTGAAATATACAAACATACCAGTACATACATAAAATGTTAAGACTGAGTGCTCCATACATACGTGCAGTTTCAGTCTCCTGTCCTAATGGCGGCATTCCAGGCAACCCTGTTAAGGGCTGCTTCACTTGTCAAGTTTTTGGATTTGAGATCGGCACATATAGTCCGATCTCAGGTCATCCTCGGTTCACCCCTTGGTGTAGCTCCCTCCACAATCACAGACCTGCATCTTTTCACCCAATTTTGTTCATCCATTCTCTCCACATGTCCCTACCATCCCAGTCTACTTGTACGCATCTCCTCACTAATACTCTTTATACCTAAACGTCTCCTCAGCTCATCAATTGTTATTCTATCCTGCAGCCTGGCTCCACACATCCATCTCACCATTCTCATCTCATTACGTTCCATTCTGTTGACATCCTCTACTTTAACGGCCCATGTTTCTGAGGCATACGTCATTGCACTTATAACACATGAGGCATACACCTACATTTTCCTACACGTACCCACCCTATTCAACATCTGACAGACATTAATACAGTACAGAGCAAACCAAACTTAATGACAGCTGAGACATGACATTAGCGCCACTGTATCTTAACATGTCAATGGTCCAACGTAGATCCAGTGTGGTGGTATCAGAGACCAACCATGGCCGTGTTTTTTTTTTTTTTTTTTTTTCTATGTGAGTGAGGGAGGCAAAAGGCAGAACTTCCTGTATCGAGTGCCTCCCCCAGAGTTGAAAGAGTGACAGGGCCAAAATCAAGGGACGTTCGAGCCAAAATGCCTGGACACATGGATAAAATGGCTAAAGCAAAGCTATTTCATGTTAATTTTCTAGATCTGTCTCGAAAGTCACTAGAAAGTAAATAAAAGTATAGAATTGCAAGAATAATGCCACCATCTCTAGAATATGGCTCTAAAATGTCTTAAATCTCTTTAATATCGGTAGGTGTAAAAAATTGACGCTAAAAGGACTTACAGTAAATACTTCTAGATCACTTATTTGGCCAACTGTAACTTAGCGTCATAATTGGGGGTATGGGTACAGAAGAAAATTGACTAACGGTGGCTAGAATATAAATAGTTACAGGTCTCCCTCACTATCCGATGCCCCAAATTACGATATCATTATAGGTTTTTAGGTGTTTGGGTATGGGTTTTGGCTGGTCCGAGAACACATCCCCATTTACTCCATTAATTTTGGGGTTTGCTATACAATTTTTCTATTTAAGATCAGGTTTTCAGGAACATAATCCAATCGTAAACCAAGGAGAATGGGCCTAAGTAAATAGATAAATAGATAAATAGATAAATAGATAAATAGATAGATAGATAGATAGATAGATAGACCGTAGAGTACCTTAGCGTCTTTATGGTCCAGTGTAGATCCGGTGTGGTGGTATCAGAGACGAACCAGGGCCGTGTTTTGGTGTATAAAGTGAGAGATGTAGCGAGTCCGGCTTCCATCAGTAGGGTGGACAGGCAGAGGTCCGTCACTAGCTCGAACCCAGCATTATCCAACACCAACGCTGTTACCACAGATTAAGGGAGTAGCTGTTAGTTAATGGTTCATTTAGTTATTTATTATTTTCTTTTCCTCCCAAGACCTCCATCAAGCTAGAAAAAATACCCCAAAGACCCCCCATTGAGATGAATTTGATGAATTTTATAGACCGAGTGCTTCACACGAAGTGCGGTTCCGGTCTCACGTCCTAATGGTTGCATTCCAAGAAATCTTGTTAAGAGCTGCCTCACTTGTCAGGTTCTTTGATTTAAGATCAGACCACAAGGTCTGATCCCAAGTCTTTCTTGGTCTGCCCCTTAGTGCAGCTCCCTCCACATTCATGGACTTGCATCTTTTCATTCTATCCTCTCCACATGTCCTCCAAACCATCCAAGCCTGCAAGTACGCATCTCATCACTGATACTCTTGATACCTAAACTTCTCCTTAGCTCCTCACTTGAAATCCTATCTTGCAGTTTGGCCCCACACATCCATCTCACCATTCTCATCTCATTGCGTTCCATTCTGTTGATATCATCCGCTTTGACAGGCCACTTTTCTGAAGCATATGTCATTGCGGTTCTAACGCATGAATCGTGAGGGGAAGCTGTGCAAAGGGTTAAACCTAGAAAGACATGGGATCAGGTACTCCGGTCCGATCTCAGAACAAAGAAGTTGACAACAGAGGCAATAGAGGGGCTGTTCGGTCAGACAGCCTGGGTACCAACAACAACAGCGGCAGCCCATGACAGGGTCGCCTGGAATGCCGCCATTTATGATGTGAGACTGTAACCACACTCTCTGTGGATGAAACGGTCTCTTAACCCTCTCCGACATAGGACGCGATTTTGAGCCTATTTGGGATACTTTAAAGCCTTTGTTACCATCAGGGGTATTTAGAAACCTTTGGTTTAGTTACTTCAACCTCTGCAGTTGTCTTTGAGTTAGCTGTGGGCAGAAAACTAAATTTGGAGAGGTAATTATAAGAGTGAGAGAACTTTATTTCTTATTGGTTGGTGGAGAGAACATAATAATTGCTAATCTGGCAACCTCTGCGTCAAAAATGTGTGAAAGTGTTAACTTGTATGTATGTACGTAAAGGTTAAAAAAACATCACCAAAATCAAAATTAAAATGTAAAACTTGCAAAATAAACACACCAAAACTTGGACGAACACAGTAAAAAGACAAAACAACTAATCAATATCGCTATGTGAAAACAACGCTTAAGCAAAATAATAATTCTTTATAAATAAAAGAACACAATCCACCACATAGGGTGTAGAAAAATAATAATTCTTTATAAATTAAAATGTAAACCTTGCAAACAAAGCAAACCAAAACTGGGACAAAGACAATATAAAGTCAAATTAACTTATCAAAATCGCTATGTGGAAACAACGCTTACTAAAAATAAAATAAATAAAATAAAAGAACACAATCCACCACATAGGGTGTACATTACTACATGAGCAAGTTAATCTGGGTCCCAAGCAAACTAATCGCACACATAACAACGCACTATCGTCACGTTCAAGGAATTAGTAAATTTGAGAAGTCCGGGACGTTCTGGTAAATTTTACTAAACTCTGCATGAATAAAGAAACATGTCAAATGTCAAAATGTTCATTTAAAATCAAATTTGCAACATGACAAGACATTAACAATAGTACAAAATACAAAGATATCTATAATATTACAATTTTTGTTTACAGCACTCACTAACGATAGTGCTATCGGGTAGGTACCTGTAAGCATAACATGCCTCAAGTGACCCCAATCAATAGCTACCCTACAAATAACCTACATTTATTGTACAAATAAACTAAGGAAATGGCAAAAGCAACAATTGATACTATCGACAATGAATAGATATAATATAAAGACAAATAATTGCAAAATATGAAGAAGCAATAACAGATTTAAACAAAGAGTACTCTTTTAACAAGAACAATTAATTTGTTTAAAAATCATCAATAATAATAATAGAAAAAGAAAAACAATAAATACAAACAGACAAAAAGTAAGCAGAGGTTATACAAGAAACTTCAAGTTAAAAATGCTTGATTAAAATTATTGATGTCAAATTTTAGAATACAGTCACAATAATTGATTAAATTTATGTAACAATTTACTTGCCTCAAAACCTCTGTCTACTAAGAGTCTGTATAGTAACCTAGCTCTAGCCCAAAAGTCATCTACTTTAGTGCAAATTTTACAAAATCTTATTAACTGGGAATAAAAACAATTATAAGTTATTTTACTATCGATATTACTACTAGGGAAAGGAAAGTTTATTACGTTAAAATTAGAATCATCAACTTTGTGATATACTTTAAGTATGCACTGTTCATTAACAATCTCTATATTTATATCAAGAAAATTTTCAACTTAATCAT
This sequence comes from Paralithodes platypus, assembly GCA_032716605.1. Taxonomy (NCBI): domain Eukaryota; kingdom Metazoa; phylum Arthropoda; class Malacostraca; order Decapoda; family Lithodidae; genus Paralithodes; species Paralithodes platypus. Next base: position 45,457,400 of record CM064502.1, read on the forward strand.
TTACGTTACAATGTGTGAGGGGAATAGAATTAGGATAGATAAGTTTCGCAACTTGATTAAAATTTAAAAAATTGCAAACGAGAATATCATCAATACAGTATATCTACTATTACTACTTAATAATTTAGCAAGTGCTAATTTTTCTGGGATTTTATTTTTCTTGCTACTGTCAACTAAGTCTTTTATATATTTAAATTCTAAAGCAAGCAAGAATAAATCTGCAATTAAAGGGCTAACATTTCCACCCATAGGAATTCCTAATATTTGTTTGAAATTGTAAGGCCCGAATCTAACATAAGTATTGAAAAGGAGGAATTTAAGGGCATCTTTAAGTTTAGTTCTATCAAAATATACTGAACTAGTGGGAGTAGAGCTAAGTGATGCATTATTAAAATATGTACAGTTGGTCCTCCGGTAACGCACACTTTGGAAACGCGAATTTGGTGGCACGCGGTACACCCCAAATATCCAAAATTTTGCTAACACGGTCAATACTTACACAGGGGCGGGGTCCAGCTGGGAGCCGAACCTTTACTCCCGACTTTCGTAATTTACCGATACTCATATCTCTGCAAATATATGGCCTAACCAAGTGTTTATGCCTACCAGAGGTAGATATGATCGTTGCTGTGCGTTGGGTGAAGACTAGAACACCCTACATTGTGTGAGGTGAGAAATATAAGACGGCGAGTTAGGCGGGAATTCCGAAGTTCCGATTTTCGTCATTTACCGATGCTCATATCTCTGGAAATATATGGCCTAACCAAGTTTTTATGCATACCGGAGGTAGATATGATCATTCCCGTGCATTGGGTGAAGACTAGAACACTCCACATTGTGTACCGGTAGTTAATGTGTGAGGTGAGAATAATTACCGAAACACACTCATATAATTGTTTGGCTGTCGAGTGAGTGTGTGTGTGTGTTGTCATTGTGTGGAAAACTTGGCTAGGCTATCTCGGTCGCCGAATCGTTACTCCCGACTTTCGTAATTTACCGATGCTCATATCTCTGCAAATAAATAGCCTAACCAAGTGTTTATGCCTACCAGAGGTAGATATGATCGTTGCTGTGCATTGGGTGAAGACTAGAACACCCTACATTGTGTAGTTATTGAGTGATGTGAGAAATAATAAGACGGCGAGTTATGCGGGAATTCCGAAGTTACGATTTTCGCCATTTACCGATGCTCATATCTCTGCAAGTAAATGGCCTAACCAAGTTGTTATGCATACCATAGGTAGATATGGTCGTTGCTGTGCGTTGAGTGAAGAGTAGACCATTCTAAAATGTGTAGTTATTGTGTGAGGTGAGAAATATGATGGCGGGATTTCAGAGCTTCGATCGAAAAATGTCGGCTACTGCTGTGCTAACTAGCCTAGCTGCCTAGCCTAAACGAAATATTTATTCAGAGGTAAGAGTTGTTGCAATGGGCAAATCAACTCATTGCACATATCAAATAACCTTTATAATTTATTTAATTATTATAACATAGGCTTCTATGGAGAAAAAGTGGACTTTGTGGAAATCCCCAGAACACCATGGTACCTTTAACCCGTGGAGCCCCGGCTAGTTTTGTAATGTTTGTTCACCAGAACCTGGCCGGTTTCCAAAAAATGGTTTTATTCCAGAAACAATAGCGAATGGGTTAGGAATGAAGGAAAAACCACGAAAAACCGCTCAAAAAGCTTAAAGAATGGTCCTACAGAGCCTCCGAAAACGTATTTTACAAGAGTAAAAAATTGAAGGCAATTACCCCAAAAAAACAGGTTATTGCGCGCTCACGCGCACGCACGTGGACTTTGAGAGTTTTCAACCATCGGCACGGTTGCGTGGGATACGTACACAGTCCCCATACAAATCTGAGCCCTCTTGAGTGGCTACACCTGAGGTTACGGTCGGCGCAATTAGGGTGACGCGTCAGACGCGTCTCTGGGGCTGTGCGTTACATACATCGCCGACGTGTCAGACGCGTCGCTGGGGCTGTACGGGTTAACATGTAAACATATGGGTTCGGTAACGCGGTTTTTGGTAACACGGGAGGTTACCAGAGCACATTAGCCGCGTTGCCGGAGGACCAACTGTATAAACATTTATGAAATAATTACTATTCTTAACGAATCTGTCAAAGTGCAAATCTATAATAAAGCAAAGCTCTGAATATACTAAATCTAAAGGCAAATTGGTATACAAAGTCGAAAAGTCGAAGCTATGTACCGAGGTAACTTTCGGCATGGTATTTATTTTATCAATAACTTCTAACGAATTGTCAACACTCCAATAATAGTTAATGCCAGTTCTTCTCTTGATGGTATCACAATATCTTTTATGAGTACTTTTAATGTATTTTAAGCAATTTACGACTTGTTCTGACAGAGTTTTAGTGGTAGCAAATTTTGCTCCGGCAATAAAGCGATATTTATAAGGGCTTTTATGAAATTTAGGTAACATGTATAATTTAGCAATGCACTTGTTCTTATCAGAAAGTTTAATATCAAATGTTACATTTTTCTTGGTATGTTCATCGATTAAATTATCAATATTCAAATTATTTTGAATTTCATAAACAGAATTACCACAAATATTGTTATATACTGTATGTGATATGTTACCTTTAACCCTTGGTTCCCGGAAGGGCTCTTGAACGCCCATAAAAAAGCATACCAGAGCTGCCCGGAAGGGCTCTTTAACGCCCAGTGGTTGAAAGCCTGTGAGCTTGGTGTGCGAGGCGTCGGTCCGACGCATGTAAACAACAGCCGGCTGGACCGACGCCCCGCATCTCCGGCCACAAGAAGGAGAGCGTCGCTTGTTCGTGTGTGCCTGTATGTTGTTGTTAAGTATCGAAAAGTAGTGTAAAGTGGCTGTTTTTGCCATAAAGTTATCTCCAATGAAATCATCATCACAACTGAACCAGTTGACTTAGAGAGCTCTACTTAACGCGATTCTACAGGTAAGAAACACATCTACGCTTGGGGATGCGCGGGAATGCGGAAGCAGTCAGAATAACAAAGATACGGTAGCCTAGGCTAGACATTTTTCGGCCAAAACTCCCGGTTTTCGGGGAATATATATATAATACATAGCCGGGGCTGGAGGGTTAATGCCTAATTCTTTTTTCATGTTTTCAAGATAAAATTTCTTACATGCGAAGCTATAATTATTGCTGGCTTTATCTACTGTAGTGATTACAAAATGTTTATGTAAATTTATTAAATCAGCTTTAAGCTTATTATAATTATAGTCTACAAAATCTGAAAGATTAAATTAATTTTTAAGGGAGAAAATTTTATTTCTAATTAACTTAATTAATAATTTAGACCATGCTAAAAAGGAATAAAAGGAATAAAAGGAATAAAAGGAATAAAAGGAATATAAGTAACACCCCGTTCTTAACATTAACCCCTCCAACCCGGAAGGGCTCTTGAACGCCCATAACAACCTCGGCCCGCGCAACCCGGAAGGGCTCTTGAACGCCCATTGCTTGCGTGCGTGCTTTCGAATGCCGCGCGTACATTTTCGGTATCGTGGGACGGTAGGTGGCGCCACCAGGCGTAAACTACGCCACAGCAACAGTATCTACCCCGACGCCATCATGGACAGTACGCCAAATAGTGATTCCGCTGTGTCCGATACCGTGCTTCCTACGACGCCCTTGCTAGTTCGTCGCGCCTTACCCCGACGCCATCGCCTAAATGTGTTATCTCCCGGAGGTATTGAGACGACATTGAGACTTTATGAGCGAGCTGATGCCAAGCATAATGTTGATGATGAAGTCAGTGACGACTCCAGTAATTATAAGTCGAGTGATTATGGCCATGAGAGTGACAAAGAAGAGCAATTCCTGGGATTTGCGAGAGAACATGACAGTGATGAAGGTGATGTACCAGTTGTTGAGGAAGCTGGTTTACCTAAAGACAGTGAACTTGAGAGAGTGAGTGAGTGGGAGAGTTCAAGGTCACTCACCAAATTTCGCATAAGTGACACGACGCCAAGCCCTTCCCCAGGTAAATCGCCTTTCAAGCTACATTTGTATAAGCAGAAAATACTTGAGAAGGCGGCCGCGGCAGCTAGGGAACAAGCAAAACTACTTGGTGAGGATGAGGCTGTGAGTGAGGGTCAGCGTGGTGACCCTTCTCGTCCGCCATTGTCTCCCTTATCTACCCACGCCATCCAAGATGACCCGGATGCCCCGCATTCTTCCCCACCACCCCCACCATTGCCAAGGGTTGAGGACCCCACACTTTCGGCCTATTTGCCTCCTAGGTCCCCCGACAGGAGACATACTGCTGCCGAAAAGGGGAAAGGTAGGAAATATACCAAAAAAATTAAGAAAAGTAAGAGAGTTTTGTTCGAGGCTCCCGCGGCGTCCACCCCGGCCGGCCCCAGCCATACGGCCCCGCAACTTTCCCCACGGTCCTCCCCACCTCTCCCGCCTTCAACATGTCTTCCTGAAGAAGTCTTTGAGCTCGCATCACCAATACCTGGGCCTAGTGACAGTGAAACATTGCTTTCTGTCACTCGTCGCAGGCCAAGGAGCCCAGGACCTCGGGGGGACACAGCCTCACCTGCCACTCCTTCCCCACCTCGCCCACCCGCACGCCGCCCACGCATCACTGGTTCCCCGCCAGATTATGTGGGGGCCACTGATGATGAAGGGCACCTCTCTGAAGACTCTGGCCATGATTACATAGGTCCACCGTCAGGGCAAGATGACCACTCTGATGATGACTATATGGACATCGACGACCCTCGACCCATCCGCTTGGCCCGGCGTCGTGCTGCCCGTCGTGCTGCCCACCGCCCTGGCCGCCGCCCTCGCCGTCCTAGGGCGCGCGCCTCCCGAGTTGGCCGTGGGCGTGCTGGGCCACCAGCTGGAGCTCCTCGTCAGCGTAGACAAGACCCATTCTACGTTTTTCAGTGGCAAGACGTAGTTGATGAGGATGGATACAACCCTGATGTGCCAGCTTTTGATGAGGTACTGGAGGGTTCAGGCATTACCCCCAATTTTCCTGCAGGCCCCAATGCTCCACCACACGAACTATTTGAGGCCTTCTTTGATGAGGAGGTGGTAGGCTATGTTGTCAAAGAGACAAATAAGCAGCACCAATTCCAGGTCCACTTTTTGGGAAAGGTGACCAAGGGCCACATGAGGCAGTGGACCCCAGTGACTCATAAAGAGTTCATGGTGTTCCTGGCACTCACCATGCTAATGCCTCATGTCAAGAAGCATAGGTTGCCTGACTATTGGATCACCAATGATCTGATATCCACCCCTGCCTTCGGGAAATATATGTCTCGCGACCGGTACCTTGATATCCTCGCAGCGCTCCATCTTGTCACCAACCTTGACGTCCACCTCCCAGACAAGCTGTGGAAGATTAGGACGTTGTACGAGATGATGCGAGAACGCTTCACCTCCTACTTCAAGCCCTTCCGCAAGGTCGTCATTGACGAGTCTCTTGTGCTGTTCCGGGGAAAACTCAGCTTCCGGCAGTACATCCCCTCAAAAAGACATCGCTTTGGCATAAAATTCTTTGTGCTGTGCGACTGCCAAACTGGCTATGTCCTGGACTTCCTGGTCTACAGCGGGAAGGAAGGGGACTTGCTTGTGGACCCCCTCATTGGCTTTGGCGGAGCAGTGGTGGAAGCCATGATGGACCGCTACTTTCACAAGAATCACGTCCTCTACACGGACAATTATTACACGTCCCCCACTCTCTCACAGTACCTGCATGAGCGCAAGACGGGGACTGTAGGCACAGTACGAGGGAAAAGGAAGGGCATGCCACCTTTCCCTCCAAAGACCAAAAAAGGTGATGTGTTCAAGAAGAAGTCGGGGCCCATTCTGGCTATCCACTGGCACGACCAGCGGAAGGTCAACCTCCTGACCACCATCCACAAGGGGGAAATGGTGGAGACTGGCAAGGTGGATCGCCGCACCCAGGCCAGGGTGACCAAGCCCGATGCTGTCCTGGACTACAACATCAACATGAGGCTGGTGGACAAGTCCGACATGCAGATAGGCTTCATTGACTGCCTGCGTACCTCGTGCAGATGGTACAAAAAGTTCTTTCTGCATATGGTGGACATGTCAGTTCTGAATGCCTACAACATGTACAAGCTTCGGAATGTGAACACACCCATGAAGTTCAATAGCCTGCGGAGGTTCCAAAAGCAGGTGTTGACGGAGCTCCTGGAGAAGTATGCTACGCCACAGAGGGCAGTGGCACATCCTGGGCCCGCCGTATTGACCGCTTGCAGTGTGCTCAATACTTGATTAGGCACAGGCTTGGTTCCCTGCCTCAGAATGAATCAGGAAGAACACAGCAGAAGCGGTGCCATGTCTGCTACAACAGCAGGGTGAGGCCGAGGTCAGGTAAAAAGTCAACCATGGAGTGTGTGGAGTGCAAGGTGGCACTCTGTGCTTTAGAGTGCTTCTTTGATTGCCACTCCAAGCTGGAGTTCTAATAATCATACTGAAATTGCCAAATAAAATGACAATATGTACACTATAATTATATATAGGCAAAAAGTGGAAGAAAACCAATTTATTGTAATACAAAAGTCATGTATTATGAGAACATTGATACAAATACAATTACACCATAATAATATGTGAAAGTGACACATATGTATATACCAAGTGACATTCATATGATTAGAACCTATAGAAATATATAAATCAGTGAAAAAAGACACAATAAATTGTATATAAAACGTTTACAAATCATATAACTAAGTGAAAGTGACACAAGACCTAATATTTGATGGCCAAAGTATAATAAATACCTGTGATAACGAATAATCAGTGCCTAATACAACAATAACCTACCTCAATTACTAATAAAATGTACGGTATCGAGTGAAAATGAGCATTATCAGTGAGTGACACTCTCTAAAGCATATTTGTCAAAGTGAAAGTGACACAAGACCTAATATTTGATGGCCAAAGTATAATAAACACCTGTGATAACGAATAATCAGTGCCTAATACAACAATAACCTACCTCAATTACTAATAAAATGTACGGTATCGAGTGAAAATGAGCATTATCAGTGACAGTGACACTCTCTAAAGCATATTTGTCAAAGTGAAAGTGACACAAGACCTAATATATGATGGCCAAAGTATAATAAACACCTGTGATAACGAATAATCAGTGCCTAATACAACAATAAGCTACCTCAATTACTATAATAAACACCTGTGATAACGAATAATCAGTGCCTAATACAACAATAAGCTACCTCAATTACTAATAAAATGTACGGTATCGAGTGAAAATTAGCAATATCAGTGACAGTGATACCCTAATAAACATATTTTATATAATTGGCCTCAAAATAACTAGAAAATATCAAATAAACATCACATTCTCAATATCAAACACTAAAATCGTCTAAGGGAGATAAATACTTTGGCGCGACGAGCGGCTAGGTGCGTCGTAGCCATGGCCGGGGCGACGCGTCCGAACGCGGGAAGAATTTTCCGCCGAAAAGCACTCGTCTTCCCGCGCTCACCATTATGCAACCAGAGGGGCTAGAGACCTCTACTCAACGCCATTCGACAGAGGAAGGTTTGTGGAACATTATTCTTTTTTATTCACAACATTACATGCCATATTCATTGACTTACAGAGTAGTTAACATAGGCCAAAGATCGTCAAAACACCCGGTACCGGAGCACAGTTGCAAGCTATAGCCCCCGGGGCTGGAGGGTTAATCATCAATAACAAACCCCAATGTACTTGAATAAACTAAAGAAAGCATATGGTCCTCCCGGGATTCGAACTCGAGACACCACACCCAGAATACGGTTTTGACAACCCGTAAGGGAAGGAAGGAAAAACTAATATTTATTGGTGGCTCCTGGAGTCAATGACGTAAGAGCCTATGTTAATATGGCCTCGTTCCGGGCTAACCTAGATCACGGCGGTCGAGAACCAAGATCATCATACCCCTTAATCATTCCTACGGTACGTCATTGGGATGGAGCCACTGAAAAGTAGTTAATAAAAAGAAAAGAATTAGCACAGTTTGAACACCGCGCTTACTGTATGCGCGCTCTGATCTTCCTCTGTTTCCCATACACAGCTAGCCACCTGTCCCCCTCGGGGACTATCTCTAATGTAATATCAAGTTGAGCATGTGTATGGGAAGGGGATGGTGGGAGGGCACTTCTTGTCATTGACTCCAAGAGCCACTAATAAATATTAGTTTTTCCTTCCTTCCCTTACGGGTTGTCAAAACCGTAATTTATTGGTGGCTCCCTACGTCAATGACGTAAGAGCCTAGAATATCACGACCGGTGGAGGGACCATCATATGCTCATCAAGCTAAACCGCGAGAACCTATTAGGAAGATCAAAACGAAAACTGTAACATGTGTCTAAATATAAGAGTATAGTCGTAAGAAAAAGATGTATAAGGCGGGTACCATTAAAGAAGCCTTATCTCGGAAAGACAGAACTACTGAGGTGTGAATACTGATAATTGTACAGTATATCACAAAATTAAAATTAGACTAAAGTTATGTATTTATAGTTGCAATAATGTATAGATATTGTTATGTAACAAATCTAGTGCAGTAATAGCACTCTTGTTATTCATTCCGGATTGTGTGTCCTGCCAACTTGTCCTGGACTTACATTTTTTTAGGGAGAATCAATGTGGGTGGAGAAAACAACGGGGTTGAATCAACATGTTGTTCAATAGTATCACCTAGCCATACTAGGGAGGGATGGGGAGGGGATGACATGTTCAGCACTTGGCTCAGCCAAGGCGGTAGAGGAGGCAGGTAATTCTTTGTTTATTTGAAGAAAACCGGATCAGCAGGGTGACCGGCCATGTCAGATAAATGTCCCAGGCCTGGGGATATGTGTGTAGGGTGCAGGACTTTAAATCCTGATTGCGAGTCAGGGAAGTTTGTGACTTCGAAGGTGGGTCGCTTTTATGTTTGTGGTTTGTTAACTTCAAAGGACCCCAATGGGAATATGTCTACCGGCTTTAATGGACTATCCTTAGTTGAGATTAAGCCCGGTTGGTACCCGTCATATTTGTAACATATTATGTGGTACCCATTCTGTAAAAGCTTAACCCTTGGAATCCGGGAGGCCTCATATGAGGCAAAATGCGCGGCTAAAAAGTCGCCGATATAATCATCAGAACTCGGCAACCACGCAACGTAGCGATGTCATCTCAACGGCAGTCTACAGACAAGAAAACGTTCTACAATTTGCAAAAAATTGACTGCTCTAGGTGGTCTCAATCAGTAGCTACTGAATTATGAAATTTGAAAGTACCAAACTTCATATGAGGCCCCCCGGATCCCAAGGGTTAATTGAGTAAATGTTATTGTTATTAACCCTTTGGCTGCGGGCTGTTTTGGGCTATTTAGGGCCTATTCAGGCACTCCTGAATGATAAATCAAGCATCTGCATTAAATGAAGTGTATTCTGCCGAAAACTAGGCGAAAATAGCTTCAAAATGACACCAGAACGGACCGTATACGTGGTCTGGTTCACCCGCAGTGATCCCAGTGAAACTCGCTCGCTTGGCTGCACTTATGAGAGAGACAGAGAGAGTCTCGCCCACCACACAGCCTTGCTCAGTGAGCCGCTCGCTGCTCTGAGGGTCGGAGGCGGGCCCCTCACGCTCCCACCCACTGACACTCAATTCTTAAGTTTTTTACAGGCTTTTAACCCTCCAGCCCCGGCTATGTATTATATATATATTCCCCGAAACCCGGGTGTTTTGGCCGAAAAACGTCTAGGCTAGGCTACCGTATATTTGTTAATCTGACTGCTTCCCGCATTCCCGCGCATCCCCAAGCGTAGCTGTGTTATTTACCTGTAGAATGGCATTAAGTAGAGCTCTCTAAGTCAACTGGTTGAGCTGTGATGATGATTTCATTGGAGATAACTTTATGGCCAAAACAGCCACTTTACACTACTTTTGGATACTTAACAACAACATACAGGCACACACGAACAAGCGACGCTCTCCTTCTTGTGGCCGGAGATGCGGGGCGACGGTCCAGCCGGCTGTTGTTTACATACGTCGGACCGACGCCTCGCACACGAAGCTCACAGGCTTTGACCTCATGGGTGTTTAAGAGCCCTTCCGGGCAGCTCGTGTATGCTTTTTTATGGGCGTTCAAGAGCCCTTCCGGGAACAGAGGGTTAAAGCCTGGAAATTGCTGTAACTTGCCAAAACATTCCAGAACGTCACCCGCAGCGAATGGGTTAATATTATTATTATTCTTCCGTTTTTTACTGGAAGGCTCTGAGCCGACCGACCTATGTCTTTTTCTTGCTAGATCCGGACATTTTCTTGTCAGGAGATGGGGACTACAGTAGCTAGGAGTTCTGGAAGAGATAATTCTAAAAAGCTTACATATTTTAGTATTGCTGGTACAGTGTACTTGGAGATTTTTATTTTTTTTTTTGTAAAAAGTACCTGAATTGTTAGATTTTACTGAACTCCAAAAAGATAATATGCCCGAGGGTATACATGTTTTTGGGTCATTGTTATAAGCAAAGCTATATGAATAGTGAAGGTACGCTTAGCCGGTGAACCGGAAACGTCTAGTAATTTGTCAAATGAACTCACCTTAACATATAAGGTTTCTAGAATTGAAGAATGGGGACAAAAGAATCTAGTTTCCTTTAATGCACAGAAAACTAAGTACATTCAATTTTCTAACCTACAGAATCTCACTGACTCCCATATATTTTTCAATGATGTAAATATTCCCACTTCCCCTGGTATTGACATTCTCGGTGTAACATTAACTACTAACTTGAGCTGGACACATTATGTTAGAAGCATTGCTAAGAATGCCTCTAAAAAACTGGGACTCCTGTACAGAGTTCGAGAATTCTTCACTGACGAGCAGTTGGCCGTAATATATAAAAGTCATGTGCGTTCTCAGATGGATTACTGTTCACCTCTGTGGAGTGGAAGTGGAGTGGTTGCATTGAGGCAGTTGGACAAAAATTCAAAATAAAGCTATTAGATTAATCAATAACCCTGCAATCACACAGGACCTTCCTACATTATCCATACGAAGAAACGTTGCATCCCTTGCATTATTCTACAGATATTTTCACAGCAATTGTTCCGAGGAACTTGCTTCAATTGTGCCGCCTCTCCACATCTTTCCCCGTAGAACTAGGGCAGCTGAGAGCGCCCATGAATTTACACTTTCTCCTCCACAATGCAGAACTTCTGCTTATCAAAATTCATTTATCCCTAGAACTACTACTCTTTGGAATTCACTTCCCTCGAATTGCTTTCCACAAACTTACAATCTACAAATGTTTAAATCCAGTTGTTACAAACATTTTATGAATGGAGGATGCCTTTAGGCACATGGACCTTTTTGTTTTATCTGTGTTTTTCCTTCCTCCGTTCATTGTCTCTTAAAAAAAAAAAAAAAAAAAAAAAAAAAAAAAAGGATACTCCAGTGGTTGTCACTTGGAGAGGGAGGGCATGTCCCGTTTATTTTAATCAGACTCCCGTTGTCTTTTATGCAAGAAGTAGCCTAGTGAATTAATATTCGGTATAACTGGATATAATTACCCGGAAATTTGTTAGGCAAGTACAGTCAGGACCCCCAATACACGATTCCACAATGCGCGAAAACCCTAATACACGAGTTACCCCTCGAAAATAACATTAATTAATTAAACATTAATTACGCGAGGTGGTACCACAATACACGAATCGAGAGCTAAGAAGGGGCCAAATCCGCTATTCCCGCTTGATACGCGAGCACGTCTACGTTTCGCGAGGCCCAGGCGTAGCTCCGAAAAGAGAAGAAGACGGGAATACGCCTGCCTTCCCTCCCGCTTACCCTCCCTCCCTCCCTCCCACAGTCCCGCTCAAGCGCTCATAGCCGTGCAGAGTGACCAAACGTTTGTAGTGCCTGCCACTTTTTTCGCCATGCCACGCCAATATAAGAAGATAACACACAAAATGAAGGTGGAAGTGTTGGATCGCAAGAAAAAAGGAGAAGGAAACTGTGCAATAGGCTTGTCAGAGTAAACTGTTCGTACGATTTGGTCAGGGAGGGAGAAGTTGGAGAAAATCGTGAAGTCCTACGGTCCTAGTCCTAGCCTATCTACTACTAATTTTAAGGTAAGGTTTCATATTTGTATTCATTGTTGTTCTTATATATAAGATATAGACTGTACTGTAGAGCCAAAAATGTCGAAAATAGGGCCAAAATTTTTGAAAATAGGCCATAATTGAGAGATGTCACCCAATCTAATTATTCCCATTTAAAGTTAGTTCCACAATACGCGAATTCGCAATACGCGATGCCTCCTGTCACCCCTATTCTCGCGAATTGGGGGTCTTGACTGTACAGCCTTTTTTAGGAAGGGAAAGGAAACTTGTACTTGTTTCCTGGAAATTAGTTAAAATATGTAATTAGTGAGAATACACTTCGTAGGTGACTTGGAAATGTCTAGAGTTTTGCCCAGTGAACTCACTTTAGAGATATCAGTTATTTAGCCGAAAGAAGGGAGCAACAAGTGAGATGGTCATGTCTACCATGGCCTTGTAAACTGGAGTGCTGTTCCGCTGCTGCTGTGGTTATCCTTTGGCTGGGAGGGGACGTTCTCATAGTGAGATGACAATAGGGCTTATTTGGGCTTATTTCATTTGGGCAAAATGGGCAACTAGCCTTGTATTGTTTATTTTAAATAAAATTATAATAAGTATGACCAAGCCTAGAGTAACCGGCAAGAATTTCCATTTGATTCCTTTCTTGGAACCCTGGTTTGTTTTTCTTAAAGTATGACAAAGTTTAGGGTACTGGGTAAAATAATATTTGTTTCTCTTACTGGGACCTGGCATTGTTCTTGTCCCAGTATGGCACAGCCTTGAATCACCTGGCACCCTTATGGTGGTGGCGGTATGATGTCACCCGGGAATATTGGCATTCTGGATTGACACACTTTTTTTTTTTTTTTTTTTTTTTAATTAAACTGATTAGAAAGCTTACTTATTTAAGCTCTCGCACTGTTAGTTATGTTAACTATTAGTTAACAGGGTCTGACTTCTTTATTAAAGTCTGACCTAACCTAGAGTACCCGGTAATAATTTCTAATTAATTTTTATATTGGGACTTGGTTTGTTTTTTAAATTAAAGTTTGGGTCCGCTTAGGGTACCCGGTGGAATTTTTTTGTTTAGGCTAGGCCTAGAGTAACCGAGACTTTCAAAAGAATTTTGTTGTGATCTATGCTGTCGTCTTGACAGTCGTCAGAGTACTCGGTAAAGTAATATGTGCTGTCGTCTTGACAGTCGTTAGAGTACTTGGTAAACTGGCTTACTGGGGCCCGGCCGATTTTATGGTATTATGTTACGACCCGGTTGCATTGTGTTATAATACCACTCGGTATTATAATGCTTGGTTAGATGGCCGTAGTCTGTATGTACTCGGGTTTGACTTTATGTTTGTATGGTATTATTGTATCACCCGCCCATCTGGGTACCCGGGACTGTCTCCATACCCGGAAGTCCTGGTACCAGGGCCTTGGTGTCCGGGCCTTATTGAGATAAGGCCTAGGGCACCCGGGGACTTGAGAGTGTTTGGTATTTGGGAGTGTATGGTACAGTAAACTTCCGTTAATCCGAAGGGCAGCGGACCGGCCCTCGTTCGGATTAGTGGATTTTTCGGATTATCGGACTTTACCCCTATGAACCTGTGTATGACGAAAACATTGAGGCATTAGGCCACCCAAATGACACAATGGTGCACACACACATATCATATGTTCATGAAATCACTTCAAAAGTTTACCATTGTCATTGTAGCCTATTACCTACTTCAAAACATTCAGATTAATGGTCAAAGGAATCTGCTGATATAAACGTAAACACCATATGTCCGCATCGTCGTCTTCTTCTTCTTCCGTCTACTAGCGAGTTTGTCTTGCTCTTGAAGATCAGATCAGATGTGGTTCGGGAAGTAATGCCTTAACAACGGCACTTCCCTGAGAGGTTCTTGTAATTTTCTTTTTGTGATTTTCCTTTTGTGACGTGCTCTGTTATATTATATTGTATTGAAAGCACCCTTGGGACGCTCCGATCACTGAACTATAAATAGTAGCGTATCGGAACGTCCAAAGGTGCGTTTTCAAGCTCAAGACTGAATGCGCTTGCAGAAAATGCGGTGCAATCCAGTAGCGCATCGGAGCATCCCAAGGATGCGTTCAAGAGCAAAACAAACTCTCTAGCAGACGATGTGGAAGAAGAAGGTGTTTACGTTTATATCAGTAGCTTCCTTTGACCATTAATCTGAATGTTTTGAAGTAGGTAATAGGCTACAATGACAATGGTAAACTTATAAAGTGAATTCATGAACATAACTAACAGTGGAGTCGGAGGATACAGTGCCTACTATTCCCATCAAACAGGCACCGGCACTAGAACTAATAGAGTTTTTCCATGCTAGAATAAGAAGGGCTATAGAAAAAATGAACGGAAGTAAGTCACCGGGACCGGATGGGATACACCCAAGAATCATAAAGGAAGGAGGGGAGATGTTAGTAGAGCCATTGAAAATGTTATTTGAGGTATCGTTTAATACAGGACAAATCCCGATGGACTGGAGAGAGGCGAACATAACAGCTATATTTAAGAAGGGAAAGAGAAATGACCCAGGGAATTATAGACCAGTCAGTTTGACAAGTGTTGTGTGTAAACTAATGGAAACGGTAATTAGAGAAGGAATAATGGATCATATGAAGTCAAACCAACTTTTCAGTGGGAGACAGTTCGGATTCTTGCCGGGGAGGTCGACGGTACTACAGCTAATTAAGGTGGTAGATGGGTGGATGCAAATTCTAGAAGATGGTGATGTAATAGACGTGGTATATTGCGATTTTATGAAGGCCTTCGATAAGGTCCCACATAAAAGGTTAATAGAGAAAGTTAGAAGCTATAATATAGGGGAGAAATGTGTGAAATGGATAGAAGCCTTCCTGAAAGATCGGAGACAGAGGGTACTGGTGAATGGAATAGGCTCGGGGTGGAGGGAAATTACAAGTGGGGTACCTCAGGGATCTGTGTTGGGACCACTGCTGTTCGTTATATTTATCAACGAATTGCCTGAAGTTATAACTAATGGAAGTGAGGTATACCTGTATGCGGATGACACTAAACTGTATAGAAGAGTGAGGAGTAAGGAAGATATGGGTTTGCTTCAAGGAGATGTGGAGGGCATGAAGGGATGGTCTGAGCATTGGTTAATGCCTTTTCATCCAAAAAAATGCAAGTACATGCGGATTGGGACCAGCAAGATAGACAAGGTAGGATACAGTATGTATGAAGCGATGGAGGAAGTGAATGCAGAAAAGGATATAGGAGTAGTGATAGACAATAAGTTAAATTTCTCAGAACATTTAGCGGAAAAGAAAAACAAAGCCAATAGAATTGTAGGGCTGATAAGGAGGACATTTCTGTCACTTGACGAAGAAGGCCGCACCTGGAATATGCGAACCAGGTGTGGGCTCCATATATGGTAAAGGATATAGAAGCAGTGGAGAAAGTGCAGAGGAGAGCTAGCAAGCTGGTACCAACGTTGAAGAACGCGGGCTATGAGCAGAGGTTGAGGACACTGGGGTTTCCGACACTGGCATATAGGAGAAAGAGAGGGGATGTGTGTGAAGGTATCTTCTTGATGCGGGAGGGAACAAGAACGAGAGGACACTCTAAGAAAATTTACAAAGAAAGAAATAGGCTTGAGAAGGCAAAGAACTCATTTTGTGATAGTGGTAAATGAGTGGAACGCACTGCCCCAGTATGTAGTCGATTCCGAATCAATAAGGGAGTTTGAAAGTAATCTTGATAAAGCATGGGGAAGACAAGATTTGAAGTTTGATTATAAAACAAAAATACAGAATAGTAAAAATGTTGCGTCTGCTACCGCCACCGTGAACGACCGCAGCAGTGCAAGTACTGGTACTGAGCTGGATACACAGGCATAGTTTGCCTTTTTCCAGAGGATCTACTGTAAGAAACTGTAAGAATATGATATGTGTGTGCTCATTATGTGTCATTTGAGTGGACTAATGCCTCAAAAAGGGGACTTTGGGACTTCTTGAAATTCGGACCATCGGGTAAATTCGGATTTGGCCTCAAATTGAAAAATTTGGACTATTGGGAGATTCGAATCATCGGTCGTCGGATTAACGGACTTTTACTGTACTATAATGTCACCCGCCTATTTGGGTACTCGGGAATGCCTCCATACCCAGCAGTCATGGTACCCGGGCCTTGGTACCTGGGCCTTATTGAGATATGGCCTAGGGAAACCGGGGACTTGAAGATGTATGGTATTATATTATCTGACCCTCTGGGTACCTGGGACTGTCACCATACGTGGCCGTCCTGGTATCCGGGCCTTGGTACCCGGGCCTCATTGAGATAAGGCCTAGGGCACCCGGGGAATTGGGAGTGTATGTTACTATAATGTCACCCGCCTATTTGGGTACTCGGGAGTGCCTCCATACCCGGCAGTCCTGGTACCCGGGCCTTGATACCCGGGCCTTATTGAGATAAGGCCTAGGGAAATCGGGGGCTTGAGGATGTATGTTGTTGTGATATTATCCGCCCATTTGGGGTCCGGGACTGTCACCATAACTGGCAGTCCTGAAGCGCGTTCAAGAGCACTAATTTTAGCGTGCGGTTGGCGCTACAGGCTTGCTGAACGACATTGGGCGCGCATACGGTCGCTTGCGGTCGCTCATCCAGCGCACAGCCTTTTGAGGAATGACGCCGTGAGGCGCACAGACAATACATCTTTAGAATTCGTCTTTAGCGCTAGCAGACAAATTATTCTCGACCATATGCACATACAATCACTTAAAACATCGACTATTCATATTAGTATGTGTTATTATTTACTTTAAAACATTTATATTAAATTTTCGATCAAAATATTGACACAAATATACATCTTTATGTTTCGATAGGAGGCGTAGAGGCTCCGCATGTATTGAAGTGGCGGACGAAAATAGCATGACAAATTTTATGAACGAATTTGCTTTCTTTCATATATACTTTAATGTAGAATGTAATAATCAAAAATATGGTTACTAATAAATATTAATATGTATTTTAGGCCAATGAGACGCTATAATTTAATAGCCTAGCATGCTTTAGGCCTAATTACTTATGGATATTACAGGATAAATATCCTAGTAGTTGATTAGATGTAAAGAACGGTCATTGTCGTTGTTTAGAGCGTCCAGTGAAGACGCTGGTATAAACGTAACCATGGCAACCACCCTGTTTGTTTACGTAGTGTGGAAGAGGCTTCGAAATCGTTCAATAGGGCCCAATTCGCGCTACGGAAACTGTAGCGTCTGAAGTCTTGCTCTTGAACGCGCCCCAGCTGGTATCCAGGCCTTGGTACCTGGGCCTATTGAGACAGGGCCTGGGGATTTGGTTAGGTGGATATTCCAATATGATATTATTATGGGTATCTGTTGGCTGCAGGTCCACTGATACCCTTTGGAAATAATGATACACGGGTGCCTAGATATTATCCGCCCATCTGGGATCCGGGACTGTCACCATATCTGGCAGTCCTGGTATCCGGGCCTTGGTACCCGGGCCTATTGAGATAGGGCCTAGGGTACCTGGGGATTTGGTTAACCCTCCAACCCCGGCTAGGGTAGATCGTGACTGTACTCTGTGACCGGGGGTTTTGAGGAATTTTGGTCCATGTTGATTCACCTGTTACTCCTGAAATACATGACACAAAGTTATAAAAAAAAAAAAAAAAAAATTGCACAAACCTTCATGTGTAGAATGCCGTTGAGTAGAGGTCTCTAGCCCAAGTGATTGCATAATGGCGAGCGCGGGAAGTGGAGTGATTTTTATGCGGGAAAATCTTCCCGCGTTCGGATGCGTCGCCTTGGCCCAGGCCCCGGCTTGCCTAACCTACTGCGCACTTAGCCACTCGTCGCGCCAGAGTTTTTACCTCCCGGAGGCGATTTTATTTATTGATAGTGATGTTATTATAGTTATTTGGAGTCCAATTATATAAAATATGTGTATTAGGCTATCATTGTCACTAATATTTCACATTTTCACTCGATACCGTTTTTATGAGTAATTGAGGCTGGTTATTGTTATATTACGCACTGATTATTCGTTATCACAGGTGTTTATTATACTTTGGCCATCTAATATTACTTCGTGTGTCACTTTCACTTTGGTAAATATGCTTGAGAGAGTGTCACTGTCACTGATAATGCTCATTTTCACTTGATACGGTACATTTTATTAGTAATTGAGGTAGGTTATTGTTATATTAGGCAGTGATTATTCGTTATCACAGGTGTTTATTATACTTTGGCCATCTAATATTAGTTCGTGTGTCACTTTCACTTTGGTAAATATGCTTGAGAGAGTGTCACTGTCACTGATAATGCTCATTTTCACTTGATACGGTACATTTTATTAGTAATTGAGGTAGGTTATTGTTATATTAGGCAGTGATTATTCGTTATCACAGGTGTTTATTATACTTTGGCCATCTAATATTACTTCGTGTGTCACTTTCACTTTGGTAAATATGCTTGAGAGAGTGTCACTGTCACTGATAATGCTCATTTTCACTTGATACGGTACATTTTATTAGTAATTGAGGTAGGTTATTGTTATATTAGGCACTGATTATTCGTTATCACAGGTGTTTATTATACTTTGGCCATCTAATATTATGTCATGTGTCACTTTTACTTAGTTATATGCTTTGTAAACGTTTTATATACAATTTATTGTGTCTTTTTTCACTTATTTATATATGTTTTCATAATACATGACTTTTTTATCACAATACATGGTTTTATTTCCACTTGTTGCCTATATACATACATATTGTCAGTCTTTGGTACTTTCACTATGATTATTAGTTAGTACTCCTGCTTGGTGTGGTATTCAGCAAAGCACGGTATAGCACATAGTGACACCTGGCACTCCACACACTGCATGGTGGTCTTTTTCTGCTTCCTCGGCCTCACCTGGCTGTTCCAGCAGACATGGCACCGCCTTCTGCTAATGGTGACTCCATCTCGTTCCAGAGGCAGGTAACCGAGCTTGTGCACATTTAGATACTGTGCACACTGCATGCGGTCCTGAACGGGGCGCCCAGGTTGTGCCACTGCCCTCTGTGGCGTAGCATACCTGTCCAGGAGCTCCACCAACACCTGTTTTTGGAACCTCCGCAGGCTACTGAACTTCCTGGGTGTGCGCGGATTCCGAAGCCTGTAGATATTGTAGGCATTCAGCATTGACATGTCCACCATGTGCAGAAAGAACTTTTTGTACCATCTGCACGAGGTACGCAGACAGTCGATGAAGCCTATCTGCATGTCGGACTTGTCCACCAGCCTCATATTTATGTTGTAGTCCATTACAGCATCGGGCTTGGTCACCCTGACTTGGGTGCGGCGATCCACCTTGCCAGTCTCAACCATTTCCCCCTTGTGGACGGTGCTCAGGAGGTTGACCTTCCGCTGGTCGTGCCAGTGGATAGCCAGAATGGGTCCCGAATTCTTCTTGAAGACATCGCCTTTCTTGGTTTTAGGAGGGAAAGTTGGCATGCCCTTCCTTTCGCTCTAACTGTGCCTACAGTCCCCGTCTTGCGCTGATGGAGGTACTTTGAGAGAGTGGGGGACGTGTAGTAGTTGTCCGTGTAGAGGACGTGATTCTTCTCGAAGTACCGGTTCATCATGGCTTGAACCACTGCTCCGCCAAAGCCAATGAGGGGGTCTATTTCCACGTCCCCTTCCTTCCCGCTGTAGACCAGGAAGTCCAGGACATAGCCAGTTTGGCAATCGCACAGCACAAAGAACTTTATACCAAAGCGATGTCTCTTTGAGGGGATGTACTGCCTGAAGCTCAGCTTTCCCCGGAACAGCACAAGAGACTCGTCAATACAGACGTTGCAGAAGGGCGTGAAGTATGACGTGAAACGTTCTCGCATCATCTCGTACAACGTCCTAATCTTCCACAGCTTGTCAGAGAGATGCATGTCGGTGTTGGTGACAAGATGGAGCGCTCCGAGGATGTCGAGGTACCGGTCCCGAGAGATGTATTTCCCGAAGGCAGGGGTGGATATCAGATCTTTGGTGATCCAATAGTCAGCCAACCTGTGCTTCTTTACATGAGGCATTAGCATGGTGATTGCCAGGAACACCATGAACTCAGGATGAGTCACTGGGGTCCACCGCTTCATGTGGCCCTTGGTCACCTTGCCAAAAAAGTTCACCTGGATTTGGTGGTGCTTGTTTGTCTCTTCTATGACAAACTCATTAACCTCCTTATCAAAAAATGCCTCAAAAAGCTCATGTGGTGGAGCATTGGGGCCTGCGGGAAAACTTGGGGTAACTCCTGAACCCTCCTGTACCTCATCAAAAGGGGTTACATCAGGGTCATTCACTTCATCAGCAGCCACATCCTGCCAGTTGAAAATATAAAATGGGTCCTGCTGGCGACGCTGACGAGGAGCTGCAGCTGGGGCAGCACGCCCACGAACTTTGGCGGCGCGCACCCTAGGGCGGCCAGGAGCGCGACGGCGCCCAGGCCCAGCCCGGCGGCCAGGGCGGCCAGGAGCACGACGGCCCTGGGCAAAGCGTCTGGGTTGAGGGTCGTCGATGTCCATAAAGTCATCGTCGTTGTCGTCAGAGCCGTCATCTTGCCCTGACGGTGGACCCAGGTAATCATGGCCAGAGTCATCTGTGAGGTGCCCTTCATCTTCAGACCCCCCCTCATAATCTCGCGGGGAACGAATGATGCGTGGGCGGCGTGTAGGTCGGCGAGGTGGGGAAGGAGTAGCAGGTGAGGCTCTGTCATCTTCATGCAGAGGTTCGGGGCTCCTTGGCCTACGACGAGTCGTAGACAGCACTGGTTCAGTGTCTGTAGGTGCAGGTATGGATGCGAGGTAAAATACATCGTCAGGAACCTCTGTTGTAGGCTGGAGAGGTGGGGTGGACCCTGGGGAAAGTTGCGGGGGCGTGTGGCTGGGACCGGCAGGGGTGGAAGCCGCGGGAGCCTCGAACAAAGAGCGCCTACTTGTAGCTCCTTTTTTCACATATTTTCTCCCTTTTCCCTTTTCTGTAGTAGTATGTCTCCTCTCGGGGGAAATAAGGGGTAAATAGGCCGAAAGTGGGGGGTCCTCAACCCTAGGCAGTGCTGGTGGTGGTGGGGAAGAATGGCGGGCGCCTGGGGCAACTTGGGTGGCGTGGGTAGATAAGGAAGACAATGGCGGGTCAACCTCACCCTCACGCTCAGCCTCACTGGCACCCTCACGCACTGCTCCCTCACCAAGTTTTAGGGCCTCTTTCCTGGCTGCCGCGGCCGCCTTTTCAAGAACTTGCTTCTTATAAAAACGTATCTTGAATGGGAATTTAGCTGGCGAAGGGCTAGGTGTTGTGTCACTCAACCTAAACTTGGCAGTCGACCTAGTGCTGTCCCATTCGCTCACTCTCACTACACTCTCATCACCTTGCACAACTATATCACGTTCAGTACTATCATCACTTTCATCGTCATGCTCAAATCCAACAAATTGCGCGTCTCTTTGATGAATTTCGTCTAGATCGTCTAAATCTTCACTATAGTGAGACTGATAAGACTCGGAGCTATCACTGCCCAAGTCATCAACACTATTTTGTCCTTCACCACGTTCATAACTCCTCAAAGCTATTTCAATACCTCCGGGAGTCAACGCATCTTGTACGTGCCTTTGCGTTAGGGCGCGACGAACATGGGCAGGCGTCGAAGGGAGCATGGAATCGGACACAGGGGAATCACTTTTTGGGCTAGTATCCATGTTGGCGGCAGGGTAGAGACTGTTTTGGTGGCGTACATGGTGTCTGGTGGCGTCGCCTAGCGACCACGGAACGAAATGTTTACGCGCGCCATTCGAAAGCACATACGCAAGCAATGGTACAATGTTGTACCACCCGGGTTCCTCGGGTCAAAACATAATGGTACACACGTGTACCACCCGGGGTTGAAGGGTTAATAATGAAATGTAATTGTATTTCATTTCGCAATATAGAGACTATCAGCTGTAGTCTTGCTGGTTCTAATGAAACTAATGCTTCTAAATTGACTTGAAGGCAAATATATGATGAGGCACTCGTGATTGATTAATGTTACAGTGATATGTATTCACTTTTAAAGAAAACTTGGAAGTAAATACTGAAAGTAAAAAAGTATTGTAGTTTTAATGTGGTGTGAAGCATTGAAATAAAAGTAGGTTAAAAGTTTTCGAAATTAGGCTTAGGAAATTTGTTCCTAACTACACATTTTACGATGGTAAGAGAAAATAACCTCTGGCCTGGGCACGACCAGGGGGTTATCTGTCAAGAATTACAGATATATGTAAAATACACTTGTATATAAATCAACACTTCCTAAATACCAACTTACGGTGGTATGAAAAAATCACTTCCGGTCTAGGCACGACCGGGGGTTGCCTGTCAAGACTCACAGACATAAGTAAATGATCTCGCATATAATTCAACACTTAAGTCAGTATCTATCGAGCTATAATGTTAAAACACACTATCATAGAACAAAAGACACTGCCGCTAAAGAGCCGAGGTTCGTATGAAACGACATACAGAAACAAACACAATAATTCGAGGCTCTAGAGAGTGAAAGTGGCTTCGAATACACGCGCGTCGGCCAGCCCAGACTAAAGTCCTTACTTTACAGTTTACAAGTGAAATAGGTCCAAACAAACACATTCCTAAACGCGTATATGATTTCAACTTCAATAATATTCACTATGGACCAAAACTGACGCGTTCAAGAGGGGCTATGTACACTGAGTATTAGGTAAGGACAACGCCTGTCTATCTTGGCTGGACGGCGGGCGAGAGATAGTCCCCGAGGGGGACAGGTGGCTAGCTGTGTATGGGAAACAGAGGAAGATCAGAGCGCGCGTACAGTAGGCGCAGTGTTCAAACTGTGCTAATTCTTTTCTTTTTATTTCCTACTTTTCAGTGGCTCCATCCCAATGACGTACCGTAGGAATGATTAAGGGGTACCCCCTATGATGATCTAGGTTAGCTGAGCCCGGAACGAGGCCCTATTAACATAGGCTCTTACGTCATTGACGTAGGGAGCCACCAATAAATCATAAGCATCTAAACCATTACACCACCAACACAGTTAAAAGTTGCGTACACGATATCCATTTTCGAATTCTGGATATTAATCTAATCATGTATACAAAACACAAAAGCTCATAAAAACGTCACCAATATCTCTGCGATCTTCCGAACGTGCCCCCAAGAAGTCCCACAGCGCGTCAGAATGATCCACCAGTAGATTCAGCCTCAGACTTTCCAGGGATGTTAACAGGTCCTCCTCTTGACTCACATCCGCCCCTCCGGAAATACTAAGATCGCAGCGGTTGCCCCATACGCTCATCTGAATATGGTTAGGTGATTTAGGGTATTATATCTATATATGTATATATATATTATAATGTCAAACTTGCAAAATAAACAAACAAAAACTTTGACGAACACAGTAAAGAGACACAACAACTAATCAAAATCACTATGTGGAAACAACGCTTATGCAAAATAATACAAAAATATATACGCAGTTCAGTCGCAAAATAGGCTAGAATTTAGTGGATGAATACGCTGGCATAATTGGAATTAGCATAACTATAATAATGGGAGCAATGGGAAAATGGAATTTGGTGGATGGCCGACCCACACCTTACCAGTTAAGACTTCTTTTACCGAACAAAACATTACACTGAATGGCACAAAAATATTTTCTTTTTAGAAAATTAGTTTCTATCTATCTATCTATTGCCTGACGCCGTGATCCCCGAAGGGGTGGCCACGAACGAACCGCCCCCATGCACCTCTGTCCCCAGTCGGTCGACGCCCCTCCCCCCAACCAGCACCGCCTTCGTTCATGTAGTTCCTCACTCCATCCTTCCACCTCATATTCGGTCTACCTCTCCCCCTCTGTCCCTCCACCTCGCTCTCGTACACCCTCTTAGTCATTCTCTCGCTTTCCATACGTTCCATATGGCCGAACCATCTCAAGTTGTTCCTTTTCACACTTTCCAGCACATCTACCTCCACACCACACCTCCTTCTTACTTCCTCATTAGTCTGTCTATCCCTCCATGTAACTCCGCACGCACTCCTTAAGTAATTCATTTCCACTGCTCTCACTCTTGGTCTGAGTCTCTCAACCAACGTCCATGCTTCGCTTCCGTAAGTCAGTGTCGGGATTACCACACTGTCATGCAAGGACTTCTTCACTTCCATACTGACCACCCTATTTCTTGTTACTGCTTTTAGCGTTCCTACAACCCTCTTCCCCTGTTGTACCCTCTCCCGCACCTCTTCATCCATAGTCCCATCTTTACTCAACACACTGCCCAGATACTTAAAAGAGTTGACGATCTCCATAGCCTGACCGTTCAGCTTCACCTCACACTCTGTGACTTCACCCCTTTCGAAGACCATAACCTTGCTCTTCCCCGTATTTACCTTCAAATTCCGTTTTTCGCACACTGTTCCAAACTCATTTACCAGACCCTGCAACTCCCATTCATTATCACTCATCAGAACTGTATCATCCGCAAACAGCAGTATAGGTAGCTTCCACTCAATTCCCTCCCTTTTCAGCGATACACCAACATCCACTGCTCTTGATAGTATTTCTTTCATAACTCCATCCATATATACAGTAAACAACCACGGGGACATCACACATCCCTGTTTCAAACCAACATTCAGGTCAAAGAACTCGCTCTGCTCACTCTCCACACGTACTGCCGCTTTTGCACCCTCATACATGCTCTTCACTGCTTTCAGCAACTTGCCCTCTACTCCGTATATTCTAAGTACTTTCCACAAACCTTCTCTATCCACTGTCATAGGCCTTCTCCATTAGTTTAACCCCTTCTATACCGGCGACGTATTTTTCATTTGATTTCAGCTACGTTTAGACAATTATTTGAAGCTTTGGAAGGATATCATTCATCATCATCATCATCTCCGACGCCTTGTTTCCCCCTGGGAAACCCCCGCTAGAGGATGGCCATGACAGAAACGTCTACTTTGTCAAGACATGCCTCCTTTGCCCATGCCACAATGCCCCTTCCACTACGTGGAAATTTGTCTTCAATATATTTTTCTACTTTCTTTTCCCATACCATAGGTGGTCTTCCACTACTAGCAGTTCCACTCACCTGACTCCCATATATCTTTCTTGGCATTCTGTCTTCATCCATTCTCTGAACATGACCATACCACCTCAAAGTACTTCTCTTTATCCACTCAACCACACCACAATCAATGCCCAAAGCCTGCTCTTCCATTCCAAAGGACTCATACACTTCCCTATTACTTGGCCCATCTATAGTATAGGCTCTGGGGGGGTGTTCGTGTACATGTCTCTTTTACAGCCAAACCTTGCATTTTCTTGCTCCATATGATGAGAGCCTTCAAAAAAGTTTGGGTAACACTTCCACACCAGGTACGTTTTTTTGGTACAGCACAATATGTGATAATAGCTTGGTGCCATTTGGCCAAAATGGCAAAAATTAGGTTTTATGGTTAACTCCACAAATAATTGAGATAGGAAGTTGATTTTGGTGTCCTTATATAGGTTTTTGATACCGAGGAATTCATTGGCACCATTTTTGGCCGCATTGGAGTTGTCTTAAGTTCCATAATTTCAAAATGGCCGCCAAACAGTTCCGGCAGCGTCATTGGATATTTTTTGGAGGATCTCATCATATGGAATAAGAAAATGCCAGGCTCGGTGTAAAAGAGATATATACATGAACACTCCTCCCCTCACAGCCAGAACTATTAGTGCATATCTTATATGCTTATATATATATTTATATGCTGATATGTTTATATGTCTTTACTTATCAAACTTATTTTGTGTATTTACAGGTGCTGAATTGGTCATCACCAGAGATTCATCAGTGAAGTACAAAGCCTTGGTCAACAGCCTCTGATTGCATCTTCTCCAGATACCTCTTCAAAACAATGGATTCTGTGAAACTCTCAGTACCACGGGAAGATATTTCGTGTGATGCAGCTAAATGCATAATTTGCCAGAAAAACACAGGTGATCAAATAGTGAGCACCATCAATGGGTGCAAACGGTTACGTGAGGCAAGTGAGGTCCACGGTGACCGTGTTTTCAAGAGACTGAAGCTGGTTGAAGGGGATGAGTTTCTGTATCACATGACGAACGAATGTTATAAAATGTACACTATGAAATCTGTTCTAGATAGAGTAAAGAGCAAGAGTTTCATTCAGTGCCAAGAACCTTCAGTTTCCGATCAGAATGTGACAGAAGACAGAAGTCCCCGTTACCAGACACTCCGCAATCCACCAAATCAAGAGATGACAGCGACAGCCTTACGCGATGTCAACTGTATCATCTGTGACAGTAAATCGCACAAAAAACAGTACAACAAGTATCGTATTTGTGAATCTAACCGTGCGTCATCTTTTCTTTCTGCCACAACTTTCTTTGAAGATGCCGTGTTCAACAGAACTTGTGACCTTCAAGATCCGTTAGCTGTGTTTGGTGCCGATCTTTACTATCACAAGGACTGCATGACTAAATACTTGTACAGTAGGGTCTCACATAAAACGAGTTTATGGTCGATAAACGAGGGCGTTTTATGCGATTTCGTTTTATGTGAACACAGCATTTTGGTGGCCCAATATCGTCAATGTTCACTGGAAGCGTAAATTTCCGTCAGGAGCGTACGATATTTTGTACGTTTTGTACGATATTTCGGCGTTTTATATGAAAGCGTATGATATTTTGTAAGTTTTGTACGATATTTCGGCGCTCTATATGAAAACTCCTCGGATTTGCCCCACTTTGGCGGCGGACTCGTTTTATGTGATCACATTCGTTCTGATCGAAAATTAAATATTAATATTTTAGGTCGGTCGTTTTAATCGAGACTCGTTTTATGCGAACACGTTTTATGCGGGACCCGTACAAGTATGACTCTCGTGACAAAGCCTCTCAACCGAAAGTGTCTGAGAAAAGGCTTGCATGGAATTAGGTAGTTAAGGAGTTAGAGCAAGGTCTGAAAAATGGCAAGGGTTATGAACTGAGTGTTATTAGAGACCATTTGAACAGTATTGATGAAAATTGTAAGTTTCGCAATAGAGATGTGAAAATGTTCTTGATGAACCAGTTTCGTGGTGAGATAGAATTCGCATATCCCAGTGCTGTAAACAAATCAATTATGGTATTCGCTGTTCCAAATACTTCGTTAGTTGACCATATTCGTTCTGTTGATCCGGTGCAGGTATGTGCTGGTGTGATTAGGAATGCTCTAAATGATTATGATTTTGGGCTTGAAGATAGCTTTTGCGATGCGCAAGATCTAAAACATGCTTTGAGTAACATGAATATCCCTGAACCTGTACTCCATTTTTTCGGTCACTTATATAATTTCAATCCTGTATCCTACACTAAAGCAGCAAAAGCAATCATGAAAGAGGAGAATCTTACCAATGAACTAGCTGATGATAATGAAGATGCAGATGATCATGCTGATGATGCTGTCCAAGATAGGCAGCCATTAAATTGTGAACTTTCAGTCCAGCGATGCAGAAAGGTAGTAACTTTTTCAAATAATGTACAGTACTATGTACACCACAGTGGAAGAAGGAAAACACCTATGCATATTATGAATGCAGAATCTGTTCATGCCCTTGGACGCAGAGGCAAAATTGTGACACAGACCTTGAACCATGAAGGACTTGCCATCAGCTACCCAGAACTTCGTAGATATCAACATGACCTTGCATCATTCACTGCACAACATAACGTCCTCTGTGAAGGACAGTGAGAGAAAGAGGCGTACTAATACAGTACCCATTGCTTACAGTTCAATTGATCTATCATCACCGCTACCAAATGACATGGCCACTTTCTGGCCTTCCAACAACAACAAAATTCTCCTTGAAAAACTGATCTACAATCATCTTCGTTCAAATATTTCTCCCCCTGGAGAGTATCCTACCATACTTGGACAGGTTACCAGAGAGGAAGAGGAATGGCAATGCATCAGCATTTACAAAGGCAAGGAGAACACACTATCACACCTTCAGTCTACATTTGAGGAAGCTGACCTTTGCATAGCCCTTCATGTTCTTGATGCTCTCAAGAATGGACACAGAGTATGTGTTGTCATTTCCAATGATACAGACGTAATTGATGCCCTGCTTTACCACATGCCTGTGTTTCTCCAACATAACCTAAAGGAGCTGTGGGTACGAGCTGGAGTTGGAGACACCACTCGGTATGTGCCCCTTCATAATCTGTTTGACCGTCTTGGATGTCACCTCTGTACAGTCCTTCCAGCCATACACAGCCTTACTGGATGTGACATCACCAGCAAAGTTGGTACTAAAAAGTCTGCTTTAAAAGCTGAACCAGAGGAGTTACTGAAGCACTTTGGGAGATCGCCAAGTCTTTCCCCGTACATTATCAGTAATGCAGAATGTTACTTGGTGAAGGTGCTCAAATCAACAAGTGATGCCAAGAATTTTTCAGACTTGCGGGCCGAGGTTTTCCACCATACAAAGGGGAGTTCTCATCTAAATCTGCCTCCATCCAGCCAGGGACTTCTACCACATATCAAGCGTAGCTTCTATAATGCATACACCATCATGCATGCCTTAGATATTCATCATGATCCAGAAAATGTGATCTCACTGAAACCAGAGGATTTTGGCTATAAGAACGACAATGAACAGTTGATACCTGAGACATCATGGAAAACCCTTGAGTCACATTGGACAGTTGTCTGTTCATGCACTAAGTGTGCCATGTCGACATGCCTCTGCAGGACCGCGACAGTCAAATGTGTTAATTTCTGTCACTGCCAGAAAGCGTCCCCCAGCACATGTAAAAATCCAATTGCTTGAAGGACATTCAACCATGCTAAAAATGTATTAGTTATATCTAAACATGATAAATAAATGTAACTTTTGTAACTTTGTAACTTTTGTACAGTTATAACTTTGTAAAAATATCACTAACTCCAAAAATAATTGAGATGGGAAGTTGATTTTGGAAGCTCCTGTTTGGCGGCCACTTTGAAATTATGCTAATTAAGTCAACTCCAATGAGGCTAAAAATGGTGCCAATGAATTCCTCGGTATCAAAAACCTATATAAGGACACCAAAATCAACTTCCCATCTCAATTATTTTAGGAGTTAGAGATATTTATGTAAATTAGGTTAAAGTGGCATTTTGGTGAATTTTGTTTACATTGACCCCCAATGTCACCATACACTGCACTGATGAATGAATATGAAGTGTGTTTCGATAAAAAGACTCAATAAGGAAATTTTTTACCAATTCTGGTTACTTTATCTGGAATAATAGATATATAGGAGGCTTCCAAACTTTGACTGAGTTTCAAACTGAAACCGATTTTTTGGAAAAATTTAGCAAAATAATGGATTTTTTTTCTTAAAAACACAGCTTATGATATTGAACCATGCTAAAAATTGAATTAGTTATATCTAAACGTGATAAATAAATGTAACTTTTGAGTCTAAGACTGTCTGCTAGCGTGTTATTCCATAAAACCTAATTTTTGCCATTTTGGCCAAATGGCACCAAACTATTATCACATATTGTGCTGTACCAAAAAAACGTACCTGGTGTGGAAGTGTTACCCAAACTTTTTTGAAGGCTCTCATCATATGGAACAAGAAAATGCCAGGTTTGGCTGTAAAAGAGACATGTACACGAACACCCCCCCAGAGCCAAGACTACTAGCCTATTCATGCCAGCTGCCATTCTGAAAAAGCTCATCTCCACAGCTCTCAGTTTGGAGAGGTCCTCGTCACTTGCTGTCCATGTCTCACTTCCATACGAGAGTGTTGGGAGCAGCACACTGTTTCTCAGTGACTTTTTGACTTCCTGACTAACCATTCTTCCTTTGAGAATACTATCAAGTTCTCCAATCACCTTTCTCTCTTGCATTTTTCTCTCTTTTATCTCACTCTCCATTTTACCATATTTGTATAGTACAGCTCCCAAATACTTGAAACCTTCAACCTCTTCCAGTAGCCTACTTCATTTTTCTTTTTTATTTTACAACTTTTCTCACGTTCTTTCTTGATTCTATATTTTTCCTTAAAATCTATGTTTTCATGCATTCTTCTCTCAAACACCATTACCTTACATTTCCCTACGTTGACCTTTAACTTTCTCTTTTCACATACCCTGTCAAAGTCAGTGACCACTCTCTGAAGTTCTTCCGCATTTTCCGCCAACAGGACTGCATCGTCCGCATATAGGCATGTTAAAATCTTCCATGCTCTTCCCTCCGATTCCAGACTAGCTCCTACACCCATTGATCCCGCCCTACATTCTCTAATCACTCCATCCATGTATATATTGAACAACCAAGCTGACATGACACATCCCTGTCTTACTCCTACACTGACCTCAAAACTTTCACTTAACTTATCTCCTACCTTCACATTTGCCATTGCATTCCTATAAAAAGATTTTACTGCCATTAGCAACTTTCCTCCTACACCATATACTGTTAACACATCCCACAGACCCTCCCAGTCTACTTTGTCGTAAGCTTTTTCCAAATCCATGAATGCTGCATAGAGTTTTCTGTTCTTGGCCAGATACTTCTCTACCAACAAACGCATTGAGGCAATCTGGTCAACGCAGCCCCTGCCCTTTCTGAAACCTCCCTGCTCCTCGCCTATTTTGTCATCCGTTATCTTCTGTAGTCTCTCTGTTACTACTCTTGCGTGTACCTTTCCAGGTATGCTAAGCAAACTAATTCCCCTATAACTCTTACACTCCTCTTTACTACCCTTCCCTTTGTATAAGGGTACTATCACTGCTTTCCTCCAGTCCTCTGGTACACTTTCCTTTTCCCATGCTAATTTACATAACCTATGCATTATGTCAACAGCTTCTTCTCCTCCATATCTCAGCATTTCACCTGGGATGTTATCTACTCCAGCAGCTTTGCCCATTTTAAGTCTTATTGACTGCTTCTTTTACTTCTTCTTTGCTTATCTGGCTTTCATTTACCCTGTTTGTTCTACCTCTCTCCATTCCTATGGATGAGATCTTTGCCTTCCCCCTACTC
Organism: Paralithodes platypus; assembly: GCA_032716605.1. Lineage (NCBI taxonomy): Eukaryota > Metazoa > Arthropoda > Malacostraca > Decapoda > Lithodidae > Paralithodes > Paralithodes platypus. The sequence continues at coordinate 45,488,602 of CM064502.1, forward strand.
TTTACAGCTAAGCTACTAAAATGATCTTTCAATACTTTCACCACACCATCACCCTCCACTACCTTCCCTTTCATGTCCCTCATTCTACCACCTGAGACACTCTCAGCCTTCTTCCCTCTGGCTTCTTTAACAGTTTTGTAGTATGCTTTCTTGTCATTCAGAAACTGTTCACTAATCTTTTTCCCATATTCCTCATCTGCCTTCCTTTTAGCATCTTGTAACGTCCTCTTCACTCTTTGTTTCAAGTTTTAATATTCTTCTTTCCTCGCATCTCTAGTTTCTCTAGGTATATTCTTTTGCAGCATACTCTTTCTCAACTCTTTTCTTCTTTTTCACTATTTCTTCTATCTCTTTGCTAAACCATGCGTTACCTTTCTTGTTCCACATTTTAAATGTTTTCTTCCCACATACTTTCTCAGCTGCTTTAATCATGGAGTCTCTTGTACCTATCCATACTTCGTCTACAGTATTTCCTAGGTCTATCATATCGTCCATGCTCTTTATAGTCTCTTTCAGCATATCCCTGTATTTTGTTGCATTACATCCTTCGCTTAGTTTTCTCACATTTATTCTCTCTACTGTCAGTTTTCTCTCTTTCCTCTCATATTTCCACTCCTTCCTTATCCTCACCTTTGTCAGCACTGTAGTGGTCTGATCCCGTCAGCATACCTCGTACAGCTTTTGAATCTACAATTCTTCCTTTCAGTCCGGAATCCATCATGGCGTAGTCAATTAGAGATTTCTGTTCCTGCTCACTTTCACCTCTGTGCCATGTATATCTATGTATGTGACGATGTTCAAAAAATTTGTTAGCCAGAAACATTTCTCTCTCCGCACATACTTCTAAAAGGAAGTCACCATTCATATTCCTACCCTCCACACCCCATTTACCCACTATACCTTCTATCTCCTCATTTCCAGCTCTACCATTCATGTCACCTATTAATATTACCTGTGAACACCCTGGTGATGGGCTGGTCTATCAGAGTGAGAACTGAGCGATCTCTGCCATACCCATAGCTTATTCCGACTGTTCCTTTTACTTATGTATTTCCTAGATCTCAAGTGACGGCGTCTTTTCCGTGGATTGACCTCCCAATCTACCAAGATTGGAAGCCAAAGCATCACATTTTTCCTTTGCCCCTCAACTTTCTCTTCATAATTGCTGAGGGGCACAGGGCCCTGGGTGGGGCTTTGGTTTCCCGGGCGTTTCCGCACTCTCCTCAGCTCCCCGCCATGGAGTGGCTTCGGTCACCCAGGCTTTATTGTGGTAGGCAGGGAGGGTTCTGTGGGGGCGCTCGGTTATGGCCTTGCTCGGGGCCTTGGGGCTGTTCGGCCAGGCAGCTTGGGGAACAACAACAACAACAACAACCTGTGAACACTGTTGTCTTTCTTTTATACATTTATTGACTTTATTCCAAAATTTTCTATTTTCTTCCACACCTTTCCCAGTTTCTTGGTTGATTGGTGCATAGACACACATAAAAGTATACCTATCTACAGTATCCCGATCTTGCACTCGCACCATACAATTCTTGAGACCACGCATCCATAGTATTTCACACACTTCTTCAACCTTTCTGACAAAATTACTGCTACCCCTTCCTTTTTCTTACGCTTATATCCTGCATCCAATCCAGACCAGACAACCCATCCTTCCCCACCCCTCGATTTGAAAGGATATGTTGTAGCTAAAAAGATTAATTGGTTAGTTTATAGACTTTTAATTGTTAGATGTCCTTCCTAAGATGAATATAATGGGGAGCATGAGTTACTGATGACTATAAGCTTTAATGTTTTTTTTTTTTTATGGAAATTTTTTAAGTTAATGTGAGCGCTCGTGAATCCACTTGAAGAATTGGCGCTTGAACACATAAGATACTAGCGTATTATTATTATTATTATTATTATTATTATTATTATTAGATGTAGCTGAGATATACTGTATGATAAAGTACGTCACCAGTATAGAAGGGGTTAACCATTACACTGAGTTTCAAAAAAGAACTCTCACAGGGCTGGCCCGAAGGATTAGAGCAAGATGGACAACCAATCAAGTCAAGATAGATAGGGAAGGGCAGGAGGTGAACAAATCGAGGAAGGTGAAGACACGCAGACATTTCTCGCCATTTCACCAGTTCAGTCGGATCACATGAGCTCCACAGCAGAACTCTTATAGGGCAGGGCTGAAGGATGAGGCAAGAACTGCTACACTGCAGCACCAACCAAGAAGTGATCAAGGGCGAAGAATGAGAGATCAGGACTAAGGTAGACAAAAATCACAGCGAGATGCAAAAAAATGCACCACTGAGAGGAATAGTCAGCTCGGCCACATCAGCAACCAAAGAGACAAATCAGGTCAGGAGTCTACTACTGTACCTAGCCAAAACAGCACCGAGGTAGGACTAGTAGAGTCCCATGTGGCACCTATCTGCTCCTTGGCAGTGCCATACCAAGGCAGCACCAAATAGCAAAGGTTTCACTTGAATTAAAATGTTAAACTTGCAAACTAAACAAACTAAAACTGGGATGATACAAGATAAAGGTAAAATAACTTATCAAAATCGCTATGCGGAAATAACGCTTACTAAAATAAAATTTATGAAATATAATGGTCTTCATTGCGCGGCTCGCGAGCCAGTGGCGGCTCGCAATGACCTAATTGGCGGCACGCAAGAGAGGAGAGAGAGAGAGAGATAATTCATCAGTAATCCGAGAATAGTTTAAAGTATTAGATATAAATTGCATCATATATGCCGTATCAGACGTATCACTTAATAAAATTGCTAATGGGAATAGGCCTATACAGTATAGTGACTCTGGCAATTCTTTACTTTTCATAATTATTCAACACAAAGAGAAAAGGAGAAAAGAGAGAGCACCCATTATACAGGAATGATGAGAGAGAGAGAACGAGAGAGAACGAGCCTTCTGTAGGCCTACAGGAAATGTACGTGTGGGTTACGTAAGTCCAGCGCTCGGCGGCCCATGCTCAGCCAGTCTTGTCCATTCACTAGTTTTTATTATTATTACATCAGAAAAGTGGGTTATGGTGCCTCATAAATTAGTGTTATTTTATGAAGAAAAAAAATGTTTCGGTGTATGTATGAAATGTATGGACCTAAACTCGTATTCTTACAAATTCAAACGATGTATTTTCCACATTTGGTTATTTTTTCAACAATTTGTCGTATTCCAGGCAGTGAATTATCTAGATTCCAGGCTATAATCAAAATGGACAAATTTATTATAAAACGTAAGCACACAAAAGAAAATGAACCACCAGAAATACAACCTTCCACAAGTGACAAATTACAAGTACTGTACACCATGGAAAAATTAAAAGACCAGCTGGCTCATTTCCGGTCATCACAACATTAAATTAAAGTATTTATTTTTTAAATGTATATTAGTAGTCAAGAATTTCAATATAATTTATCTTTACTAAAGAATTTCAATACAATAATTGTTACTAGTCTTGTTCTATAAATTTGTGGCTATGGAAACCCACAAAAAATATGTAATTTAGTTCCTATATTTTTTTTTTCTGCTTATCCCTGTGGCTTATTTGCCTTATGGCTTATGCGGCTCTCACGCAGAATATGTCCTGAACTTTTGGCGCTCTTGAAAAAATTAGTGAATAACACTGACATAGGGTGTACATTACTACATGAGCAAAGGCTTCACTTTTGTTGACGATTTGCTGTACAGTATTTTGTCATGATACCAACCTGTATAAAATTAATAACATGTTGTTTAAGGCGGGGAAGGTCTATAGATTTAAGGCCAGTACAGACGGACGATAAGTGTTGAGCCAAACTCTCACACGCTGACATGGAGTCCAACAAACTCTTCTGCTTCTGATCTTGGAAAGGGTCAAAATTCTTCAACGCCGCGCTGAAAAGGAAAAATTACTGTTCTATTATAATTATATTTTTTCACCAACCAACTTTACTTCTAAACTTAACCCTCCAGACCCGGGCCCTCTAGCTCGCGACTGTACTGTGGTACTGCGGGTGCCCAACCCCGAAAGGGGTTGAAATAGGGGAGCTATCCCCCCGCCAAAGGTGGCTTTCTAGGGCCTTCCTAGCTGATGCTAAGAGGATTGGGTTCTAGTCATGTGGTGATGGGCTGGTCTATCAGAGTGAGAACTGAGCGATCTCTGCCATACCCATAGCTTACTCTGACTGTTCCTTTTACTTATATATTTTCTAGATCTCGAGTGACGGCGTCTCTTCCGTGGATTCACCTCCCAATCTACCAAGATTGGAAGCAAAAGCGTCATATTTTTCCTTTGCCCCTCAACTTTCTTTTCATAATTGCTGAGGAGCACAGGGCCCTGGGTTGGGCTTTGGTTTCCCGGGCGTTTCTGCACCCTCCTCAGCTCCCCGCCATGGAGTGGCTTCGGTCACCCAGGCTTTATTGTGGTCGGCAGGGAGGGTTCTGTGGAGGCGCTCGGTTATGGCCTTGGTCTTGCTCGGGGCCTTGGGGCTGTTCGGCCAGGCAGCTTGGGGAACAGCAACAACAACAACAACAACAACAACCGAGAAATGACTCTCCGGCTGTCATTTCTCGAAGACTTCTTCTAGCCGGAGACATTGAGAGCAACCCAGGACCCACGTTCACATACATATGTCCAACTTGCTCAAAACCCATCACTTCGAGTCGCCATACTAAGGGTTCAGTTCTCTGCAATTCATGCGGGAACTGGACCCACTTCACCTGCACAACACTTGCCTCCAAGAAACACTACACAAACACCTGGACCTGTTCCTCATGCCCCTCCCTCTCCCAGTCAAATCCCTCACCTAAAACCCGTCCACCTCCTCCCCAACCCACCTAACCTTCCCATATCATCCACTCCCCCCCCTAAAACCCGTCCACCTCTCCTCCCTAACCCACCTAACCTTCCCATACCATCCACATCCTCAACTCAACACACCACACCCCATCCTAATCCATTCCAACCCCCATCTCCTGCTCCCCAATCCCCACCCCCACCTCACCCATCCCAACCCCCAGTCCCTCCCTCACCCCCACCCCCACCATCACCCCCACCCCCACCCCATCCTCGTGCAGCAGCACCCAACATACATCGTGCACATAACATTAACATTCTTCAACTGAACATAGATGGCATCAACACAAAGAAACACGAACTCTCACACTTCATCAAACAACACAACATACACATTGCCATCTTACAAGAAACAAAACTCCGCACAACACAAAAAACACCCACATTTCATAATTTCACCACCATCAGACAAGACCGGGCTGTCGGCGGGGGCGGTGGACTCATCACCCTGGTACACAAAGAAATATCATACATAGTAACCAGTGTACAAACCAAATCACTCCTCCCCCCAAATGATAACACAACAGAAATACAGTCAATTAAAATACGCACTGGTAACAACTCCAACATAACCATCATAAACACATACATCCCTCCCCAAACATCCCCTACAGTACCAAATGAATACAGACCACACTTACAACACATCACAAACACCCCACACACCCCACACATCATCCTGGGTGGTGACTTCAACGCCAAGACGTCGGCCTGGTTTGTCGACAACCCCGACACAGACAGAGGGCTGGTACTACAAAACCAAACCGATAACCTCATCATCCTTAACGACATCCATCAACATACCCATATTCCTCACCAAGCCCTCTATAACCCATCATCTCCAGACATCACCTTTTGCTCCCCAGAACTCGCCCCCACAACATCCTGGAGGGTGGTCAGAACCTTAGGCTCTGACCACCTCCCGATCATTATCACCACCAAAACCAGACTCACCCCAGCTAGCCACAAACACACATACACCAATTATAAAAGAGCTAACTGGGAAGCATTCACAAATGAGACAGAACAACACTTCACAACTCTAAACAGTACACCCATCACTAACATCAACAATGCTGTACACATACTCAATAAAACTATCCAAAACGCTGACAAGAAACACATTCCAAGAGGTAACAGAAAAAGACACAACCCCAACTTCACACCAGAAATTCAAAACCTCATCAGACAACGCGACACACTGAAACACTCCCCAGCACCCCACACACAAGACATCACACAACAAATTCAAGCACTCAACACCCAAACTAACAACAAAATACAAGAACAACAAAAACTAAATTGGAATAACTTCCTACAAACACTTGATCACAAAACAAACCCCAAAAAACTATACAAAACACTAAACAGCATCACACTTTCCAACAGCAACACAACACAATCACATGCTGCAATCACAACAACAGACTCTACTCCTTCATGTAAACAACAAGCAAACACTCTCATCAATCACTTCTCACATGTCAGCCACCTAAAACCTCACAAAGACGACCGACGTGTCATCCGACGTAAGAGACAATTCCCCACAGACCCTGACTATACACCCTTCACCAATCACCAGACAAAGCATATCATCAACAATCTCAAGCACTCACCCGCCTGTGGCCTAGACAACATAAGCAACATACACCTCAGACACCTGGGACCACAAGGCATACAAGCACTCACTAACATATCAAACTACAGCTATTCACACAACACAATACCAGACATTTGGAAGCATGGTATCATCATCACATTCCCCAAACCCAACAAAGACCCCACGCTACCCTCCTCGCACCGCCCCATCACACTCCTTTGCTCCCCCTCCAAAGTCATGGAACGCCTAGTATTACAACTAATTACACCTGACCTACCCCTAGCTCCAACACAACATGGCTTTAGGCCACTGCACTCCACAAACACTCTTCTCACAGACCTTACACAAAGAGCTTTCGACGGCATCAATTCAGCTAGACCACCACACAGATCACTATTAGCCACACTCGACATTAGTAAAGCCTTCGATGCCATCCCCCGCCACAACCTAACAAACAAAATCTACAACACAAACATGCACAACAACACAAAACGGTGGCTGGCCAACTTCCTAGCAGGCAGATGTGCACACGTATCTTTTGCCGGTCAGTCCTCTAAAATCAGAAACTTTCCAAACGGAGTCCCACAAGGATCCGTCCTATCGCCCGCACTCTTCAATCTGTACATGCACGATATAACTACACCCAATACGCCCCAAATAAACTTAGCCTCCTATGCAGATGACATAACACTCACATGCACACACCATGACCCAAAAAGAGCAACAGATCTCCTTCAACCCTATCTCAACACACTACATGGCTGGTGCACTACAAACAGACTTAATCTAGCCCCAGCCAAATCCACCGCAACCCTGCTCACAAGTTGGACAGGAGAACACGAATACATCCCTCAACTCACCATAAACAACACACCCCTAACACATACACACACACCCAAAATCCTAGGAGTAACATATGATACTCATATGACATTCAAACAGCACACCACAAACATTAAAAAGAAACTGACACCCAGACTTAACGCCCTCAGGTCACTTGCTCACACAAAATTTGGACACAACAAAGAAACTACCACCACAGTATATAAACAATACATAAGATCAGTGATGGAATACGCAAGCCCAGCCTGGACTTCTAACCTAGCTGAAACACATCATAAGACCTTACAGACTATTCAAAACAAAGCCCTGAAGATCATTACAGGCTGCACAGCTACTGCACCCACAGATCACCTACATCAAGAAACCAAAAATCCTCAAAGTCAAAGACCATCTGGACATGAGAGGCACTCAATTCCTGGCAGCAGCCTCCACGAACCAAGACCACCCACTAAACTACATGGCAACACACCCACAGACACCAAGAAATATCAAAACAACACCCAGCACACGGTATCACACACAATTATTGTCCTCTCTCCCTCCCTGCCCACCCCGAACCAACTTCCAGAAGCACATCCATACTCATATCTCTCACCGATCCATCCACTCACTCACAGACAACACGCAGCTGCATGCACGACCTCCCGAAATCCATCCTTCCGAATCCTCCCTTCCTCGCGAGGACAGAGTCCACCTGGCCAGGCTGAGATGCGGACACCATCCAGCTCTCCTGAGCTATCAGAAGAGACTGGATGACTCCGTTGTCGACACCTGCCCGGGATGTAACACAGCACCCCATACCATTAAACACATCATAGAAGACTGCATTTCACACAACCACTTACGCCAACAACACAATCTACACTCAATGAGAGCTCTGTGGGAAAGCCCGATCGTGGCCATGGCCTTTCTCAGGGACTCGGGGCTGTTCGGCCAGGCAGCTTAGGGAACAACAACAACAACAACAACCGGGTGTTTTTACGATTTTTGGGCTATGTTAACTCATCTGTAATTCAATAAATATGGCATGTAATGTTATGAATAAAAAAGTAAAATGTTCCACAAACCTTCCTCTGCAGAATGCCATTAAGTAGAGGTCTCTAGCCCCAGTGGTTGCATAATGGTGAGCGAGGGAAGACGAGTGATTTTCGGCGGAAAATTCTTCCCGCGTTCGGATGCGTCGCCCCGGCCACGGCTACCACGCACCAAGCCACTCGTCGTGCCAGAGTGTGTATCTCCCTTAGACGATTTTAGTGATTGATATTGAGAATGTGATGTTTATTTGATATTTTTATAGTTATTTTGAGGCCAATTATATAAAGTATGTGTATTAGGTATCACTGTCACTAATATTGCTCATTTTCACTCAATACCGTACGCTTTATTAGTAATTGAGGTAGGTTATTGTTATATTACACACTGATTATTCGTTATCACAGGTGTTTATTATACTTTGGCCATCAAATATTATGTCTTGTGTCACTTTCACTTTGGTAAATATGCTTTAGAGTGTCACTGATAATGCTCATTTTCACTCGATACTGTGCGTTTTATTAGTAACTGAGGTAGGTTATTGTTATATTAGGCACTGATTATTTGTTATCACAGGTGTTTATTATACTTTGGCCATCAAATATTAGGTCTTGTGTCACTTTCACTTAGTTATATGCTTTGTAAACGTTTTATATACAATTTATTGTGTCTTTTTTCACTGATTTATATATTTCTATAGGTTCTAATCATATGAATGTCACTTATTATATACTGTACATATGTGTCACTTTCACATATTATTATGGTGTAATTGTATTTGTATCAATTTTCTCATAATACATGACTTTTGTATTACAATAAAATTATTTACTTCCACTTTTTGCCTATATATACACTGTACATATTGTCACTGTCTTTGGCACTTTCACTATGATTATTAGAACTCCTGCTTGGAGTGGTAATCAAAGAAGCACCCTTCAGGACAGAGTGCCACCTTGCACTCCACACACTCCATGGTGGACTTTTTCTCTGACCTCTCCCTCAGCCTGCTGTTGTAGCAGACATGGTACCACTTCTGCTGCTTTCTTCCTGCTTGTGTCAGAGGCAGGGAAATGAGCCTGTGCATATTCATGTAATATGCACAGTGCAAGCGGTCAGTAGCGGCGGGCCCAGCATGTGGCACTGCCCTCTGTGGCGTAGCATACTTCTCCAGGAGCTCCTTCAACACCTGCTTTTGGAACCTCCGCAGGCTATTGAACTTCATGGGTGTGTTCACATTCCGAAGCTTGTATATATTGTAGGCATTCAGAATGGATATGTCCACCATGTGCAGAAAGAACTTTTTGTACCATCTGCACGAGGTACGCAGACAGCCAATGAAGCCTATCTGCATGTCGGACTTGTCCACCAGCCTCATGTTGATGTTGTAATCCATGACAGCATCGGGCTTGGTCACAATGGCCTGGGTGCGGCGATCCACCTTGCCAGTCTCCACCATTTCCCCCTTGTGGACGGTGGTCAGGAGGTTGACCTTCCGCTGGTCGTGCCAGTGGATAGCCAGAATGGGCCCCGACTTCTTCCTGAACACATCGCCTTTTTTGGTCTTTGGAGGGAAAGGTGGCATGCCCTTCCTTCTCCCTCGTACTGTGCCTACAGTCCCCGTCTTGCGCTCATGCAGGTACTTTGAGAGAGTGGGGGACGTGTAGTAATTGTCCGTGAAGAGGACGTGATTCTTGTGGAAATAGCGGTCCATCATGGCTTGCACCACTGCTCCGCCAAAGCCAATGAGGGGGTCCACAAGCACGTCCCCTTCCTTCCCGTTGTAGACCAGGAAGTCCAGGACATAGCCAGTTCGGCAGTCGCACAGCACAAAGAATTTGATACCAAAGCGATGTCTTTTTGAGGGGATGTACTGCCGGAAGCTGAGCTTTCCCCGGAACAGCACAAGAGACTCGTCAATGACGACCTTGCAGAAGGGCTTGAAGTAGGAGCTGAAGCGTTCTCGCATCATCTCGTACAACGTCCTAATCTTCCACAGCTTGTCTGGGCGGTGGACGTCGGTGTTGGTGACAAGATGGAACGCTGCGAGGATGTCAAGGTACCGGTCGCGAGACATATATTTCCCGAAGGCAGGGGTGGATATGAGATCATTGGTTATCCAATAGTCAGGCAACCTATACTTCTTGACATGAGGCATTAGCATGGTGAGTGCCAGGAACACCATGAACTTGTGATGAGTCACGTCAGTCCACTGCCTCATGTGGCCCTTGGTCACCTTGTCAAAAAAGTGGACCTGGAATTGGTGCTGCTTATTTGTCTCCTTGATGACATACCCTACCACCTCCTCATCAAAAAAGGCCTCAAAAAGTTCATGTGGTGGAGCATTGGGGCCTGCGGGAAAATTGGGGGAAATGCCTGAACCCTCCTGTACCTCATCAAAAGCTGGCACATCAGGGTTGTAATCTTCCCCGTCAGCTACGTCTTGCCACTGGAAAACGTAAAATGGGTCTTGGCGACGCTGACGAGGAGCTCCAGCTGGTGGCCCAGCACGCCCATGGCCAACTCGGGAGGCGCGCGCCCTAGGGCGGCCAGGGCGGGCCACAGCACGACGCCCCCGGGCGAAGCGGATGGGTTGAGGGTCGTCCATTACAGTTTATTACAGTAGATCCTCTGGAAAAAGGCAAACTATGCCTGTGTATCCAGCTCAGTACCAGTACTTGCACTGCTGCGGTCGTTCACGGTGTTGGAGGCGGCGGTAGCAGACGCAACATTTTTACTATTCTGTATTTTTGTTTTATAATCAAACTTCAAATCTTGTCTTCCCCATACTTTATCAAGATTACTTTCAAACTCCCTTATTGATTCGGAATCGACTACATACTGGGGCAGTGCGTTCCACTCATTTACCACTCTATCACAAAATGAGTTCTTTGCCTTCTCAAGTCTATTTCTTTCTTTGTAAATTTTCTTAGAGTGTCCTCTCGTTCTTGTTCCCTCCCGCATCAAGAAGATACCTTCACACACATCCTCATCGTACTTTCCTGACACTATCTTAAAAGTCTCTATCATATCCCCTCTCTTTCTCCTATATGCCAGTGTCGGAAGCCCCAGTGTCCTCAACCTCTGCTCATAGCCCGCGTTCTTCAACGTTGGTACCAGCTTGCTAGCTCTCCTCTGCACTTTCTCCACTGCTTCTATATCCTTTACCATATATGGAGCCCACACCTGGTTCGCATATTCCAGGTGCGGCCTAACCAGCGCTGTATAGAGATTCCTGAAGATTTCTTCGTCAAGTGACACAAATGTCCTCCTTACCATGTCCATGTAGTCGTCGTCGTCGTCAGAGTGGTCATCTTGCCCTAACGGTGGAGCTTATCATGGCCAGAGTCTTCTGAGAGGTGCCCTTCATCGTCAGTGGCCCCCACATAATCTGGCGGGCAACGAGTGATGCATGGGCGGCGTGCGGGTGGGCGAGGTGGAGAAGGAGTGGCAGGTGAGGCTATGTCCCCCCGAGGTCCTGGGCTCCTTGGCCTGTGACGAGTGGCAGAAAGCAATGCTTCACTGTCACTAGGCCCAGGTATTGGTGATGCGAGCTCAAAGACTTCGTCAGGAACATATGTTGATGGCTGGAGAGGTGGGGAAAGTTGCGGGGGCGTATGGCTGGGTCCGGCAGGGGTGGATGCCGCGGGAGCCTCGAACAAAGCCCGCCTAGTTTTCTGTCCTTTTTTGACACATTTCCTGCCTTTCCCCTTTTCGGTAGCAGTATGTCTCCTGTCGGGGGACCTAGGAGGCAAATAGGCCGAAAGTGGGGGGTCCTCAACCCTTGGCAGTGGTGGGGGTGGTGGGGAAGAATGCGGGGCGCCCGGGTCATCTTGGGTGGCTTGGGGAGATAAGGGAGACAATGGCGGGCGAGATGAGTCACCACGCTCACCCTCACTCACAGCCTCATCCTCACCAAGTCTTTTGGCTTCTTCCCTGGCTGCCGCGGCCGCCTTTTCAAGTATCTGCTTCTTATAGAAGCGTAGCTTGAAAGGCGATTTAGCTGGCGAAGGGCTTGGAGTCGTGTCACTCAACTGAAACTTGGAGAGTGACCTTGAACTCTCCCACTCACTCACTTTCCCCACTTCACTGTCTTCAGCTAAAACAGCTTCCCCGAAAGCTGCTACATCACCTTCATCACTCTCATGTTCACTCGCAAATCCCACGAATTGAGCGTCTTTGTCACTCTCATCGCCATAATCACTCGACTGATAATTAGCCGATTTATCACTGTCTTCATCGTCAACATTATGCACTTCATCAGCACGCTCATATATTCGTAATGTCTGCTCAATACCTCCGGGAGATAACACATTTAGGCGGTGGCGTCTGCGTAAGACGCGACGAGTTTGGGCGGGCATCGTAGGGAGCACAGTATCGGACACAGCGGAATCACTATATGGCGTACTATCCATGATGGCGTCGGGGTAGATACTATTGTTGTGGCGTAGTTCACGTCTGGTGGCGCCACCTACTCCCCACGATACCAAAAATTTACGCGCGCCATTCGAAAGCACGTACGCAAGCACTCGGAGCCTCAGAGCCCGTCCGTGTTGCGCGGGCCGTGTTTGTTATGGATTTCTCAGAGCCCAACCGGGTCTGGAGGGTTAATTAATGAAATCAACAAATACATGTGTGTGGTCCTGGAGTGGCGGCGTCTACGCCGTGGGACCACCTCCCGGAACTGCCGACCATGGATGGCTGCCGACCCTCCCGTCCGGGGACAAGATCACCAACAGTGGAGGACAGCAGGCTGCCGACCGTGGGGAGCAGTTTCCGGGAGCCAAACCGCCATAACTATCCCCTGCCCCCTCCCTAGGGGCACGCATCCTTGGAGCGGCTGCGGTCGCGCCGGGCAATTCTCACACCTCTCACACACACACAATACACAGTTTTTCCAACACCGAGAAATGACTCTCCGGCTGTCATTTCTCGAAGACTCCTTCTAGCCGGAGACATTGAGAGCAACCCAGGACCCACCTACAATTACACATGTCCAACTTGCTCAAAACCCATTACTTCGAGCCGCCAAACTAAGGGTTCAGTTCTCTGCAACTCATGCGGGAACTGGACCCATTTCACCTGCACAACACTTGCCTCCATGAAACACTACACAAACACCAGGACATGTTCCTCATGCCCCTCCCTCTCCCAGTCAAATCCCTCTCCTAAAGCCCGTCCACCTCTCCTCCCCAACCCACATAACCTTACCATACCATCCACTCCCTCTCCTAAAACCCGTCCACCTCTCCTCCCCAATTCACATAACCTGCCCATAACATCCACTCCCACTCCTAAAACCCGTTCACCTCTCCTCCCTAACCCACCCAGACCCCAACCTAATCCATTCCTATCCTCATCTCCTGCACCCCAATCCCCACCATCACCCCCTCCCCATCCCCACCCCCACCCCATCCTCGTGCAGCAGCACCCAACATACACCGCACACACAACATTAACATCCTTCCACTAAACATAGATGGCATCAACACAAAGAAACACAAACTCACACACTTCATCAAACAACACAACATACACATTGCCATCTTACAAGAAACAAAACTCCGTACAACACAAAAAACACCTACATTTCATAATTTCACCACCATACGACAAGACCGGGCCGTCGGCATTGGCAGTGGACTCATCACCCTGGTACACAAAGATATAACATATATAGACACCAGTGCACATACCAAATCCCTCCTCCCCCCAAACGATAACACAACAAAAATGCAATCAATTAAAATACGCACTGGCAACAGCTCCAACATTACCATCATAAACATATACATCCCTCCCCAAACATCCCCTACAGTACCAAACAATTACAGACCACAAATACAACACATCACAAACACCCCACACATCATTCTGGGTGGTGATTTCAATGCAAAGACGTCGGCCTGGTTTGTCGACAACCACGACACAGACAGAGGGCTGGTCTTACAACACCAAACAGACAACCTATATATCCTCAATAACATTCATCAGCATACCCATACTCCCCACCAAGCCCTCTAAACCCCATCATCTCCTAATATCACCTTTTGCTCCCCTGAACTCGCCCCCACAACATCCTGGAGGGTGGTCAGAACCTTGGGCTCAGACCACCTCCTGATCATTATCACCACCAAAAAAAGACTCACCCCAGCTAGCCACAGACACACTTACACTAACTATAAAAGATCTAACTGGGAAGCTTTCACAAATGAGACAGAAGAACACTTTGAAACCTTAAACAGTACACCCATCACTAACATCAACAATGCTGTACACACATTCAACACGACTATCCAAAACGCCGACAAGAAACACATTCCAAGAGGTAACATAAAAAAACACAACCCCAACTTCTCACCAGAAATTCAAAACCTCATCATACAACGCGACACACTAAAACACTCCCCAGCACCCCACACACAAGACATCAATCAACAAATTCAAGCACTCAACATCCAGATTAACAACAAAATACAAGAACAACAAACACTAAATTGGAATAACTTCCTACAAACACTCAATCACAAAACAAACCCCAAAAAACTCTACAAAACACTAAACAGCATCACACTTTCCAACAGCAACACAACACAATCACATGCTGCAATCACAACAACAGACTCTACTCCTTCACGTAAACAACAAGCAAACACTCTCATCAATCACTTCTCTCATGTCAGTCACCTAAAACCCCACAAAGACGACCGACGTGTCATCCGACGAAAAAGACAATTCCCCACAGACCCTGACTATACACCCTTCACCAACAACCAGACAAAGCATATCATCAACAATCTCAAGCTCTCACCCGCCTGTGGCCTAGACAACATAAGCAACATTCATCTCAGACACCTGGGACCACAAGGCATACAAGCACTCACTAACATATCAAACTACAGCTACTCACACAACACAATACCAGACATCTGGAAGCATGGTATCATCATCACATTCCCCAAACCTAACAAAGACCCCACACTACACTCCTCACACCGCCCTATCACACTCCTTTGCACCCCCTCCAAAGTCATAGAGTGCCTTGTACTACAACTGATGACACCTGACTTACCCCTTTCTCCAACACAACACGGCTTCAGGCCATTGCACTCCACAAACACTCTTCTTACAGACCTTACACAAAGAGCTTTTGACGGCATCAACTCAGCTAGACCACCACACAGATCAGTACTTGCCACACTCGACATTAGTAAAGCCTTCGATGCCATCCCCCGCCACAACCTAACAAACAAAATCTACAACACAAACATGCACAACAACACAAAAAGATGGCTGGCCAACTTCTTAGCAGGCAGATGTGCACACGTATCTTTTGCCGGTCAGTCATCTAGCATTAGAAATTTCCCAAACGGAGTCCCGCAAGGATCCGTCCTGTCGCCCGCACTCTTCAATCTGTACATGCATGATATAAATACACCAAATTCACCCCAAATAACCATAGCCTCCTACGCAGAGAACATAACACTCAGAAGCACGCACCAAAACCCAGACACAGCAACAAGACTCCTTCAAGACTATCTCGACACATTACATGAATGGTGCACTACAAACAGACTCAATTTAGCCCCAGCTAAATCCACTGCAACCCTCCTCACAAGCTGGACAGGAGAGCACGATTACGTCCCGTGTCTCAACATAAACAACACACCCCTAACACACACACACACACACACAAAATCCTAGGAGTAACATACGACACCCAAATGACATTCAAACAGCATACCACAAACACGAAAAAGAAACTGACACCCAGACTTAACGCCCTCAGATCACTTGCCCACACGAAATTTGGACACAACAAAGAAACCACCACCACAGTCTACAAACAATACATAAGATCAGTTATGGAATACGCAAGCCCGGCCTGGGCTTCTAACCTAGCTGAAACACATCATAAGACCTTACAGACTATTCAAAATAAAGCCCTGAAAATCATCACAGGATGCACAGCTACGACACCCACAGATCAACTACATCAAGAAACCAAAGTCCTCAAAGTCAAAGATCATCTAGACATGAGAGGCACACAATTCCTAGCAGCAGCCTCCACGAATCAACACCACCCACTACACTACATGGCTACACACCCACAGACACCAAGAAATATCAAAACAACACCCAGCACACGCTATCACACACAAATACTGTCTTCTCTCCCTCCCTGCCCACCCCAAACCAACTTCCAGAAGCACATCCATACTCATATCACTCGCCGTTCCATCCACTCACTCATAGACAACACGCAGCTGCAAGCACGACCTCCCGAAATCCATCCTTCTGAATCCTCCCTTCCTCGCGAGGACAGAGTCCACCTGGCCAGGCTGAGATGCGGACACCATCCGGCTCTTCTGAGCTATCAGAAGAGGCTGGATGACTCCGTCGTCGACACCTGCCCGGGTTGTAACACAGCACCCCATACCATTAAACACATCATAGAAGACTGCATATCACACAACCACTTACGCCAACAACACAACCTACACTCAATGAGAGCTCTGTGGGAAAGCCCGATCGTGGCCATGGCCTTCCTCAGGGACTCGGGGCTGTTCGGCCAGGCAGCTTAGGGAACAACAACAACAACAACAACCACTTACGCCAACAACACAATTTACATTCTTTGAGAGCTCTGTGGGAAAGCCCGACCGTGGCCATGGCCTTCCTTGGGGACTCGGGGCTGTTCGGCCAGGCAGCTCAGGGAACAATAACAACAACAACAACAACAAATACATGTGGCACTCCAAGGACTCAAACCTAGGATACTCACACCGAAATTCCACGCACTTATGCATTACGCTATTTAGACTTGCAAAATAAACAAACCAAAACTTAAACGAACACAGTAAAAAGACAAAACAACCAATCAAAATCGCTATGTGGAAACAACGCTTAACCAAAATAATAATATATAAATAAAAGAACACAATCCACCACATAGGGTGTACATTACTACCGTACATGAGCAAGTTAATCTGTTTCCCAAGCAAACTAATCGCACACATAACAACGCACTATCGTCACGTTCAAGGAATTAACCCCTTCTGTACTGGCGACGTCTGTTTTTATTTATTCCTGCTATATTTAGACAATTTTTCTGCAGTTTAACCCTTTTTGTACTGGCTACGTTTTTTAACTTCATTTTGGCTACTATTAGACGATTTTATGCAGTTTAGAAAAGGCCTCCAGCAATCAACAGGCTTCAAAATATCTCACTTAACCCTTTTTAATATCACAGATCCTTCTAAAACTGCACAAAATCGACTAAATATAGCTAGAAAAATATTAAAAAGACGTCTCGGTACAGAAGGAGTTAAGAAGGATCTAAGGTAGTAAAAAGGGTTCAGCAAGATACTTCGAAGCATGTTAATTGCTGGAGGCCCTATTTAAACTGAATAAAATTGTCTAATAGTAGCCAGAATAAAGCTAATAGACCAGTCAAAGTAGGGCTGGACTTAGAACAAATTGCAATAGAAGGTTTTTTGGCTTTAACTTGTTTATTAGGTCCCTCTGATGAACATATAAAAAGTCTCCAACTTTTGGACACCGGGAAAGTGGTTAATTTGCATAAATTCAAGATGGCCACCGTCCAAAGCTTCAATTTACAGATAACTTTTTTCTGGTTGCTCCTAGACCCTATAAATGTATTACAAACAACGTTTTTTGGCTTTAACTTGTTTATTAGGTCCCTCTGATGAACATATAAAAAGTCTCCAACTTTTGGACACCTGGAAAGTGGTTAATTTACAGCCAAAAAACCTTACAGCCAAAAAACCTTCTATTGCAATTTGTTCTAGGTCAAGCCCTACCTTTACTGCACATTATTGTCTATTACATTTTGCCTAGGCCTATACTAATCCCATCATCTTGTTTCTTGTTTCAACAGATTGGTGCGACATCTACCGAAGCCATGGAAGAAGAGGTGGTGCATAATCCCTGCGGCATTTGCTCAAACACGTTAGACGAAGGAGAAACAGTCAAGCTGAGGGCGAAGGGAGCAGATACTATCAACAAGGCCAGTACTGAACGTGGAACGCCATCACTTACCGTGTCCGAGGGCCAAACGGTGCACATTGATTGTCGAAAGAAGCATGTCAATACGAAGCCAAATAGAATTCCTGGGAAGCAGAAGAAACGTCCTGAAAAACCTGCTCTTCGTTCTCAGACACCAGACTTTTGTTTTACAGAGAACTGCTTTTTTTGTGGTACAAAAATCTATTTGGACACAAAGCATGATTCAGAAGAAGTGTATCCAGTACGCACCTTCAACTTTCAAAGGACAATACTTTCTGCATGTGATGCCAGGGCTGATGAGTGGGCTGACACTGTTAGAGGCCGAATTAACTTTGCACGCGATCTTCCAGCAGCTGACGCAAAATATCACAAGCAGTGCAGCTCAAATTTCCAGACACATAGGCAGATCCCCTCCAAATATCGTGATTCCGCAGACAGTGAACCTCCTCGCAAGGGTCGCAAAGTAGATGCCTCACGAGAGGAAGCATTTCTACTCGCAATCGAGGACCTAGTCAGTGGCAATGATGATGAACAGACTACAGTGGTTGATCTCGTTGATAGAATGTCCCAGTTGTGCCCTGATGTTGAAGCGTATAGTGTAAAATACATGAAACAGAAACTTATTTCATATTTTGGGGATGAACTGGTTATTAGTAACGTGCATGGACGCAGCGATGTTGTAACTGTCAAAGAAGATGGAAGGTAGCAATGCTTTTGACTTTTCATTTAGGAAGAAAGATCAAGTTGAGTCGTTGGGTGCAAAGGTTACAATCAGTGCTGAAAAAGTACCAATCGACCCACAGCTCCTTTTCCAGAGGCTCCTCATCTTTGCTAATAACAGGGACTTAGGTGTTGAAGAGGTCTTTGCGTATGAGTTGTCTAGCTACCCTACTGCTCTGTTCGATAAGTGGGGGAGGCTCAGGGAAGCCAATAAACCACAGCTAGGAGATGAGATAGCTGCTGTTGTTCCCAAGTCGTCATTGGAATCATTTGAGGAAGAAAGGACTGTGACCCATGTTCTGGATGGTGGTTCCTTATTGCAAAGGATTCCATGGAAGAAGGGTGACACATTTGAGGACATTGCAAGCATGTACATGAAGCATGTTTCCAAAAACTTTCTCAACCCGGTGGTTGTATTCGACGGTTATAAATCAGGACCTACTACCAAGGACATGACACACAATCGACGATCAAAAGGAGTCTTTGGTCAAAAGGTGATGTTCACTCCAACCATGCCCCTTCGGTCAAAAAAGGAAAACTTCTTGTCAAACTCGGACAATAAGCAAAACTTCATTGACTTATTGTGTGAAACATTCAAGGCAAATGGAATTGACTGTGTCAATGCGCCAGCAGATGCAGATGTCATGATTGCGAAGAAGGGAATTGAGCATGCAAGGGAAACCGTGACATATGTGATAGGTGAGGACACAGACTTGTTGGTGCTGTTGTGTCATTATGCGGAACGAGGGATGAATGATTTGTACTTCAAGTCGAGCAAGGAAGGTGGGAAATGTTGGCATATTAACTCAGTAGCAGAAGCTCTCGGTGAAAGCATCTGTCGTGTCCTGCCAGTTGTCCATGCACTCTGTGGATGTGACACAACCTCACGACTGTATGGTATTGGTAAAGGGGCTGCCTTGAGGAAAGTGAGGGAAGACAACGGTTTCTTGAAATGTATAGAAGCATTCTGTTGCCAAAGTGGAAGTAAAGACGCGATATCATCAGCTGGTGAAAAGGCCTTGGTTTATTTGTACGGGGGAAAAGGAAATGACACCCTTGACGGACTGCGAAAGACAAAGTTTTGCAACAAGGTGGCAAAAAGTTCAACTACCGTTGAAGTTCACAGCCTTCCCCCAACAACCGATGCAGCCAAATACCACTCGTTCCGAGTTTATTGTCAGGTCCAGGAATGGATGGGGAACTGTGTGGACCCCGAGAAATGGGGCTGGTGTCTGCGGAAGGGACAGCTTGAACCGAAGACGATGGATTCGCCAGTGGCTCCTGATTCACTACTGAAATTGGTCAGATGTCAGTGTAAGGGCAACTGTGACACTCAACGCTGTAGTTGCAAACGGAATGAGCTTGAATGTTCCAGTGCATGTGGTCAATGTAAAGGACTCTGTCAAAATAGCAACTTTGATGCAAGCACCGATGATCCAAGTGAATACGAACTCCTATCATGAATTACATAATTGGCTCTGAATGACGTCATACTACGTCATGTTTTTTTTTTTTTTTTTTTATAAAAAAAGAGGGACAACAGGTCAAAAAACCCATACAAGCACAAAGTGCCTGTGTCACCCCTTGTGAAAGAGACAGTTTAGCCTGTCTGTAAGGTTTTTCGGCTGTAAATTAACCACTTTCCAGGTGTCCAAAAGTTGGAGACTTTTTATATGTTCATCAGAGGGACCTAATAAACAAGTTAAAGCCAAAAAACGTTGTTTGTAATACATTTATAGGGTCTAGGAGCAACCAGAAAAAAGTTATCTGTAAATTGAAGCTTTGGACGGCGGCCATCTTGAATTTATGCAAATTAACCACTTTCCCAGTGTCCAAAAGTTGGAGACTTTTTATATGTTCATCAGAGGGACCTAATAAACAAGTTAAAGCCAAAAAACCTTCTATTGCAATTTGTTCTAGGTCCAGTTAAATGATTGCTAGATTTACTGGACTATAAAAGGACAACACCGGTAATGAAAGGGTGAAGACCAATAACCTCCAAATTAAATTAATGAAAGCATATGATCCTCCCAGGATTCGAACCCAGGATACCACATACAGAACTAACACACTCTAACCATTAACCCACCAAGACAGTTAAAGGTACAGCACATGACCACCATTAATCTTACAGTAGATCCTCTGGAAAAAAAGCAAACTAGGCATGTGTATCCAGCTCAATACCAGTACTTGCACTGCTGCGGTTGTTCACGGTGTTGGCGGCGGCGGCAGCTGACGCAACATTTTTACTATTCTGTATTTTTGCTTTGTAATCAAACTTCAACTCTTGTCTTCCCCATGCTTTATGAAGATTACTTTCAAACTTCTTTACTGATTCGGAATCGACCACATACTGGGGCAGTGCGTTCCACTCATTTACCACTCTACCACAAAAAAGAGAGTTCTTTGCCTTTTCAAGCCTAGTTCTTTCCTTGTAAATTTTCTTAGTGTCCTCTCGTTCTTATTCCTTCCCGCATCAAGAAGGTACCTTCACACACATCCTCATCATACTTTCCTGACACTATCTTAAAGGTATAGGTTTTTAGGTGCTTGTGTCTGGGTTTTGGCTGGTCAGAGAACGCATCCCTATTTACCCAATTGATTTTAGGGTTCCCTATACGATTTTTCTATAAAAGATCGGGTTTTCAGGAACGTAACCTAATCGTAAATCGAGGGAGACCTGTACACTACCAGGGATGGAGTGAATACACAAGTTCAGTATTCAAATACGAATACGAATAATTTAGATTTATACGAATACAAATGCAAATACGAATACTGTACAAGGAAATAGTCTCGTCGAATACGAATGCAAATATTTTATGAAAGTATGAATGCATTCATGAATACTTTTCGTAAAATTAATTAACTTTTTTACTATAGCTAAGTGTGGTATCATAGTTTATGCAATGGTTAACTATTTTATGACTGATAACAGACACTACTGTACCTGTATTCAATACTGGGATATCAACCTATCTAGTGTAGTAATTTTTTTTTTTTTTCATAAAGACCTCCATCTACGTATTGTGAAGAACCTGTTATCCTCCGGTGAATTGCGGGGGTGAGTGTAACTAGATATATGGTATTGTATCAAATTTGTGATACTGACGAGATATGAATGATAACAGCTCTCTCTCTCTCTGTATTTGCCAGATGATTCTACGAATACAAATAATTTGTCAAAATATTTGAATGCGAATGCAAATACTTTTACCTTTATTTGTAAGAATACGAATATCCTGAATTACTGTATTCGAATGCAATACGAATAACAAATACGAATACTCCATCCCCCTACACTACTCACCAAAGATATAAAGCTTCATGGATGCGAGCGTACATGTAGCACTCCATATAGAGCCACGTTGATGTGAACCATTTGGGAGGCACCTCGTACTTCTCTACATGATTCTCGTACTCACGGTTCCACACTTCCGAGTCGTCTGAAAAGAAACATGAGCCTTTTAATTGTTGAAAGTGATGTGTATGTGTTTACAATTATATTAAGCTTAACCCTTCTAGCCTGGGTGGCCTTAATACGGTAGCTCCATATCGAGCTTTCTCCATGACACACGGGTAGCATACATCGCTCCATAGCCTTATTTTATGGCTTAAAATCCCTTAAAACCGTACTAGAGAAAGTTTTGTTGTCTTAGCGGGTGGTCTGTATAACCAACAAGAACACATAGCCAGTCAGTCATGTGACTCCTGCTTGCATGCAGGCCTAACGAAAGCTTGTACTTGCTGAACCAGAGTCCAAACTATGCACGAAAGCAGACGACAGTGACTTAGGAATGGTTACAATGGTGAACTGGTAATCAGTAATCAATAATCAATATAATCAAATATTATTACATAATACATAATCAATTGTTGAACAAATGTAAATAGACCGTAGCCATGGCCGCAGCTACTGTGTCGCCGCATTCGAACAGTTCTCAGTACAGTACTGTATCACAACAAAACAGCCGGTCTTATTTCCCACCTCACACAATAACCGCTCAATGTCCCGTGTTCTAGTCTTCACCCACCACAAGAGAACACCGATTACTGCCTCTGGTATGTATGTAAACTAGGTTAGGCCATTTATTTGCAGAGATGTGAATATCGGTAATTGACGAAAACCGGGAGTGTACACGGTTTCTAGGCTCCTGGCGGCCATAACTGACCTACTTATTTTCACCAAAAAACTGAACCACTTGGTCTAGAGACTTCTAGTCTTCACCCATCGCAAGATAACGACTAGTACTGCCGCTGGATATATATATATATATAACGTAAGTTAGGTCTTTTTTTTTTTTGCATACCGTCATTCGGGGTGACTTCGGACCTAATTGACCTAATTTTAAGCCTAACTCAATAGGTAAAGCCTTAATAATGCAATCTTTTGCATCTATATGTATAGCTTAGAAACGTAGAATAATCTTGTGTACAGTGGAAAAATTATAGGCCTTTGGCTTAATTATAACTAATATTTATAATGGTGTCCGAAGTCATCATCGATATGAGGTGACTTCGGACTGGGGTAAGGTGACTTCGGACATTAATGGTTTTCCCCTTTAAATCTGAGTGTGTGTATTGAACGACGGCTTCGGACAATGCAGAGGCGACTTCGGACACAAGACGGAGTTTTAAAAAATAATACAAACTGAAATGCTTACATTTGTAGCCCTTAGAGTAGCATATACATTAGATTCCAAGTTTCTGTGCATTTTAGCACCTTCATATAAATTGTTATGTATTCTCAATAACAAAGCAATTATATTATCACTAATGCATTCAGGTACACCGTATGTATAGGCACTTTTCTAATACAAAAAAAAATACAATTAATTCATTCAAATTACACATAATGACTCCTTGAAAACGTATTTCACACTTGTGACCAAACTTCTAAAAAAATAATACTGATATCATTAAAGCTTAGCAATAATATCTTAATGACTGCATATTAAAGGAATACTAATGGCACACAGCCGACTAGATGCCATCTTGGCTAATTAATGGCCCGAAATACTAATTAACCCTTTCAGGGTATATACCTTAAAATAATCATAATATGAAATAAAAAGGACCTTACAAAAAATATAACTTTGTATCACATTATTGCCTCTTTCCTTATTCATCCCCCCTCTCTCACTTGGCCCCGCCCTCTACCACCTCTCGCTCTCGATATCGATCTCTCTCCCACCCTTCTGGCCCCGCCCTCCCCTGGCCCCGCCCTCTCCCACCCTTCTCCCGGCCCCACCCTCCCCTGGCCCCGCCCTCCCCTGGCCCCGCCCTCTACCACCTCTCTCTCTCTCTCGCTTTCTCTCCCACCCTTCTCTTGGCCCCACCCTCTCTCGCTTTCTCTCCCACCCCTCTCTCTCTCACTTTCTCTCCCCCTGCTCGCTCGCTTTCTCTCTCCTCTCTATAGCTCTTCAACCCTCTCTATTTCTCTCTCTCTCTATTATTTTGGCCATTTATTTACATCAACACTGAACAGCATTCTGCACTTCTTGTCTAGTATTGGTTCTGGCAGGTTGTACTATCTCACCCGTCTATATCACTGTAATCATCAATAACTGGGTTAATGAAGACGTTACTTGTGCCCTTCACATGCTTTAGGAAACGAACATGTATTTCTGGTAGAACCTTTACTATGACTGCAATATAATGTCGATGTTTCTTCTTACCATCAAACAGAACTTTAACAATAACCAGCAGGTTTACTATGTTTCCCTTTTATATAGTCATGCAAGGTGCTCTTACTTAACTTCCACTTTTTAGCAGCCTCACGTACACTCATGTTCTTCTTTTGTATATCATCTTTTGCTTTCTTTAATTTGTCTTTACATACATGACTGTTGTATTTCCTTTTCTCGTTGTGTGGCTTTGGTTTATATATCCGTGGCATTTTTACTCCTGTGAATGAAAAGCAATGTAATATGATACTCTTACCTAACCTTACACAGCAAACATCCACCAAATCATGTCAACATCTGACACCTTACTCAGTCTTAAGCATCCTTTAATTGGCGTTACTCAAACGGGAGCAAGATGACAGATGATAAGAACATAAGAAAATGGGAGTCTGCAAAAAGCCGATCGGCCCATACAAGGCAGATCCCTGTGATGACATGATTCGACAGATGCTCGCTATGTATGGCTAGGTAAGAGTACCATACACTTAGGTACTAATTGTTGTTCATATTGGAAGGACCTTGTAACT
The DNA here is from genome assembly GCA_032716605.1 of Paralithodes platypus. Taxonomy (NCBI): domain Eukaryota; kingdom Metazoa; phylum Arthropoda; class Malacostraca; order Decapoda; family Lithodidae; genus Paralithodes; species Paralithodes platypus. Next base: position 45,513,898 of record CM064502.1, read on the forward strand.
AATATTAGATGTCCGATGTCACCTCATGTCCGAAATCACCCCAAACTATGTCCGAAAACACCCCAATAAATATGGAAAACAATAAAAGTAAATTGTTAGGGCTATAGGCTGTGTATTATGAACTTTGGGGAAAGAGTTACTGTGTGTATGGTCTCACAGATAATTGTAGAACATTCTGGTGTAGGTTAATTGTCTTCCTCACATCCCATTAATTATGCTCAGTAGAAGTTTGACACACTTACAAAAACATGTGTTTTCTTTGTTACATATTCACAAATATTTACCACAAATTAAATTAATTAATTTAAATTATTAGTTCATCCTACATATAGTTACAACATTCCTCTTGAATGCTACACATCTATTTTTCAAAACCAAACTCCTCTTCTCTCTATTTTTATTTGTTTTAATTTTTATCCAAAATGTCCGAAGTTGTCCACTTGTCCGAAGCCACCCCAGATGACGGTACTTATAGGCCTAAGCGCGCCAAAATGCCGAGAATTCTATGAAATCCCGGTTCCAGCAATCGTGGGAAGCTTTAAATCGCCGTTCGGCGAGGTTTCTCCGGATTGAGCATTAATACAACGAAATAGCAAATCGTGAATCAAGTGGTAGCATGCTTACTAAACAGTTATGGCAACAATGATCAAATCTGATATCGTTCTTGCAATTGAAAGTCTATCGTCCCATTTATTACAAATAATAGAATACTAAACAGTTATGGCATCAATGATCAAATTGATATTATTCTTGCAATGGAAAGTCTATCGTCCCACTTAATACAAATTAAAATGTAAAACTTGCAAATTAAACAAACCAAAACTTGGACAAAGACAATATAAAGGTAAAATAACTTATCAAAATCGCTATGTGGAAACAACGCTTACTAAAATAAAATTATAGAATAGGCTACTAAACAGTTATGGCATCAATGATCAAATCTGATATCCTTCTCGCAATGGACAGTCTATCGTCCCACTGTGTCTATAGTGACTGGGTACACAAGATATATAGTGGGGCTAGAGGACCTTTTACGTGAATCATTGACTTTGAATGTGCAAGGGAGAACTGTGTTAAATGATCCGCCTGTCAGTGTTGATTTCGACAGTGTAACACTGGAGTGTGTGAAAAATTCTGCTATTTGGGCGATACGGTTTCCGCCGGAGGTGGCGCTGAAGCTGGCTCCATTGCAAGGGTCAGAATTGGCTGGGGGAAATTTAGAGAGCTGTTGCCACTCCTGACCATGAGAGGACTCCCACTTTACCTTAACCCCTTCTGTACCGGTGATGTACTTTGCATTATTATTAGACAATTTTGTACAGCTTAGGAAGGCTGTCTACTCATTAAAAGGTCAGAAACTATCTCAATTAATCCTTTTAGTTACTATATATCCTTCCTAAGCTTCATACAATCGTCTAAATGTAGGTGTAATAAAATAAAAAGACGTTGCCGGTAAAGAAGGGGTTAAAGGGAAGGTGTACTCACCTAATTGTACTCACCTAATTGTAGTATACAGGATTTGAGCCTAAGCTCGTGTTGTCCTGTCTCTCTCTACATTTATCCAATTTTGCTTTAAAAGTTTGGATATTTCTTGCTCCCACCACCTCCCCATCCAACTTATTCCAACACTCAATGCTTCTATACGGGAAGCTGAACTTTCTTACATCAGACTTACATATAACTTTCCTCAACTTACAATCATGACCCCTGGTTCTTCCCTCGTCCCTCACCACAAAATCTCCCTTGTCGATCTTCTCAAAACCTTTCACACACTTAAACATCATGATCATGTCACCTCTCTCTCTCTCCTCTCCCTCAGCGTTGGCAGCTTTAGCCTCTCCAATCTCTCCTCATAAGGCAGGTCTCTAAGGCTAGCTATCATCTTAGTGGCAACTCTCTGAACTCTTTCCAGTTTTTTATTATGTTTTATAAGGTGTGGAGACCACACCACTGCTGCATACTCCAGTCTTGGTCGTATTATTGTCCCTATTATTTTTGCTAACATCTCTTCATCTAAATAATTCAGAGCTATTCTCATGTTAGTCAACACTGCATAGGTTTCACCAGTTATTTTATTTATATGCTGTTCAGGTGACAAGCTGTCTGCCACAACTACCCCTAGGCTCCTGATGTGTCCTGATGTGGCGGCGTCTACGCCGTGGGGCCACCTCCCGAGGCTGCCAACCGCGGATGGCTGCCGACCCTCCACAGCCGAAGACAAAATCAACGACCAGTGGAGGAAAACCGGATGCCGGCCGCGGGGAGCAGTTTCGGGAGCCAAACCGTCACAACCATCCCCTGCCCCCCTCCTGGGGGCACGGGTCCTTGGAACGGCTTCGGTCGCGCCGGGAATTTCCACACCTCTCACACCACACACACACATCACACAGTTTTTCCTACACCGAGAAATGACTCTCCGGCTGTCATTTCTCGAAGACTTCTTCTAGCCGGAGACATTGAGAGCAACCCAGGACCCACGTTCACATACATATGTCCAACTTGCTCAAAACCCATCACTTCGAGTCGCCATACTAAGGGTTCAGTTCTCTGCAATTCATGCGGGAACTGGACCCACTTCACCTGCACAACACTTGCCTCCAAGAAACACTACACAAACACCTGGACCTGTTCCTCATGCCCCTCCCTCTCCCAGTCAAATCCCTCACCTAAAACCCGTCCACCTCTCCTCCCCAACCCACCTAACCTTCCCATATCATCCACTCCCCCCCCTAAAACCCGTCCACCTCTCCTCCCTAACCCACCTAACCTTCCCATACCATCCACATCCTCAACTCAACACACCACACCCCATCCTAATCCATTCCAACCCCCATCTCCTGCTCCCCAATCCCCACCCCCACCTCACCCATCCCAACCCCCAGTCCCTCCCTCACCCCCACCCCCACCATCACCCCCACCCCCACCCCATCCTCGTGCAGCAGCACCCAACATACATCGTGCACATAACATTAACATTCTTCAACTGAACATAGATGGCATCAACACAAAGAAACACGAACTCTCACACTTCATCAAACAACACAACATACACATTGCCATCTTACAAGAAACAAAACTCCGCACAACACAAAAAACACCCACATTTCATAATTTCACCACCATCAGACAAGACCGGGCTGTCGGCGGGGGCGGTGGACTCATCACCCTGGTACACAAAGAAATATCATACATAGTAACCAGTGTACAAACCAAATCACTCCTCCCCCCAAATGATAACACAACAGAAATACAGTCAATTAAAATACGCACTGGTAACAACTCCAACATAACCATCATAAACACATACATCCCTCCCCAAACATCCCCTACAGTACCAAATGAATACAGACCACACTTACAACACATCACAAACACCCCACACACCCCACACATCATCCTGGGTGGTGACTTCAACGCCAAGACGTCGGCCTGGTTTGTCGACAACCCCGACACAGACAGAGGGCTGGTACTACAAAACCAAACCGATAACCTCATCATCCTTAACGACATCCATCAACATACCCATATTCCTCACCAAGCCCTCTATAACCCATCATCTCCAGACATCACCTTTTGCTCCCCAGAACTCGCCCCCACAACATCCTGGAGGGTGGTCAGAACCTTAGGCTCTGACCACCTCCCGATCATTATCACCACCAAAACCAGACTCACCCCAGCTAGCCACAAACACACATACACCAATTATAAAAGAGCTAACTGGGAAGCATTCACAAATGAGACAGAACAACACTTCACAACTCTAAACAGTACACCCATCACTAACTTCAACAATGCTGTACACATACTCAATAAAACTATCCAAAACGCTGACAAGAAACACATTCCAAGAGGTAACAGAAAAAGACACAACCCCAACTTCACACCAGAAATTCAAAACCTCATCAGACAACGCGACATACTGAAACACTCCCCAGCACCCCACACACAAGACATCACACAACAAATTCAAGCACTCAACACCCAAACTAACAACAAAATACAAGAACAACAAAAACTAAATTGGAATAACTTCCTACAAACACTTGATCACAAAACAAACCCCAAAAAACTATACAAAACACTAAACAGCATCACACTTTCCAACAGCAACACAACACAATCACATGCTGCAATCACAACAACAGACTCTACTCCTTCATGTAAACAACAAGCAAACACTCTCATCAATCACTTCTCACATGTCAGCCACCTAAAACCTCACAAAGACGACCGACGTGTCATCCGACGTAAGAGACAATTCCCCACAGACCCTGACTATACACCCTTCACCAATCACCAGACAAAGCATATCATCAACAATCTCAAGCACTCACCCGCCTGTGGCCTAGACAACATAAGCAACATACACCTCAGACACCTGGGACCACAAGGCATACAAGCACTCACTAACATATCAAACTACAGCTATTCACACAACACAATACCAGACATTTGGAAGCATGGTATCATCATCACATTCCCCAAACCCAACAAAGACCCCACGCTACCCTCCTCGCACCGCCCCATCACACTCCTTTGCTCCCCCTCCAAAGTCATGGAACGCCTAGTATTACAACTAATTACACCTGACCTACCCCTAGCTCCAACACAACATGGCTTTAGGCCACTGCACTCCACAAACACTCTTCTCACAGACCTTACACAAAGAGCTTTCGACGGCATCAATTCAGCTAGACCACCACACAGATCACTATTAGCCACACTCGACATTAGTAAAGCCTTCGATGCCATCCCCCGCCACAACCTAACAAACAAAATCTACAACACAAACATGCACAACAACACAAAACGGTGGCTGGCCAACTTCCTAGCAGGCAGATGTGCACACGTATCTTTTGCCGGTCAGTCCTCTAAAATCAGAAACTTTCCAAACGGAGTCCCACAAGGATCCGTCCTATCGCCCGCACTCTTCAATCTGTACATGCACGATATAACTACACCCAATACGCCCCAAATAAACTTAGCCTCCTATGCAGATGACATAACACTCACATGCACACACCATGACCCAAAAAGAGCAACAGATCTCCTTCAACCCTATCTCAACACACTACATGGCTGGTGCACTACAAACAGACTTAATCTAGCCCCAGCCAAATCCACCGCAACCCTGCTCACAAGTTGGACAGGAGAACACGAATACATCCCTCAACTCACCATAAACAACACACCCCTAACACATACACACACACCCAAAATCCTAGGAGTAACATATGATACTCATATGACATTCAAACAGCACACCACAAACATTAAAAAGAAACTGACACCCAGACTTAACGCCCTCAGGTCACTTGCTCACACAAAATTTGGACACAACAAAGAAACTACCACCACAGTATATAAACAATACATAAGATCAGTGATGGAATACGCAAGCCCAGCCTGGGCTTCTAACCTAGCTGAAACACATCATAAGACCTTACAGACTATTCAAAACAAAGCCCTGAAGATCATTACAGGCTGCACAGCTACTGCACCCACAGATCACCTACATCAAGAAACCAAAATCCTCAAAGTCAAAGACCATCTGGACATGAGAGGCACTCAATTCCTGGCAGCAGCCTCCACGAACCAAGACCACCCACTAAACTACATGGCAACACACCCACAGACACCAAGAAATATCAAAACAACACCCAGCACACGGTATCACACACAATTATTGTCCTCTCTCTCCCTCCCTGCCCACCCCGAACCAACTTCCAGAAGCACATCCATACTCATATCTCTCACCGATCCATCCACTCACTCACAGACAACACGCAGCTGCATGCACGACCTCCCGAAATCCATCCTTCCGAATCCTCCCTTCCTCGCGAGGACAGAGTCCACCTGGCCAGGCTGAGATGCGGACACCATCCAGCTCTCCTGAGCTATCAGAAGAGACTGGATGACTCCGTTGTCGACACCTGCCCGGGATGTAACACAGCACCCCATACCATTAAACACATCATAGAAGACTGCATTTCACACAACCACTTACGCCAACAACACAATCTACACTCAATGAGAGCTCTGTGGGAAGGCCCGATCGTGGCCATGGCCTTTCTCAGGGACTCGGGGCTGTTCGGCCAGGCAGCTTAGGGAACAACAACAACAACAACAACAACAACAACTACCCCTAGGTCTTTTGCTTTCACAGCTTTACTAATTATTTCATCTCCTATTTTATATCCCCAAGAAGGTCTATATTTACTTTTTCCCATCTCAAGAACCTGACACTTACTCGTGTTGAATTCCATTTTCCAAGTTTGACTCCACTCATATAACTTATCTAGGTCTCTCTGTAATTCTTCACAACTACTCCTACTTGTAATATGCTTCATTCATTTTGCATCATCAGCAAACATAGATATATATGAGCCTATTCCCATTTGAAGGTCGTTGATGAAAACCAAAAACATGATTGGGGCCAACACCGATCGTTGAGGCACTCCGCTTTTTACCCTTTTCCACGAGGAGAACTTTCCTTTTATTACTGTTCGCATTTCCCTCCCAATTAAATAGTTTTCCATCCACTTTAATAATACTCCCTCAACCCGCCCCACAGTCCTGAGCTTCCACAACAATCTCTTATGAGGCACCTTATCAAATGCCTTCTTGAAATCTAAGTAAATACAATCTACCCACCCCTCCCTCCCTTGTACAATGTCAATTACCCTATCATAGTAACTCAACAAATTTGTTGTACACGAATGACCTTTTCTGAACCCGAACTGCTTGCTTGAAATTATTTCCCTCTCCTCCAACATACCCACCCATCTTTTTCTAATAATCTTTTCACAAAGCTTGCATATAACACTCGTTAAGGATACCGGTCGATAATTTAGCGGGTCTTCTTTATTTCCACTTTTATATATTGGAGTTATATTTGCTTGTTTCCATTCTAAGGGAAGTTCCCCCTTGTTTAATGAGTGTTGAACAATATTAAAAATAGGTCTCACTAGTTGTTCAGAACATTCTCTTAATACCCATCCAGCAATGTTATCTGGGCCCATAGATTTTCTCACGTCCAATTCTTCCAACAATGATTTTAGTTCATCCTTGTTGACTTCTATCGACTCTAGTCCCTGTATCTCGTTCAATTCCACCACAGGTTCTACATAGTCATCCTCCTCCACAAACACGGATGTTAATGTATTCTAATGTATGTTAATGTATTCTAGAATTAATGAATGGGGACAAGAGAATCTAGTTTCCTTTAATGCACAGAAAACCAAGTACATTCAATTTTCTAACCGACAGAATCTCACTGACTCCCATATATTTTTTAATGATGTAAATATTCCCACTTCCCCTAGTATTGACATTCTCGGTGTAACATTAACTACTAACTTGAGCTGGACACATTATGTTAGAAGCATTGCTAAGAATGCCTCTAAAAAACTGGGACTCCTGTACAGAGTTCGAGAATTCTTCACTGACGAGCAGTTGGCCGTAATATATAAAAGTCATGTGCGCTCTCAGATGGATTACTGTTCACCTCTGTGGGGTGGAAGTGGAGTGGTTGCATTGAGGCAGTTGGACAAAATTCAAAATAAAGCTATTAGATTAATCAATAACCCTGCAATCACACAGGACCTTCCTACATTAGCCATACGAAGAAACGTTGCATCCCTTGCATTATTCTACAGATATTTTCACAGCAATTGTTCCGAGGAACTTGCTTCAATTGTGCCGCCTCTCCACATCTTTCCCCGTAGAACTAGGGCAGCTGAGAGCGCCCATGAATTTACACTTTCTCCTCCACAATGCAGAACTTCTGCTTATCAGAATTCATTTATCCCCAGAGCTACTACTCTTTGGAATTCACTTCCCTCGAATTGCTTTCCACAAACTTACAATCAACAAATGTTTAAATCCAGTTGTTACAAACATTTTATGAATGGAGGATGCCTTTAGGCACATGGACCTTTTTGTTTTATCTGTGTTTTTCCTTCCTCCGTTCATTGTCTCTTAAAAAAAAAAAAAAAAAAAATCATTCATAATTTCACACATACCCACTGTGTCTTCATATAATTGACCCTCTACCCTAAGCTTTGTTATTTTGTCCTTTATTTTTGTTTTGCCGTTGATATAACTATAGAACAGTTTGGGTTCTTTATTACATTTGTTTACTATATCTTTTTCAAAGTTCTTTTTCTCCTCTCTTATAGTCTTGACATAGTTGTTTCTAGCATTCTTATACTCATTCCATTTTTCCTCAGTGTGTCTCCTTCTCACTTTATTCCATGCAGAGTCCTTTTTGTTCTGGGCAATGTGATATCGCATGTTAAACCACTCTTTCTCCTTAGCCAGCTTTCTATCCTTAAATGTTGGTACATATTTATCTACCCCCTCCCTGTAAATGTCTAGTAACATGGTGTATTTTACCTGAATATTCTGTTCTTGCTCAATAAATGACCAATCTATATTTGCAAAGTATCCTCGTAATGATTCATAATCCGCCTTACTATAATTTAGTCTATATTCCCTATGTTCCTCCTCTCTGCCTTCCAGAAATTCCACTGTCAATTCAAATTCAATCACAGCATGATCGCTTTTTCCCATGGGACTCAAATATGTTAGGTTCTTTATTTCTTGGGGGTCTTTGGTGAATAATAAGTCAAGTCTTGATGGTTCATCACCTCCTCTAAATCTTGTATTTTCCATAACGTGTTGTGTTAATAGATACCCCATTGTTAGTTCAAGAAATTTGCTACCCCAAGTATTTTCATTTGAACCCGCATCCAAACATTCCTAATCCACCTCCCCGCAATTAAAGTCCCCTGCAAGAATAAGCCTATTTTTCCTTTTACAAATAATTTCTAACATACGCAAGGTTTCCAAAATTAATTCATTATATTCATCGTTGCTCCAAGATTTAGTCTTAGGAGGTAAATAAATTGATACAATGTCCAATTTTGACCTATCATTATCCTCAATTTCAACTGCTACCACTTCAGCAATGCTATCACCAAGTTTTAATTCTTTAGCAGTAATTTTATTATCTACCATGATCAACACTCCTCCTCCTAGCTTTCCTAACCTGTCTCTTCTCCATGTACTGTATCCTGCACAACTAATTATATTCGTGTCTACCTCCTGGTTAAGCTTAGTTTCAGTCAAACATACTACCCCGGGCCTCTCTCTCTTTACATATTCGTCAAACTCAATCTTTTTGGAAATTAACCCATCAATATTTGTATACATGAACTTAGCGTTTCCAGTATTTTCCCTATTTTTCTCGTCCCTGCCCATTCCTTTCTTTTTTGTACGTACCCCTCCCAATTTATTTCCTAGCTTGTCTCCTCTTCTCTTGTCTCCACCTGGACTGTTTCTCGCTCCGTTTCCACCTCCCCTCCCTCTGCCTCCACTTGGACTGTTTCTCTCTCTATCTCCACCTCCCCTCTCTCTGCCTTCTCCCCCGTCACCCGCACCATCTCCCTTTCCCTCCCTACTTCGTCCCTTCGCTTTATATACCATTTCTTGAGTTTTCCCTCCCACACTCTCCAGAAAAACTTCTTTTCGTCTTCTTTCGTCCTTTCTCCATTCTTTACATTTGCCTCGGTTTGCAATTCCTTTCTTATGTTTCGATCCTCAATACTCATGTCTTTTCTAATTGTAATTTTCTTAAACTTGCTGGTCAAGTTAAGTCTCCATGTTACGTTCATTATTGCATCCACTGTTACCTAGACCTAAACTGCACTCTCATTGGCCTTGTGTTTCCCTTACTATATTTACCCATTCTCCTAACTTCTTCAATATCATCTCTCCAGTTGTTTCCTTCTTCATCGACATGCTTGATCAATGTTTTTACCTTATTAATTTCTTCCTTATCCCTAGCTTTCCTCTCAATAATGTGCTCCTCTATATCCCCAAATACAATAATACACTTATTTCTATCTATTGTTTCACGCAGGACCTGTTCATTTCTCCTCATAGCTTTTACTACCACTGATTCTAAATCTTTATTTTCCCTTTCTGATTGTTTCTTTTGTTCCTCCATGATTTCCTTCATTGCCACTTCCTTCACTTTTCCTCCTTTGTCATTAACCCATTTATTGTGTTTCTCCTTAATCTCCTCCACATGTGTTTTCATTTCCTTGGTTTGCCCTTTGTATTCTTCAAGTTGCAATCTTAAAGCTTCATTTTCGTCCCGGAGTTGCCCCATATGAGTTTGAATTTCTTTTAGGCTAGCCCGACTCAAATCTTGTCCAGGCTCGATGTCCCCAGCCTGAGCACCACATATTGAACATATAGCCTCAATCTGTGAACTAACACTCACCTTCCACTCCTGCATATCCTCCTTCCACCTTTTAATGTCATTCAGCTCACGTATAATTTTCCCTAGAATGCCCTCGGTCTCACCGACTTCAAATCCATCAAAGTCAGCCATATTTGTTTACATCCACTCGCATTCACAATCGCTTGAATTATTTTTATCACTCGAAATATCCTCACTTGATTTTAATCTCAAATTATTTTAATACTGCATTATAATACAGGACAACACAAAATATCCTTATACAGTACTCAAGTTTAGGTGAGTTTATTTGACGAGCGCTGTAAACAGCTTGCTAGATCAGCTGATTTTCGGGAGCGTGGGTGCGGAGGTGTTGTCTCGTCGGTGGTTCGTGTGTGTGTGTGTATACCGTACTTCATGTGTTAGGAGTGCGATGACATGAGTATGCCTCGGAGACGTAACCGGTTAATAAAGCGGAGGATATTAATAGAAAGGAACGGAATGAGAAGAGAATGGTGAGATGGATGTGCGGGGTTAATCTCAGGGACGGGGTATCGAGCAAGGAATTAAGAAGGCGTCTGAGCATTAGGAGTGTCAGTGAAGTGATGCGCACGAGCCAACTTGGTTGATTTGCACAAGTGTTATAGTAAATATATATAAAGGCAAGGGTGACTCCTTAGACAGGGGAAATTATCGGGGTTTGAAAATGCTCGATCAAGTCATGAAAGTCAGCGAAAGGGTCTTTGAATGCATGATCAGGGAAAGTGTTGCTATCAGCGACATGCAGTTTGGATCTATGCCAGGACGTGGCACAACTGATGCTATCTTCACTCTTAGGCAAATGCAAGAGAGGTACCTACAGAAAAACAGGGAGTTATACCTAGTTTTTGTAGATCTGGAGAAGGCCTTCGACCGGGTGCCCAGGGAGGTAGTGCAGTGGGCTATAAGAAAACTTGGAGTGGTTGGTGCGTGTGATAATGAGAATGTATGAGGGGTCACGGGCAGCAGTTAGAGTAAACGGGGGCCTGAGTGAAGAGTTCTCAGTGAAAGTTGGAGTTCACCAAGGCTCAGTTCTGAGCCCATTACTGTTTGTTTTAGTCTTGGAGGCTCTGTCAAGGGAATTTAGGACAGGACTCCCATGGGAGATGTTATATGCAGATGATCTAGTTCTTATCGCAGATAGTGCGCAGGAAGCAGAGGCGAAGTTCAAAAGATGGAGGGAAGGTATGGCAAATATGGGTCTAAGAGTTAACATAGATAAAACAAAGGTCATGATTAGTGGAGTAGGGCGTGGAGCTATGGAAAGAAGCGGCGACTATCCATGCGCAGTATGTGGGAAGGGGGTGGGATGTAATTCAATTCAATGTTGTGTCTGTAGTGACTGGGTACACAAGAGATGTAGTGGAGTTAGAGGACCTTTGACAAGAATCATAGACTTTGAATGTGCAGTGTGCAAGGGAGATCTTGTATTAAATGACCCGCCTGTCAGTGTTGATTTCGACAGTGTAACGCTGGAGTGTGTGAAAAAGTTCTGTTACCTGGGCGATACAGTTTCCGCTGGAGGTGGCGCTGAAGCTAGCTCCATTGCTAGAGTCAGAAGTGGCTGGGGAAAGTTTAGAGAGCTGTTGCCACTCCTGACCATGAGAGGGCTCCCACCCCACCTTAAAGGGAAGGTGTATACCTCGTGTGTTAGGAGCGCGATGACCTATGCCTCTGAGATGTGGCCGGTTAAAGCGGAGGATGTCAATAGAATGGAACGAAATGAGAAGAGAATGGTGAGATGGATGTGTGGGATTAACCCTTCCTACCCGGTCTGCCTTAGGTAAGGACAGCACGAAAGAAGGGCCGCTACCCGGTATGCCTTATCTAAGGCATGAGCTTAATAGCCTAATTAAGCTTGGTCCGAACACCGTGCGTACGACGTATGTCAACAAACCCAAGCGTTCGTCACCGCACCTCCGAAAACAAGAAGGAGAAGACTCCTCAATGTTATTGTTCTGACGTCATGACGAAATTAGTGTCTAAAAAGCCCCATATTGGCAACATCTCTGCAATATTGGCTCCACTGAAATCATCATCACAACTGAACCAGTTGACTTACAGAGCTCTACTCAATGCCAAAATACAGATTGAAAACCGCACTACGATTATAGATGAGTGGGAAAGTTCTAGCAGTGAAAATAAACATAAATACGGTAGCCTAGGCCTAGACATTTTTCAGCCATATCCCGGGTAGGGGCGACCGTCATTGGGTAAGACAGCCCGGGGAGGAAGGGTTAATCTTAGGGACAGGGTATCGAGCGAGGAATTGAGAAGGCGTCTGGGCATTAGGAGTATCAGTGAAATGATGCGCACGAGCCGAATTGGTTGGTTTGGACATGTGGAGAGAATGGATGATCAGAACTGGGTGAAGAAATGACGGACAGTGAACTTGGGGGGAGCTGCGCGTAGGGGTGGACCTAGAATGACGTGGGCTCGGGTACTCCGGTCCGATCTCAAAATAAAGAACTTGACAACACAGGCGGCCCTTGACAGGACCGCCTGGAAAGCTGCCATTTAGGACGTGAGACTGTAACCACAGCTTCTGTGGACAAACGGTCTTTAAACTTGTATGTATGTATGTATGTAAGTGGAGAGAATGGATGATCAGTGTTGGGTGAAGAAATGCCAGACTGTGAACTTGGGGGGAGCTGCAAGTAGGGGTAGACCTAGAATGATGTGGGATCAGGTACCGGTACTCCGGTCCGATCTAAAAAAAAAAAAAAAAATTGACAGCAGAGGCAGCCCTTTGTTAGTCTTAGTAATCAGAAACTTGGGTATTAAAGTGAATATGTTATGACAAGATACATAAGTGGAAAAAGTACAATAAGAATAAGTAGATAAATGGGTATTAAGTAATTATGTTGTGAGAAAATACACAACATAAGTGGGAAAGTACAATAAGAATAATGTGGAATAAATACAATATATATTGCCTAAGAGATACGTAATCGGAAAAGGAAAGAAAGATAAAAAACAAATTAATTCAAGTGGGGCACGGAAACTAGTGCGTATATGGAGCGTCGATATTGTGACGTCATGAGCAGGGCGATGAGTAACTGAGTCATGGCGTCGGAAGACAGTTGACCGTGAGTAACGATAGCGGATGGAAGTGCTGACAGTGGAGTCAAGTCCTGGCCAGGCAGCAAGAAATGAGTCAGCACTCAAAGCTTATTAGTGCACTGGAATATAATCTGCTCACCCCGCCCTGGACAATGAATTAAGTATTATCCGCCAACTCTGCCTGCAATACTCAGCATATGGAACTCTGCCGGTGATACAGCGAGGTAAGGCGAATACAAAGTGAGTTCAACACCCTTGACAGGGTCGCCTGCAAAGCCGCCATTTAGGATGCGAGACTGTAACCACATTCTCTTTGGACAAAACGGTCTTTAAACTTGTATGTATATATTTGCAAGTTAACTCATTAATAAGCAAATGACCCCTAACTCTACCTCTTCAATCTCGTCACCACTGACCGTGATCGAGGGCTCTACCTGTTAAGAGCTAAACTCGGCAAGACTTCTTAGAGTCATAATATTATAACCAAGGAGTTAATGTGGTATAACTTGGGAGCTAAACTCGAAGGTAAGTGAACAAGTTTGCAGGCAATTGATCAAGGTCCTTGGAGCACCCCTAAGGCCATATAAGTCCCCATCAGTACTGCTCCAATTACTCTAACTGGTCGTCTAACGGCCCTATAGTCGCCTGATGCAACTTTCTAAAGTTGTGACCAGTGGAGCTGGTCATCCAAGTCAGGTCGTCTCGTCCCCTTATTACCTCGTCGTTGGCTGCGCCTCCATCGGTGCCTTTGTCAGGGTCCTCGTCGGCGGGGCGTTGAGGGGCTGGGCAGGGGCACTCATGTCTCACGCAGTGGTGGTCACGATTTCCGCTAATCAGCTAATAGCGAAGCTAAATTTTTTGTTAGCTGGTTAGCTTTTAAGCTAACTTTGAAAATCATTAGTAGACCGATTAGCTTCCGATAAATTTACTGCCGCTAACTGAAAGTCAGCTAATGTGCATTCACTGGTAAAAAAAAACAAGTTTATTGGTAAAAAAAGTTTGTAAACCCTAAAATTACACATATTTATGTGAGTATGTAATTGCAACATTGTAACAGGCAGTATTACACTGACTATATCACTTCACATTCACATGTAGACAAGACACGACTCATGAATCATGTTATGACACGAACGTCACGTAACATGTCGTGAGCCTAGCACAGACTTGAGAAATTCGCTACAGAAAAACTAGGACATATACATTTTCAAAATATTACCATAGATTGTCGAGGCATCTATTTGGGTTTATATTTGTATTTATTTATTGTTATATAAGTTCCTATATTAGAAAGTAAATTTGTTTCCCAGGCAACCAGTCTCAAATGCATTTTAGTTAATTGTTGATTAACAATAATTAATACTTAGATTAATATAGCTATTAACCCCTTCAGCACCACAATGAAATTTGCATTATATTTTAGTTATCAATAGATGATTTTCTTTAGCCTATTATCTACTTCTAGGATATAAAGGGGTGAATATGATCTCTAAATAACATAGGCCCTTCATAAATTACATAAAACTTAACTTTAGCCTGCATCAGAGATCAACAGGCATCATGGTGCTGAAGGGGTTAAGCTTATTGATTTTGTTCTACTGTCTATGCCTATCTAAGTTTTCTAACTCAATAAAAAAAAATCTATTCGATGGAAGTGTCGTTACATAGCTCATGAGTCATGACTCATGAGTAATAGTCATAATCATAAATAATAAATCATAATTACTATATTTTCTTATCATTTACTATCTAGTAATATCTTATCATTCTTATGATATTGCATCCAGACACTGTTGTACATAACTCACGAGAGCTGCAATCACAACAATAGACTCTACTCCTTCATGTAAACAACAAGCAAACACTCTCATCAATCACTTCTCACATGTCAGCCACCTAAAACCTCACAAAGACGACCGACGTGTCATCCGACGTAAGAGACAATTCCCCACAGACCCTGACTATACACCCTTCACCAATCACCAGACAAAGCATATCATCAACAATCTCAAGCACTCACCCGCTTGTGGCCTAGACAACATAAGCAACATACACCTCAGACACCTGGGACCACAAGGCATACAAGCACTCACTAACATATCAAACTACAGTTATTCACACAACACAATACCAGACATTTGGAAGCATGGTATCATCACCACATTCCCTAAACCCAACAAAGACCCCACGCTACCCTCGTCGCACCGCCCCATCACACTCCTTTGCACCCCCTCCAAAGTCATGGAACGCATAGTATTACAACTAATTACACCCGACCTACCCCTAGCTCCAACACAACATGGCTTTAGGCCACTGCACTCCACAAACACTCTTCTCACAGACCTTACACAAAGAGCTTTTGACGGCATCAACTCAGCTAGACCACCACACAGATCACTATTAGCCACACTCAACATTAGTAAAGCCTTCGATGCCATCCCCCGCCACAACCTAACAAACAAAATCTACAACACACACAAACATGCACAACAACACAAAAAAGTGGCTGGCCAACTTCCTAGCAGGCAGATGTGCACATGTATCTTTTGCCGGTCAGTCATCTAGAATCAGAAACTTTCCAAACGGAGTCCCACAAGGATCCGTCCTATCGCCCGCACTCTTCAATCTGTACATGCACGATATAACTACACCCAATATGCCCCAAATAAACTTAGCCTCCTATGCAGATGACATAACACTCACATGCACACACCATGACCCAAAAAGAGCAACAGATCTCCTTCAACCCTATCTCAACACACTACATGGCTGGTGCACTACAAACAGACTTAATCTAGCCCCAGCCAAATCCACCGCAACCCTGCTCACAAGCTGGACAGAACACGAATACATCCCTCAATTCACCATAAACAACACACCCCTAACACATACACACACACCCAAAATCCTAGGAGTAACATATGATACTCATATGACATTCAAACAGCACACCACAAACATTAAAAAGAAACTGACACCCAGACTTAACGCCCTCAGGTCACTTGCTCACACTAAATTTGGACACAACAAAGAAACCACCACCACAGTATATAAACAATACATAAGATCAGTGATGGAATACGCAAGCCCAGTCTGGACTTCTAACCTAGCTGAAACACATCATAAGACCTTACAAACTATTCAAAACAAAGCCCTGAAGATCATTACAGGCTGCACAGCTACTGCACCCACAGATCACCTACATCAAGAAACCAAAATCCTCAAAGTCAAAGACCATCTGGACATGAGAGGCACTCAATTCCTGGCAGCAGCCTCCACGAACCAGGACCACCCACTAAACTACATGGCAACACACCCACAGACACCAAGAAATATCAAAACAACACCCAGCACACGGTATCACACACAATTACTGTCCTCTCTCCCTCCCTGCCCACCCCGAACCAACTTCCAGAAGCACATCCATACTCATATCTCTCGCCGATCCATCCACTCACTCACAGACAACACGCAGCTGCAAGCACGACCTCCCGAAATCCATCCTTCCGAATCCTCCCTTCCTCGCGAGGACAGAGTCCACCTGGCCAGGCTGAGATGCGGACACCATCCAGCTCTCCTGAGCTATCAGAAGAGACTGGATGACTCCGTTGTCGACACCTGCCCGGGATGTAACACAGCACCCCATACCATTAAACACATCATAGAAGACTGCATTTCACACAACCACTTACGCCAACAACACAATCTACACTCAATGAGAGCTCTGTGGGAAAGCCCGATCGTGGCCATGGCCTTCCTCAGGGACTCGGGGCTGTTCGGCCAGGCAGCTTAGGGAATAGGAACAACAACAACAACAACTCACGAGAGCAACATTACACAGTGCTCCCCCACTAAATGCACCTTCTGTAAATGCGGATTCCCTATATGCGGTGGCTAATCAGAAATAATATACAGTATTTTAAGGACTCTGTAAATGCGGCTCGAAATTCTGTATATGCGGTTTGGCCGTTTTGATTCAAGGGGAAATACGTACTGTACTTCCCACCATATTACCGAGTGTCGCCTACCGAAAATGCGGCCGATATCCTCCCTCCCTTCCATCACGCCCAGCAGTCCTCTATCTAAATGGTGTTATATTTGTTGTTTTATTTGATATTTCTAATGTAAAGTGTATCTTTCTTTCAGAAATGGTTATTGGGTGGGTTATCGGGTGTATGGTAGGCTAAAAAGGGGTTAGTTCGGAGGGGCTGTCTGACCATAATCAATTCCCATTGATTATTAATTAACTCCACAATACGCGGATTCCGTAAATGCGGCGCATTTTGCAGCCCATATAGGCGCATTTACTGGGGGTGCACTGTATTTTAATTTTAGCTACCGGTACTTGCTAATATATTTAATTTAATTTCAAGTAAGAGTGTGCATAAATATTGATACAGTAGCAATACTGAACAGTCTTGTATTAATGTATGCAAATAAATTTGATTGTAAGCTAATGTTTATTTCATTTGTTCATTTAATTATTTATGTACAAAAGGATGCACATGCACATACCTTAATCATCTGATCTTGGCATTCTATGATTCTTCTAGCCTATGTTTTGGAATGCTGTGTCTAAGCAGAAAGCTACAACTACAACCTAAAGCATATCATAGTTTTAGCGTTCTAGGTCTGTGTTTAAAGGTTTAAGAGGGAAAAAATCAAACCAATGCTAAATTCATATGATAAAAGTTAGCTTTTAACTGTTATCGTTAGCTTCCACTAATTTCTTTAGCAATTTAGCGATTCAGCGTTATCGAAGCTAACATTCTAAGTTAGATGATTATCGGTTATCTCAGCTAACTTTTCGGTTAGCTGTGCCCACCAGTGATGACCCTCAGTTCCTCCCTCAACACTCGTGGTAACTCCGTCCCCAAGTGAATGGTCAGCTCCTGGAAGTAGCTGTCGGGCGCCTTTGAGGTGTGCCGGTAGAGTAGGTCGTCAGCTTTAACAGCTCTGGGTTATGGAGGGCAAGGGGTTCAGAGGGCCCCTCAGGTCAGATCTTGATTTACTTCTTAATTTTTCTACTGTCCGTGATTCCTCCTCAGCTGCATCTTTCACCTGCCCCGGCTGGCCAATCAACGGGTTGCCCGGGCGCGCGCTTTGGCCAATCCTTGGGTTCCTCTGGTGTGACGTCATGCACTCGACTGCCTTGGCTCGGCCATTGGGGGTACGTGGTGGGGCAAACAATTTCACCCCTTTCGCTGGTGTTGGGGGATCTTTAAATTGGATCAGGGGCGTGAGGGGTTCGGAAATTTGTAAAGACATAAGCCACCTGGTGCTGCGGTTGTTCCTCCCGGGGCTGTTTACTCGACTTTGGCGATCTCCAAACATCTACAAATTGCCAAACTAATAGGGCTAAACATGAGGGAAAAGGGGGTTAATATTGGCCTACCTACCATGGTCGCTGAGAGGCTGGGTGGGTTCTAGTGGTTGTATAACCTTGTTAGTCTGGATCTCATTTTTTAGTCGAGACAGTCGGCCAACTACTTCCTTGCAACCCTCTACTGCGGCCTGGGAGGATATACAAATAAATTTGTAAATTTTCGTTAGAAAAATATATACCGCGTACAGTATATATTATACAGAAAATATATGAATGAAAATACATTGATGGAAAATGGCAACAACAATCAAAACCCCCACACATCCTCTCACCTCTCCGTACTTCACTCCGACGGAAATCCTCTCCCTGTAGAGATAGTCGATAACACGAGTCAAGATGATTGGGAGGCGGTCTTTCACGGTGAGATAGGCGAAGCTCCTGAAAAATATAAATACTGTAAACATAAAATAAATTAAAATGTAAAACTTGCAAACCAAAACTGGGACAAACCCAAACTGGGACGATACAAGATAAAGGTAAAATAACTTACTAAACGCTTACTAAAATAAAAATAAATGAAATAAAAGAACACAATTCACCACATAGAGTGTACATTACTACATGAGCAAGTTAACCTGTTTCCAAAGCAAACTAATGGCACACATAACAATGCAGTATCGTCACGTTCAAGGAATTAGTCAATACATTCATACGTACCGTTTATAAATACATGTATGTACAGTATATATATGCTCAGCACTGGTGATGGGCTGGTCTATCAGAGTGAGAGTTGAGCATTCTCGGCCATACCCTTAGCTTACTCTGACTGTTCCTTTTACTTAACATTTTCTAAATATGTCAAGTGGCGGCATCTCTTCCGTGGATTGGCCTCCCTACTGCCAACCTAGAGGTTGGCAGATTGGGAGCCAAAGCATCAAATTTTTCCTCAGCGGAGGCAGCGGAGTGGATAGATTGTTCGGCGTAGACATTGTAGGCTCGGACAGTCTATCTATCTATATGTATGAACAGTATTGTATGTAGATACTCAGGCCGAATCCCCATTTTTCCTTTTTTTTTGGGGGGGGGGGTTCAAGACAGAGCCCGAATAGGGACATCACAACATAAAACAATGAACACACAAAAACAAAATAGAAAATACAAATTCACACACATCTAGGTCATCCAGGAGACGACCCAGAGCCCATGGTCTATATATCTATATATCCATTGGATATCATCTTACAGTATCTTACAGTAAAACCTCTGGAAAAAGGCAAACTAGGCCTGTGTATCCAGTTCAGTACCAGTACTTGCACTGCTGCAGTCGTTCACGGTGTTGGCGGCGGCGGTAGCAGACGCAACATTTTTACTATTCTGTATTTTTGCTTTATAATCAAACTTCAAATCTTGTCTTCCCCATGCTTTATCAAGATTACTTTCAAACTCCCTTATTGATTCGGAATCGACTACATACTGGGGCAGTGCGTTCCACTCATTTACCACTCTATCACAAAATGAGTTCTTTGCCTTCTCAAGCCTATTTCTTTCTTTGTAAATTTTCTTAGAGTGTCCTCTCGTTCTTGTTCCCTCCCGCATCAAGAAGATACCTTCACACACATCCTCATCACACTTTCCTGACACTATCTTAAAAGTCTCTATCATATCCCCTCTCTTTCTCCTATATGCCAGTGTCGGAAACCCCAGTGTCCTCAACCTCTGCTCATAGCCCGCGTTCTTCAACGTTGGTACTAGGTTGCTAGCTCTCCTCTGCACTTTCTCCACTGCTTCTATATCCTTTACCATATATGGAGCCCACACCTGGTTCGCATATTCCAGGTGCGGCCTAACCAGCGCTGTATAGATTCCTGAAGATTTCTTCGTCAAGTGACACAAATGTCCTCCTTATCAGCCCTACAATTCTATTGGCTTTGTTTATCTTTTCCGCTAAATGTTCTGAGAAATTTAACTTATTGTCTATCACTACTCCTATATCCTTTTCTGCATTCACTTCCTCCATCGCTTCATACATACTGTATCCTACCTTGTCTATCTTGCTTGTCCCAATCCGCATGTACTTGCATTTTTTTGGATGAAAAGGCATTAACCAATGCTCAGACCATCCCTTCATGCCCTCCACATCTCCTTGAAGCAAACCCACATCTTCCTTACTCCTCACTCTTCTATACAGCTTAGTGTCATCCGCATACAGGTATACCTCACTTCCATTAGTTATAACTTCAGGTAAGTCGTTGATAAATATAACGCACAGTAGTGGTCCCAACACAGATCCCTGAGGTACCCCACTTGTAATTTCCCTCCACCCCGAGCCTATTCCATTCATCAGTACCCTCTGTCTCCGATCTTTCAGGAAGGCTTCATAAGGCAGTCAAGAAGATATTGAATATGAAGTACCATACTGGGAGAGCAACCACAGTGCTTGAAGAGAATGTGGATTGATGACATTTAGTTAACTGGATGAAAATAAGATTATTATAGAGAAACCTCATAAAGCCGTTTACTGTACTTTTATAGAGAAGAACATTTATTACATGGTACAGTACATAGATATTTTCTTGTAAAGGATTTAGAAAAGATAATCCTACATGATTATGGATTAATTAACTTTTTGCTAAATTATATCAATGAGCATCTATCAGATCATGAATTGATATGTACAGAGCACAGAACCAACTATACGCTGAAAATTCTTAGTTTAATGTTTACTACTTCAATCTATCTATCTATTGCCTGACGCCATGATCTCCGAAGGGGTGGCCACGAACGAACCGCCCCCAACCACCTCTGTCCCCAGTCAGTCGACGCCCCTCCTCCCAACCAGCACCGCCTTCATTCATACGCTTCCTCACTCCATCCTTCCACCTTGCTCTCGTACACCCTCTTAGTCATTCTCTCGCTTCCATTACGTTCCATATGGCCGAACCATCTCAAGTTGTTCCTTTTCACACTTTCCAGCACATCTACCTCCACACCACACCTCCTTCTTACTTCCTCATTCGTCTGTCTATCCCTCCATGTAACTCCGCACGCACTTCTCGAGTAACTCATTTCCACCGCTCTCACTCTTGGTCTGAGTCTCTCCACGAACGTCCATGCTTCGCTTACGTAAGTTAGTGTCGGGATTACCACACTGTCATGCAAGGACTTCTTCACTTCCATACTGACCACTCTATTTCTTGTTACTGCTTTCAACGTTCCTACAACCCTCTTCCCCTGTTGCACCCTCTCCCGCACTTCTTCATCCACAGTCCCATCTTTATCATAAAGGAAGGAGGTGAGATGTTAGTAGAGCCATTAAATTTTTTATTTGAGGTATCTTTTAATACAGGACAAATCCCGACGGACTGGAGAGAGGCGAACATAACAGCTATATTTAAGAAGGGAAAGAGAAATGACCCAGGAAATTATAGACCAGTCAGTTTGACATGTGTTGTGTGTAAACTAATGGAAACGGTAATTAGAGAAGGAATAATGGAGCATATGAAATCAAACCAACTTTTCAGTGGGAGACAGTTCGGATTCTTGCCGGGGAGGTCGACGGTACTACAGCTAATTAAGGTGGTAGATGATTGGATGCAAATTCTGGAGGATGGTGATGTTATAGACGTGGTATACTGCGATTTTATGAAGGCCTTCGATAAGGTCCCACATAAAAGGTTAATAGAGAAAATTAGAAGCTATAGTATAGGAGAGAAATGTGTGAAATGGATAGAAGCCTTCCTGAAAGATCGGAGACAGAGGGTTGTTGTTGTTGTTGTTGTTGTTGTTGTTCCCCAAGCTGCCTGGCCGAACAGCCCCAAGGCTCCGAGCAATTCCAAGGCCATAACCGAGCGCCCCCACAGAACCCTCCCTGCCGACCACAATAAAGCCTGGGTGACCGAAGCCACTCCATGGCGGGGAGCTGAGGAGAGTGCGGAAACACCTGGGAAACCAAAGCCCCACCCAGGGCCCTGTGCCCCTCAGCAATTATGAAGAGAAAGTTGAGGGGCAAGGGAAAAATGTGACGCTTTGGCTTCCAATCGTGGTAGATTGGGATGACCTCCCAATCTACCACGATTGGAAGCGGAAAAGACGCCGTCACTTGAGATCTAGAAAATATATAAGTTAAAGGAACAGTCAGAGTAAGCTATGGGTATGGCAGAGATCGCTCAGTTCTCACTCTGATAGACCAGCCCATCACCACATGACTAGAACCCAATCCTCTCAGCATCAGTTAGGAAAGGCCCTAGAAAGCCGCCTTTGGCGGGGGGATAGCTCCCCTATTTCAACCCCTTTCGGGGTCGGGCACCCGCCCGAGACAGAGGGTACTGGTGAATGGAATAGGCTCGGGGTGGAGGGAAATTGCAAGTGGGGTACCTCAGGGATCTGTGTTGGGACCACTACTGTTCGTTATATTTATCAACGACTTACCTGAAGTTATAACTAATGGAAGTGAGATATACCTGTATGCGGATGACACCAAGCCATATAGAAGAGTAAGGAAGATGTGGGTTTGCTTCAAGGAGATGTGGAGGGCATGAAGGGATGGTCTGAACATTGGTTAATACCTTTTCATCCAAAAAAATGCAAAAACATGCAGATTGGGACAAGCAAGATAGACAAGGTAGGATACAGTATGTATGAAGCGATGGAGGAAGTGAATGCAGAAAAGGATATAGGAGTAGTGATAGACAATAAGTTAAATTTCTCAGAACATTTAGCGGAAAAGATAAACAAAGCCAATAGAATTGTAGGGCTGATAAGGAGGACATTTATGTCATTTGACGAAGAAATCTTCAGGAATCTCTATACAGCGCTGGTTAGGCCGCACCTGGAATATGCGAACCAGGTGTGGGCTCCATATATGGTAAAGGATATAGAAGCAGTGGAGAAAGTGCAGAGGAGAGCTAGCAAGCTAGTACCAACGTTGAGGAACGCGGGCTATGAGCAGAGGTTGAGGACACTGGGGCTTCCGACACTGGCATATATAGGAGAAAGAGAGGGGATATGATAGAGACTTTTAAGATAGTATCAGGAAAGTATGATGAGGAGTGGTAAATGAGTGGAACGCACTGCCCCAGTATGTAGTCGATTCCGAATCAATAAGGAAGTTTGAAAGTAATCTTGATAAAGCATGGGGAAGACAAGATTTGAAGTTTGATTATAAAGCAAAAATACAGAATAGTAAAAATGTTGCGTCTGCTGCCGCCGCCGCCAACACCGTGAACGACCGCAGTAGTGCAAGTACCGGTACTGGCACTGAGCTGGATACACAGGCCTAGTTTGCCTTTTTCCAGAGGATCTACTGTTAGAAACTGTAAGAAACTGTTTACTCAACACACTGCCCAGATACTTTAAAGAGCTGTTGATCTCCATAGCCTGACCGTTCAACTTCACCTCACACTCTGTGACTTCACCCCTTTCGAAGACCATAACCTTGCTTTTCCCCACATTTACCTTCAAATTCCGTTTTTCGCACACTGTTCCAAACTCATTTACCAGACCCTGCTACTCCCATTCATTATCGCTCATCAGAACTGTGTCATCCGCAAACAGCAATATAGGCAGCTTCCACTCATTTCCCTCCCTTTTCAGCGATACACCAACATCCACTGCTCTTCCTAGTATTTCTTTCATGACTCCATCCATATATACAGTAAACAACCACGGGGACATCACACAGCCCTGTTTAAACCCAACATTCAGGTCAAAGAACTCGCTCTTCTCATTCTCCACACGTACTGCCGCCTTTGCACCCTCATACATGCTCTTCACTGCTTTCAGCAACTTGCCACCTACTCCGTATATTTTAAGTACTTTCCACATGCCTTCTCTATCCACTCTGTCATAGGCCTTCTCCAAGTCCATAAAGGCAACATACACCTTTTGTTGCTTCTCCAGATATTTCTCCACAACACAATTCAGGGTAAAAATCTGATCTACACATCCTCTTCCCTTCCTAAAACCTCCCTGCTCGTCGCCTATCCATTTCTCCGTTCTCACTCTCACTCTCTCAATCACTACCCTACTGTACACCTTCCCTACTACGCTTAAAAGACATATTGCTCGGTGGTTACCACACACTCCTCTTTCCCCTTTACCCTTATATAGGGGGACTATTATGCCAGTCTTCCAGTCATCGGGTGCATTCCCCTTCTCCCATGCTAGTTTGCACATTTTCCATACCCATTCGATCACTATCTCACCACCATACCTCAACATTTCCCCACACACTCCATGTGTTCCTGGTGCTTTCCCCAACTTCACTCTTTTCATAGCTTCCCACACTTCTGACCTCCTGATCCCCACCTCCTCCTCCACTACTTCTCCTCTTCTCCCTCCCATACCATATCCAACTATGTTTGCTGGCTCTTCATTCCTTACATTTAGCAACTCATTGAAGTACTCCCTCCATCTTTCGACTCTCTCTTGCTTCTCGGCTGGCATTCTCCCATTCTTATCTTTTACACCCTTACTGTTTCCCTTGCTACCTTCCCTAACTTTCTTGACTTCTTTCCAGAACAGTTTCTTACACTCCCTCCATTTTACACTCAGATTCCTTCCAAATTCCTCATCTACTCTCTTCACCACTCTCTTTCTCTCCACGTACCTCGCTCGTTTCTGCCTCTCCAAATCTTCATTCCCTCTACTACCCAACCACTCTCTATACGCTTTCTTTTTGTCTTCCACTACTTCAATAACTCCGTAAAAAGTGTACAGTATATATTTATATTTTTATGAAATATAATAATGACTATAGGTAGTGCCAGCGAACTTGACAATAATCTTGACCCCTTAACTTCTTATAACTCGAAATTAATAAAAACAATAAGGCTGACGTTTCTATCATTTGGGAAAAGTCCACCAGGAAATAGGTGCGGATATTTACAGCCAGTTTGCTCTAGGCCTTTTTGAGTTACAGAGAGGTCAGGGATCAAGATTACTGTCAAGTTCGTTGGCGATACCTATAACTGACTAGCCTATCTATCTACTGTATCTATTGTCATACCCTATATGACAAGCAGAGAGAGGCAGTGGAGTGGATAGATCGTTGGGCGTAGACATTGTAGGCTCGGACCGTTGGATTCCAGGAGGCCACGCACTATTCAATCCAGTTGATGATGTTATAATATACTGTATATATCTTGGTAACCACGGCAACCATCACTGTGTCACTGAAAGAGATTATGACGCATTTAAACAGTTTATTCTGGCTATTAAAATGTAAAACTTGCAAACAAAACAAACCAAAACTTGGACAAAGACAATATAAAGGCAAAATAATTATCAAAATCGCTATGTGGCAATAACGCTTAGTAAATTAGACTATTTTATTCAGATTAGGAAGGACATCCACCCATTAAAAGGCGCTAGGAAGGATAAAAGGCTGCAGGAAAAATATCTACCGGTATCTATCTATTTACTCAGGCCAATCCCCACTATTAATTTTTGTTTTGGGGGGGGGGGGCCGACTCAAGACAGAGCAAGAATAGGGACAACACAAAACATAACATATCTAAAGTAGCGAGGTCGGTCTATATATTCTGTGCCCCATGAATATTCTTTCCTCTCACTTAACTCTTCAACCCCGGGTGGTACACGTGTGTACCATTTTGTTTTGACCCGAGGAACCCGGGTGGTACAACATTGTACCATTGCTTGAAAGCCTGTGAGCTTCGTGTGCGAGGCGTCGGTCCGACGCATGTAAACAATAGCCGGCTGGACCGACGCCCCGCATCTCCGGCCACAAGAAGGAGAGCGTCGCTTGTTCGTGTGTGCCTGTATGTTGTTGTTAAGTATCGAAAAGTAGTGTAAAGTGGCTGTTTTGGCCATAAAGTTATCTCCAATGAAATCATCATCACAAATCAAGCACTTGACTAGAGAGCTCTACTTAACGCCATTCTACAGGTAAATAACACAGCTACGCTTGGGGATGCGCGGGAATGCGGGAAGCAGTCAGCATAACAATGATACGGTAGCCTAGCCTAGAAATTTTTCGGCCAAAACACCCGGATTTCGGGGAATATTTATGTAATGCGTAGCCGGGGCGGGAGGGTTAAACATTAGGCTACCATAGCGCGGTTGGGAATATGAACATGAACAGATTAATATCCAGTATTCGAGAATGGATAATAAGTCGTAGGCGTGTGCATAAACCTTTAACCGTCCTGGTGGTGTAATGGTTAGTGTTTAAAAATCTGTGTGTGATAACCCAGGTTGGAATCCCGGTGGATCACATACAGTATATGCTTTCATTAATTTCATTGGAGGTGTTTGGTGTAGTGGTGAAATTAATAAAAATATATACAGTACTTAACCCGTAAACGGCGGAAAAGCTCATAAGAGGTTTTACTGGGCAACGGCGGCAAAGCTCTTAAGAGGGAGGCCTAAAAAAAACATTTAAACAGCCCCAGTAGCACTAACAATTTTTTTTTTTTTATCCCTATACCTCATATCACTCCTCCACATCCCCTCCTTCCTCCCTTTCCCCTCCCCCTTCAATTATCACCTATTTTCCCTGTTATTCCCTAATTCGTTGGTATATTTTTGTGCTAACATTAGCAAACTGTGTGGAGGATGTGCTTACGTGCCTAGCGGGTGTGTTACATAACCGAGTGTGTGTATGAGTAGGCTCTGTGTGGCTTGAGGCCTCGTGAAGGGAGGGGTTGCCTCAATTTTCTCCATAATTCATGAATGGGCTGGTCCATCTATATTCGCGATTTTGACCAGAAAAATTATATTTTCACTTGTTT
Organism: Paralithodes platypus; assembly: GCA_032716605.1. NCBI lineage: Eukaryota > Metazoa > Arthropoda > Malacostraca > Decapoda > Lithodidae > Paralithodes > Paralithodes platypus. The sequence continues at coordinate 45,541,325 of CM064502.1, forward strand.
TATTGTTGTTACAGGTTACTATCTTCATAGCGAAGGTAAAATAGGCTCATATGAATAAGTAATAACGATATTTATCGTAAAATGACGATTATAGGCCTGAATGGAGCCAATATGCTCGCCCATGGGCAGCTAGTTCAATACCCCCTCCCTCGCCGTTGCCGGGTTAAAGATAGGGATCTGTATCTTTTACTTGTAGACCTGGAGAAGGCTTTTGATAGGGTGCCCAGATAAGTTGTGCAGAGTGCTATGACTATCTCAATTACGGTACTCCTTTTAGTTACGATATATTCTTAAACTTTATTCAGATTAGGAATGACATATACCTATTGAAAGGCTACAGACTATCTCAATTACCGGTATCCTTTTAGTTATGGTACCATATATCCTTCCACTTTATTCAGATTAGGAAGGACATCTACCCATTAGAAGGCTACAGACAATCTCAATTCATCCTTTTATAGTCAAGCAGCTGCAGCAAAGATACCTACGGTACTTAAAGATACAGTACTGTAGGGGTCTGTATCTTGTGTTTAGTAGACCTGGAAAAGGCCTTTGATAGGGTGCCCAGAGAAGTTGTGCAGTGGGCTATAAGAAAACTTGACTTAGAGGAGTGGCTGGTGCGTGTGATAATGAAGATGTACGAGGACTCCCGAACGGCAGTGAGGGTAAAAGGTGTACTGAGTGAGGAGTTTACAGCTCGCGTCGGAGTCCACCAGAGCTCTGTGTTACACCTTCTCTTTGTTATGGTTCTGGAAGCACTATATCTGGTGATTTCAGAGTTGGGCTCCCCTGAGTAAGGTAAGAGTAGAAAAAAATAATTCCATAGACAGGAATCCCGTAATCAAGGAGTAGTTATTCTATAGAATACCCTTGACATCTACCAATAACATTTTGATAGTGCATGCTCAATCCACCAACCCTTTAATAAGCAGCCGACGCTCTACTAACTAGACCTATGCCATGGCTCGGGGTAGGCTAATATTACTGATTTATATATTTTTCCCATAATATTTTTCTAGAAAATATACAGACACATCAGGTTTTTAGGTAAAACTAAAAACAAATCACCTCTAAAACTGGCTAAAGTAGGCTAATCTAGAATTGGTAAATCTACAGTTATACTACCCCTCCCCCACTACCCCCCACCACCTCCCCCCTTCAAAACACGCCTTTTAGCGTGTTTTTGGATGGTTCAGCAGACGCGGAAACAGGAAAAAAACTTATTTTGATAAAAAATTATCACCAACCAGATACAAGTTTTTCAGGTAATTTGTTGTTTTTTTTATTTTTTATTTGATATACAGTGTTGTTTAACCCTCCCGCCCCGGCTACGCATTACATAAATATTCCCCGAAATCCGGGTGTTTTGGCCGAAAAACGTCTAGGCTAGGCTACCGTATCATTGTTATGCTGACTGCTTCCCGCATTCCCGCGCATCCCCAAGCGTAGCTGTGTTATTTACCTGTAGAATGGCATTAAGTAGAGCTCTCTAAGTCAAGTGCTTGATTTGTGATGATGATTTCATTGGAGATAACTTTATGGCCAAAACAGCCACTTTACACTACTTTTCGATACTTAACAACAACATACAGGCACACACGAACAAGCGACGCTCTCCTTCTTGTGGCCGGAGATGCGGGGCGTCGGTCCAGCCGGCTGTTGTTTACATGCGTCGGACCGACGCCTCGCACACGAAGCTCACAGGCTTTCAAGCAATGGTACAATGTTGTACCACCCGGGTTCCTGGGGGCAAAACATAATGGTACACACGTGTACCACCCGGGGTTGAAGGGTTAATACCGAGGACCGTCGCATTTTAGTATTTTTATTATTAGCCTAACCTAACCTAACTTAACTTAACCTAACCTTTTTTTTTTTTTTTTTTTTTTTTTTTTTTTTTTTTTTTTTTTTAAGAGACAATGAACGGAGGAAGGAAAAACACAGATAAAACAAAAAGGTCCATGTGCCTAAAGGCATCCTCCATTCATAAAATGTTTGTAACAACTGGATTTAAACATTTGTAGATTGTAAGTTTGTGGAAAGCAATTCGAGGGAAGTGAATTCCAAAGAGTAGTAGCTCTGGGGATAAATGAATTCTGATAAGCAGAAGTTCTGCATTGTGGAGGAGAAAGTGTAAATTCATGGGCGCTCTCAGCTGCCCTAGTTCTACGGGGAAAGATGTGGAGAGGCGGCACAATTGAAGCAAGTTCCTCGGAACAATTGCTGTGAAAATATCTGTAGAATAATGCAAGGGATGCAACGTTTCTTCGTATGGATAATGTAGGAAGGTCCTGTGTGATTGCAGGGTTATTGATTAATCTAATAGCTTTATTTTGAATTTTGTCCAGCTGCCTCAATGCAACCACTCCACTTCCACCCCACAGAGGTGAACAGTAATCCATCTGAGAACGCACATGACTTTTAAATATCACGGCCAACTGCTCGTCAGTGAAGAATTCTCGAACTCTGTACAGGAGTCCCAGGCATAACCTAACCTAACCGAAAACTAACCTGTCTCGCGACCGGTCTAAACCCAGCTCACGTTCCCTGTGTATGGGTGCGCGACGGTCTAAACCCAGCTCACGTTCCCTGTTTATGGGTTCGCGAAGGTTTGTAATACTTCAATGTATCTATTACAAGTCAAATATACATTTCCGCACATCATCAAACCATACTAAGTCTACTACTAATAATATTAACCCAATTAGTACCAACAGAATAGCGACAAAATAGGGGTAGTATAACTGTAGATTTATCGTTCTGTTATTTGCCCCCCTGCTGACAATCTATATGATGATGACAATAAGTCATGGGGAGGGAAAGGGGGCAAGGCCCCCCCCCCCCCCCCCCCCCTCAAACTAGGCTATTATTGTATCCCACGGCAGTCAAAATAGACGGAAAGATGATCACGAGATTCCACGTAGTGTAAACAAGGCGGGCGGTATGCCCGAATAGGCCTACTACATCCTTAGATTACATCGGCCTTATTTACCATGTTTTTTGTTTTTTCTTCAAGGAATATAGCCTAGCCTAGAGTTTCATATTTGTTTTTTATGGTTTGGGTGGAGGAATTGCATTAACTTAGCCTAGGCTACCAATTATCCATCAATCTGAAGATAGGCTACGGCGTCAAATCGCGCCATATAGCCTATTGGGTGAATCGCGCTTTTACAGTAGGTAAGGGAAATTGTGGGGTACATTGGAATTGGATACACGATGGGGTGAGGGGGGGGAGTTGCCCCCCCCCCCCCCCCTCACCACCGTCACCGGGTCGGCGGGTCACCCCCCCTTGGGCCCCTTGATTTATTGTCATCCTCATATAGCCTAGGCCTAGCCTATGTAGGCTAGATCTGTAAGAGGGCAAAAACAGGTTGCCGGTATTTTGTTTTTGTGAGTAACGCTCACGCCATTTATTGGGTGAATCGCACTGCGGCACTCACCACATCTTTCAAAACAAGAAGAGGAGTCAGGTCAAAGGATTCATTGGGCGTAATGCTTTGTTTACTGTCGGGACTTATTATTTTCGTATTAGCCTAGGCTAGGCCTAGGCCTATTCGGTGTAGGCCTAGGCCTAATCGGGTTTTTTCAAGTATCGATAACGAAATTCCTCCATGCGGACTAGGCTAGGCTACCCTAGGCTATAGGTTAATGAGAAAAATATGGCGAGTCTAGGCTATTGGTCCCTATTTTCGGTCAATATTTACGAGTCACACCACAGCTGGGATCTCATTTTTAACGGTAGTTTTGGGTTCCTATCATTCTATGCTTCATTGCTATATACTTTTTATCCACCGGAAAATATTTTTTTTTCTTGCTTTTTTTTTTTTTTTTAGCATTAGGCTAACCTAACCAAAAAACCTAACCTAACCTAACCTAATACATTTAGGTTAGGTTAGGTTAGGTTTTTAGGTTAGGTTAATGCTAAAAAAAAATAAAACAAAAAACCCAAAATTAAAAAAACAAGAAAACAATTATATTTTCCGGTGGATAAAAAGTATATAGCAATGAAACATAGAATGATAGGAACCCAAAACTACCCTTAGAAATGAGATTCCAGCTGTGGTGTGACTCGTAAATATTGACCCTATTTTCCCTAATAAATTGTTTCTAATAGGGCAGATGTAGTGTCCTTGAAGATTATCATATAAACAACAGTAACAACAGATGGATCATGGATGTAGAGTTCGGGCGTACGGACGGACGGTACGGTCGTCATTGTTTACATAGGGCGATCGCCGCGGTCGCACTTACGTTCCCGTCTATTTCGACGCTAGTCTATATTTTCTGCTATTTAGGCTAGGCCTACCCCTGTCATTACTACATGAATACTAGGTTAGGTTAGGTTAGGTTAGGTTAGGTTAGGTTAGGTTAGCCTAGGTTAAAATAGACAGGAACATGATGGGAAAGGTCCGACGCCACTACGCGTAATGTAAACAAAGATGGCGGTACGCCCGCTCACTACATCCTACCCCAGTAGGCTAAAACAGCCTAGCCTATAGGCTAGGCCTAGGCTATTCCTTAAACAAATACAAATATAATCTTGGTAGGCCTAGGCTAAATAGGCTAAGCCTAGGCTTAGCTAGGCTAAGCCTGTGCAACTCATTTTGAGTGGTAGCCAGGTAGCCTACCAAAACAAAGTCAAACTAGGCCTAGGCTAAGTAAACAAAGCGCCGATGGTACGGTACGCCCGGATACTACACCCTTACCGATTACTGATGATTGACAGTTGGCGAGGCAGACCGCAGGTACTCAGTTGAGTCAGTTGAGTTAGGCTAGCTCCACACTCCACAGGTCAGGTTCAGTTGGATGGCGGAAGTATTGCCTAAATTAATGCGGCACTTCCAGATTTTTCTTCTTCTTCTTCTTCTTACGGGGTCGGCCGAGTATTTCTATGCTAGCCACGCCTTTGTATCGGCTTTCTTCCTATTAGGAAAAGCTAAAAAAAAAAAGCAGGAAGAAAGATAGCAAAATGAGGGAGATAATAAAGCAGTAGGATAAATATGAAAGAAATAGCTTAACAGGAAACTCCTCTCATCCCTTACACTGTCCTCTCTCTCTCTCTTTTGTTTCTCATTCTCAGTTCTCACTCTCCATATATTCTTCAGATAGCCTACTCTTTAGTGTATTTGGTTTCTTGCGGTCTGTCTCTTTTCTGTCTTGTACAGTATTATTGTATTTATTTTATTATATTATTACGAATTTTCCAAAATATGTATATAATTACGGAATTATTCGGTATTACTGATCATTTGGACTGACAGTCCACCTTGCACCAGCAGGCATAGTATCCGCAGGGCCTGAAGGGTCTTGGGGGACGGGGGTGTCCTCTTGTGTGGATTTGGAGAATGGCGTGGGGTCTGTACAGGCTGCGGGGTGGTAGACAGGAGTGTAGTAGGGCAGGGGCAGGCCTCCTCATTGTATAGGCTCCAAACTTCTTGTGGCAAGGATGGGTAGTGGAATACAATACCGAGGGACTTGGGGGCGATGGACTTGAGGAATGCAGATCAATGAGGTTTCTCTCCTCGGGGGGATTTGGAGAATGTAGATTGATTAACCCGGGAACTGTGGGAAAGACTCTTAACCCATTGAGACCCAGCGTCGCACGTGATGCGTCGGCAGTTTGTTATCACCAACTCCCAGCGACGCATCACGTGCGTCCGGCATATTAAAATAATTTACGTGGCTCGTAAGGTAGGAAATGGCGGGAGAATAGGAGGGGGAGGTACCGTAGTGTGTGTGGGAGCCGGGCCGGTAGGTGTGAGCGGGCCAAGACAGCCGTGCGGCCGGTGGTGGTGGGCTTAGTGGGGATACTTTACACCCTTAGTTCACCGCCACTTTGAACCTTCATTACTCCGGTCGTATGGGAGCTAGAGGCTTGAGATTTATGTGAGACACTCCTTAGGATGTATGCCATACAATACCATACTCAGTTTTTACCCTAGTGCTCCCGGGCGGGTGGTAATGCGGGGGAGACGAACTTTCGACCCCCCCTGCCCCCCAAATGACCGAGGCGAGTTTTTTTTTTTTTTTTCTTCATTTCTCACCATTCTCTTCCATTTTGGCTCAACAAATTTTTTTGAGGCTCCCTCCCCCCCAAAAAAAAAATATCCGGTGATTTTTTTTTTGTTTTTTTCATTTCTCATCCTTGTCTTCCATTTTAGCAAACACAAAAAAGAAGTGAAAATGGCTTGGGACTGGGGTGAACAAAATATTATAACTAGCCGGGGCTCAACGGGTTAAGAGTTCCCCCGGCGGACTGCAGGAAGACTCTTAAGAGTCAGGGGGAAAAAAATCAATTTAAAACACTGATATTTTTTTTTATTTTTTTGTTTTGCCCCTGGGCCATGCAAAATTTCACTCCTCTACCTCCCCTCCTTCCCCACTTTCCTCCCCTCCTTCAGTTATCACCTATTTTCCCTGTTATTCCCTTATTCTGTGGTATATTTTCGTGCTAACATTAGCGAGTTGCAAGCAGGGCATTGTCATATCACTGTTAGCAAGCGAGTGCAAGAGAGAGAGAGAGAGAGTATCGATCGACAGTGTCTCTCCAGAGGTGGAGGAAAGTGGCAGGAAAGGAGGTTGCCTCAGCCATACATTATGTAACTCCCGGCCTGTATCGCCGATTTTGACCATCCAAACGCTGTTTCCACTTGTTTTATTGTTGTAACAGGTTAATACCTTTATAATCAACCTATAATAGGCGCATATGGAGAAGTATTAATGCTATTTATGGTAAAATAAATATTTTAGTGATGGAAACAGCTCAAATACATGCGCACAGGCAGAGGTGTCTCATACCCCCCATGCGCACTTCAGAGGTTAAGTCTTCTCTGGGTATGCTCGGTGCCTGAGAAGGGGTTGTGGGAGGCTGCCTGTTTGTGGAGGAGGAATCATGGTGACTCGCCTCGGACTATGTGCTCTCTCGTCTGTTTCCCTGTGGTAACTTCCTCTCTGCTTGCCTGACACAATTATCGGTCCTTTGAGTGTGTCCTCTCTCCTGCTTTGGCCAATGGTCTCATGGTGACTCGCCTCGGACTATGTGCTCTCTCGTCTGTTTCCCTGTGGTAACTTCCTCTCTGCTTGCCTGACACAATTATCGGTCCTTTGAGTGTGTCCTCTCTAGCTCCTGCTTTGGCCAATGGTCCTGGATTGCTTGGTCCTTCTCTTAGATTAATTTGTAAATTTTGCGATAATAATAATAATAATAATAAAAATATTTATTCAGTTAGCAATTTACAGAGTTGGTACCACATAGTATGTTACAAATATATATGACATGTACCAGCCTTGCATAATTCCAACTAAGGATAGCCCAATAAGGCCGTTAGGCGTATTTCCATTGGGGTCCTTGTGGGATTAGGTTAGCTGGGGAAATGGGGAGGATAAAGAAATAGATACTTTAGAGAAAGTTTTTCTAGGGGGTTATTTTAAGATACCTTACATCCTATAGTAAATATCAGCAATCCGTAATCAGTAATCATTTCAGTTTGGTTTGTCTATCTCTTATGTCGTATTTAGTAGTAGACATAAGCTTGGTGCTCCCTTCTCGCAGCTGTCCGGTTCAGGTGTTCCTTCAGGCTACGTCTGAAGGAATACAGTGTTCTCTTTTCACGGACTGACTGGGGTAGGTCGTTCCAGTCTTTGATGGCAGTGAAGAAGAATGTTTGCTTACCCTGTCCTTGGATTCTCGGGACCTTAAAATTAAACATCCTGTTTCTTGTATTATGTCCACTCCTCTCATTTGCTTTAACAAAATCATTCTTTAGATACTCTGGAGCTCTGTCATAGAAAATTTTGAAGGCATTAGTGAGCCTGATTTGTTTGGCCCTGTCAGAGACATTGAGCATACCTAGTGACTGAAGTTGTTCCTGGCCAACATGTGATCTGGGTCCTAGGTTCAGCATGAACCTAACCATTTTATTTTGAGTGACCTGAAGTTTGTGCTGTGCTGATTTAGATGATGCAGAGTACCAGGATGACACAGAATAGTCAAAATGACATTGAACAAGCGCTTGGCAGAGGGTCTTTTTGGTCGCCGCGGGCAAGCATCCCACCTGTCTATACAGGTATTTTATACGTGCTCTACACTTACTCAGGATAGATTCCAAAATTGATTCACCTGACAAACTCGCGTCCAGTTTCAGTCCGAGATATTTAACTTGTGACACTGTTGTTATAGGAATATCATTACAGTTGACCGAGAAGCCCACAATGTCTTTCAGTTTGCGTTTTGTTCCACATAAGACGGCTTCCGTCTTGCCCAGGTGAAGAGATAGTCTATTGTCCACTAGCCATTCACTACATGATGCTAGTTCTTTGAAAAGTGAAGCGGCAATACTTATTGGGTCTTTTCCTGAAACCAGAAGCACGCTGTCGTCTGCATACAGTAATAATTTACATGAGACGCTCAGTTCCATGTCGTTCACATAACAGAGAAAGAGTAAGGGACCAAGGATGCTTCCCTGCGGGACCCCACAGTTAATTGGCATAGGATCAGATATATTATCATCAATTTTGACTCTTTGGGTTCTACCACTAAGATAAGATTTAAACCAGTTCACAGACCCTATGCCCATTGCTTGTAGTTTATTACATAGGATATCATGGTCTACTGTGTCAAACGCTTTTTGTAGATCAAGAAGAACCATACCGGTGTAGTTACCTTTAGACATTTCTTTACGAATGTGATCCGTTAAGTGGATGAGACAGGAGTCTGTCGAGTACATGCATCTGAAACCTGATTGAAACTTATAGAATAGATCATTTTGTTTGAGGTAGTGTTCAATTTGGGTGTATACCGCTCTTTCAAGGATTTTAGATACAATACATAATATGCTAACTGGTCTGTAGTTGCCAACTTCTAGTTTATTTCCTTTCTTGAATAGCTTCTTTCAGTTCAGCAGGTACTGTGTTGGTGTTAATTGACAAGTTGATGATGTGGGTTAGGGGGCCTGCTATACCAATGGCTCCATCTCGTAGAAATTTGGCAGGAATTTTGTCTGGTCCTGTGCTCTTATGTACATTTAGGTTAGACAGCTCGTCAAAAGTGTATTTTGGTGTAACATTTTGCAATCTAAATGTGTTCGGGTGTATGTCTTTATCTCTGTAGAAATTACGAAAGGTGGCCGTTGTTGTCGTGTATTTATTGAGAGGTTGAGGTAGGTTCTGTGCAAGTGTGTTTGCTATGGAAGTGAAGAAGGAGTTGAAGTAGGTTGAAATTTGTCGTTTATCGTGGCAAACCTGATCATTAATGGTGAGAGCAATATTAGTGTTAGACGAATCCCTTGTCTTGTTGCTGTAGCCTGTTGTTTTTAGGTGCCTCCATAGTTTCTTTGGGTTATTCTGATATTCCTCTGCCTTATTGTGAAAATAATTAGTTTTCGCTGATTTCATTTTCCTACTTAGTTTATTCCTGGCCCTGTTGAACTCATGTTTCAGACCTTGATCCTGTCTATGTTTCGCTAGCCTTTTTAACAGATTGTCTCTGTGTTCCAGATGGTGTAGTATGTCATTGTTGATCCATGGGTCTGACCTTGCTTTAATTCGTATGTCTTTCAGAGGAGCTATTTCGTCTAGGATGTTTGTGATGATGGTTCTGAAGCCAACCCATGCGTCATTAACGTTTGTACTTCCAAACACTGGAGACCAGTCTGTATTCCATAAAATGTCCAGAAATGTTTCCTTATTGTAGTTTCTGAGTGACCTTGTTTTGATAACCTTGTGATTCTCTAGGGTAATTTTTGTGGTTTTCCGTGTGCAATATGTGACGAAGTGATCACTTATCCCAGTCTGTATAACCCCTGATTGGGATATTTTGTCCTCTCTGTTACAGTTTATGTGGTCTAATATTGTGGCAGTGTTCTCCGAGATACGTGTGGGGGTTGTGATGAGTTGTTTGTGATAGAAAAATGTCCTGTCCAAAGGCCGGTTCCTCTAAAATTATAGGCTCGCTATTGCTCGCCAGGAAACAATTGTCACCTAAATGACACAAAAAGTCTTAATATTAGCAAAGAAATGGGGTGAAAGGTCTTAAAATTGCCAAACTAATGGGCCGAACGTCATACAATCTAAAAACTAATGGGGCTAAACATAAGGAAGAAGGGGGACCAGAAAAACAACCCATCTCCCGTTAATACACTCCATGATTAAACCCATTTGAACCCACCCACTAAACCCATATGAACCCACCCACTAAAGCCATTTGAAACCACCCACTAAACACATTTTAACACACCCACTAAACCCATTTGAACCCACCCACTAAACCCACTTGAACCCACCCACTAAACCCATTTGAACTCATCCATAATTGAACCAAATTATCTCACCCACAGTCAAACCCACCCTTCGATGCAGCATGCACACACACACTCACCTCTCTCTCTCTCTCTCGAAAATTGTTAAATAAATTGAAAATGTTAGGCATTAAAGACAAAATTAATGTGTGTATAAAAAGTTGGCTCACAAACAGAAGGCAGAGAGTATACGTGATGAATGGAGTAAAATCAGAGTAGGAGCCAATTTATAGTGAAGTGCCATAGGGATTGGTCCTGGGGCCAGTTTTGTTCCTTATCTATATACATGACAAGGATATTAAGAAACTCGAGTCAGTGCAGTGTAGAGCGCCAAAGTTGATACCGTCACTGAGATATAAATCATATCACGAAATATTAAAATATTTACATTTGTTTTCACTTAAGAAGAGAAGATTGCGAGGTCAATTAATTTAATGTTTCAAGATGTTAAAGGGATTTGAAAAAAATATGACGTAGATTCACTGTTCAAAATCAATAATAGTTCATCACCTTTGGGAAATGGAATGAGATTAAAAAACATGACGGCGAATCTCGATGTCACAAAACACTTCTTCACCTAGTGTGGTAAACAGCAAGCAATCCCTCAGAAACTCATGTGATGAAGCCATAGAACACTTATCTTCTGATCTAATTACCATCTCCAATTGGGGAAGAGAAAATCTTGTTGCTTTCAATCCTTCCAGAACTCAATTTTTCCATTTATCTACCCATCAAGAACTCACAGAGGATTATCCCTCATACTTCAACAATACAAGAATCAACCCTTCATCTTCTCTCAGTATTCTCGGTGTCTCTTTTTCTGCTGATCTCTCTTGGAAATACCATATTACCACTCTTGCTAAAACGTGTGCCCAACCACCTTGCTTCTTGCTCTGTACAGGGGCACAGTGTATCCATGTATTGAGTATTGTTCACATGTGTGGGGAGGATCCTCTCACACAGCACTCCTAGACAAAGTAGAAAAGAAAGCCTTTCGTATCATTAACTCCCGTCCACTCATCGATTCTCTGCAATCTCTCTCTCTCCGCCGCAATCATGCGCAATGTTGCATCTCTCTCACTATTCTACCTCTACTACAATAATCAGTGTTCCTCAGAGCTCTCTCAGTGTATACCACCTCATCTACATAGGGTATGTAGTACCCGTCTTGCAACACAATCCCTCCCCTTCTCTGTGCAACTCTCCAATCCAAGAGTGAAATTAATAATGATACTCCCAATCTTTCTTCTATTCAACAGCTGAGCTCTGGAACTCTCTCCCTGAATCAATCTTTCCCTCATCCTATGACTTAAATTGCTTCAAACTCCGTGTGTCCAGACATATTGGCTCGAACTTTCCTTGATTTTGGCCGTCACTCTTTCAACTCTGGGGGAGGCTCTCGTCAAAGGCAGTTTAGCCTTCTGTCTCCCTCGTCCACATATAAAAAATAAATAAAATATAATAAAATATAAATAAAAACGAGTTGAACAAACTGCCAGAGAAAGTTGTACATTAATTGTAATACAATTAACACATTCAACTGGAGGCTAGACATCCATTTCAAGGAGGTTGGAGTAAAAAAGGTAAGATAATTTTATTTAGGTTAAGTATCAGAAGTATATTATATATACTGTATATATGTATATATATATATATATATATATATATATATATATATATATATATATATATATATATATATATATATATATATATATATATATATATATTGAGAATATATCACAAATACACGTGAGCCACTAAATGTTTATAGTCTCTCAGTGGGGATCGAACCATCGACCATCAGGATGATAGCCGACGCTTTAATCAATTACACCACGGCAGTCTGCCGTGGTGTATATTTTACTTTCGACTAAATGAAAGCTACTGTAACAACGCGTAAATGCTGTATTAAGTTAATATTAACGCAAATCAATTTATTGAGAAGTACCAGAATTGAGTTAAACAATTATATTTAGTATTACAAATTATATAATGAGGGGATGAACTATTATTGGATGTACCAGGTCACACTTTTAAAGATTGATCTATTTCTAATGTATATGTAATGTATATAAGTTTATGTATATTACGAAATAAAGTTATTGAATTGAATTGAAAAAAGTACCCTTTATATACCCTTTATATAACCTATTATACCCGTACCCTTTATATACCCTTCTTACACCTTTAGCCTTTTAAATAGCCTTTCTACACCTTTGTGGAGGTTGGATCAAGGTCATAGGTGTTAAGACAAGAACTGTAACACCTGGTTGGGAGATATGGCTGACTGGGTTACAGAGAGAGAGAGAGAGAGATAGTTACAATGAGTTACAAGGAATAGTTAGTATAAGTAATACCTCGTTCTTAACAGTAATCATCAATTACAAACCCCAATGTACTTGAATGAACTAATGAAAGCATATGGTCCTCCCGGGATTCGAACTTGTAGAAAGAGAGAGACTGTGTAGGCTATAGTGCACTATACTAGTTACAAAGTGTGCCAAATACTATCGTATACTCTCTTCTTGAACTGTTCTACTGAAGAACTGTTTACAACTTCGGAGGGAAGTTTGTTTCAGGTAGAACAGATCTTGTATGTGAAAAAGTTTCCACAAATACTAGTGATGAACCTTTTCAATTCTAATTTCCAGCCATGGTTGCGTGTACGTTGTATTCATATTGAGGCTAAACATTTTGTTATAATCCACAATGTCAAGCCCATTAAATATTTTAAAAAGTTCAATGAGCTGACTTTGTAGTCTGCGTGTCTCCAACGGGAAGAGATCAAGAGCTCTCAACCGGTCCTCATAGCTCATTCTTCTAAGCGATGGAATAAGCTTTGTAGCCCTAGCTTGTACTCTTTCCAGTTGCTCTATATGTTTCCTGAGTGCTGTAGACCAGAATTGAACAACATACTCCAGGAGAGGCCGTATCAGAGAATTGTAAAGTGTGAGGACTATTTCCTTATTTCTATACTTAAATTGCCTCTTAATTAATATGGCCCAATAATTTCTGAGCTTTCTTCTCTACTTCAATGCACTGCTTGGAAAACTTTTGGTCACTGCTAATCAGAACACCCACATCCTTTTCCAAGTCAATCACTTCCAAAGGTATGCCCAATAGCGAATAGCCTGACTTGGGGTTTGCTTGGCCACTATGCATCACCTTGCACTTTTCCAAGTTTAGAGGCATCTTCCATGTCTCTGACCATTCACCCAATATGTTGAGGTCCATCCTGAGCTGTTCAACCACTTTGGGGTCTTTCACATTCATTCCAAGCTTTATGTCATCTGCAAACTTGGAGATCTAACTAAACATACCAATATCGATGTCATTGACATATATGATAAACAGTAGCGGGCCAAGGACAGATACCTGTGGAACTCCAGAAGTGACTGGAGTCCACTCAGAAGAAACACCATTGATTACCACTCGTTGTTGTCTACCTGTTAGCCAACTTTTTATCAAATTTGTGACCTCTGTATTGATACCTAGTGCACTCACTTTTGACATTAGCCTGAAATAAGGCACTTTGTCGAAAGTTTTTTGAAAATCTAAGTAAAGGATATCTATGGCTCTACTTTTGTCATACTCACTCAGTATTTCATGGAAAAAATCCAGCAAATTGGTAAGACATGATCGGTGTTGCCTGAATCCATGTTGGGAATCTGTAAATAAATTGTTGATTTCTAGGTAGTCAACTATCTTGTCTACTAATATACCTTCTAAGAATTTTACTATGGTAGAAGTCAAGCTAATTGGCCGATAATTCTTGGGACACTCGTGGTCCCCTTTGCTTAAAGATTGGGGTCACATTGGGCAGTTTCAAGTCTTCAGGGAGCTCTCCATTTTCTAGTGATTTATTGAAGATGTCTGCCAAGAAAGGTGCTATTTCATCTTGCACTTCTCGTACAACTCGGGGAAGAAAGCTATCTGGGCCGGGTGACTTGAACCTATATAACTTATCTATTCTTTTTGCTACCTCGAATCATCTGGGGTACAGTCACGCCAATAAGTCATACCCAGCTGTCATTACTATTGGCTTGATCTGTGCTGTATTAATGTCTGTAAGATGTTGAATAGGGTGGGGAAGTGTAGGAACATGTTTGTATATTTCACTCGATATGAAGAAATGAAGCTTAGATATTGCTGATACCAATTATTGATCAAAACATACTTGGTGCCAAGACATCACTTATTAGCGCGACTGTACATCTAATTATACTAAGAACTTCACCCTCATGTACTAATCCTGGACATGGCATGTTACAGTTGTCACTGGTATCTTCCCTTGTGAATACTGGGGCAAAATAGTCGTTTAGGGATTTAGCTATATATCAGTGTCAGAGGTTTGTAGTTGGAGAGAGAGAGAGAGAGAGAGAGAGAGAGAGAGAGAGAGAGAGAGAGAGAGAGAGAGAGAGAGAGAGAGAGAGAGAGAGAGAGAGAGAGAGAGAGAGAGAGAGAGAGAGAGAGAGAGAGAGAGAGAGAGAGAGAGAGAGAGAGAGAATAAGAATAGTTGAATGAAACAGTATGAGAGCTACAAGACCCCCTTCATACTAATATAAACACCCTTCAAGATAAATATGTACATTTGTCGGTAAAAAAAAAATGTCCCAGTCAAAGGCCGGCTTCTCTTAAATTGTAGGCTCGCTATTGCTCACCCAAAAATTATCGACACCTGAATGGGGTGAAGTGTTATATAATCGCCAAAGTAATGAGGTGAAACGTTGTAAAATCACCAAACCAATGGAGTACAGCAAGGCGATTCCAAAAAGACCCCCCCCCACCCCTCTGCACCAGACATGGTTAAGGGGGGTCACCGGCTTTTTTGTATCTTTCTCTCCTGTTCTCTCTTTCCCTGGCTTGTATCCATTAAGCCCCATTCAGCCAACTGTTTTAAGACGTGTATCCCCATCCAGGTGTCGATTTCTTCCTGGTGAGCGATAGCGAGCCAGTATTGTATGGAGAAATCCGGCTTCGCCGGAGAAATTTTTCTATAGAAAAATGTACAAATTTAGCTTGGTGTCAAAACAAAAATATATATATTCTGGCTCACTACCGCTCGCCAGGAAAACATTGACACCTGGATGGGGGTAAACGTCTTAAAACAGTAGGCTGAATGGGTCCAAATGGATACAAGCCAAAGAGAGAGGGAGAGAAAACGAAAAAAAAACGAGGTAGGCTCCCTTAAGGGGGTTTTGTGGGTGAGGGGTAGGGGTCCATTGGAGAAGAAAATCGTCTAATGGTAACCAGAATATGATGATAATGACTATAGGCCTATACTGTACTATATGCCTATACTGTACTATAGGCCTATACTGTACTATAGGCCTATACTGTACTATAGGCCTATACTGTACTGTACATTTATAATATTTATGAGTGAGCTATAGTCTATTCGTTGTAAGTAGGCGAGGTATCAGTACCTCCATCCTCTGTAACTCAAAAAGGGCTAGAGCTAATTGGCTGTAAATTTACACATCTATTCCTTGACTAACTCTTCCCAAATGGTAGAAATATTAGCTCGATTACTCTAGTCGTATTTGAGTTACAGAGGTTAGAGGTCATAATTTCTCGCCTACTTACAGCGAATAGACTATAGAGACTATGGTATCCTAGTGTACAGTGGCGCTAATAAGTCATGTTCCAGCTGTCATTACGTTTGGCTTGCTCTGTACTGTATTAATGTCTGTCAGATGTTGAATAGGGTGTGTAAGTGTAGGAATAGGTTTGCATATTTCACTCGATATGAAGAAATGAAGCTTAGATATTGCTGATACCAATTATTGATCAAAACATACTTGGTGCCGAGACATGACTTATTAGCGCGACTGTACAATTATACTATTTATGAGTGGGCTAGAGACTATGGTATCCTAGTGTACAAGTATAAATTTATGAGTGGGTTAGAGTGGCTGGAGGGACCTTGGTGACCCTGGTCTCTGGGTCTTCTCCTGGATGACCTAGATGTCTGTGAATATGTATTTGGGTTTTGTGTGTTCATTGTTTTCTGTTGTGTTGTCCCTATTCTGGCTCTGTCTTGAGTCGGCCACCCCCCATAAACACGATAAAAAGGAAAAGAGGGAAAAACAAACGAAAACAAAATACAAATGGCATATGAGTGTTCAATTATAATGTTTATGAGTGGGATAGAGACTATGGCATATGAGTGTTCAATTATAATGTTTATGAGTGGGATATAGACTATGGCATATGAGTGTTCAATTATAATGTTTATGAGTGGGATAGAGACTATGGTATATGAGTGTTCAATTATAATGTTTATGAGTGGGCTAGAGACTATGGCATATGAGTGTTCAATTATAATGTTTATGAGTGGGATAGAGACTATGGTATATGAGTGTTCAATTATAATGTTTATGAGTGGGATAGAGACTATGGCATATGAGAGTTCAATTATAATGTTTATGAGTGGGATAGAGACTATGGCATATGAGTGTTCAATTATAATGTTTATGAGTGGGATAGAGACTATGGTATATGAGTGTTCAATTATAATATTTATGAGTGGGCTAGAGACTATGGCATATGAGTGTTCAATTATAATGTTTATGAGTGGGATAGAGACTATGGTATATGAGTGTTCAATTATAATGTTTATGAGTGGGATAGAGACTATGGCATATGAGTGTTCAATTATAATGTTTATGAGTGGGCTAGAGACTATGGCATATGAGTGTTCAATTATAATGTTTATGAGTGGGATAGAGACTATGGCATATGAGTGTTCAATTATAATGTTTATGAGTGGGATAGAGACTATGGCATATGAGTGTTCAATTATAATGTTTATGAGTGGGATAGAGACTATGGCATATGAGTGTTCAATTATAATGTTTATGAGTGGGATAGAGACTATGGCATATGAGTGTTCAATTATAATGTTTATGAGTGGGATAGAGACTATGGCATATGAGTGTACAATTATAATGTTTATGAGTGGGATAGAGACTATGACATATGAGTGTTCAATTATAATGTTTATGAGTGGGATAGAGACTATGGCATATGAGTGTACAATTATAATGTTTATGAGTGGGATAGAGACTATGGCATATGAGTGTTCAATTAAAATGTTTATGAGTGGGTTAGAGACTATGGCATATGAGTGTTCAATTATAATGTTTATGAGTGGGCTAGAGACTATGGCATATGAGTGTTCAATTATAATATTTATGAGTGGGTTAGAGACTATGGCATATGAGTGTTCAATTATAATGTTTATGAGTGGGCTAGAGACTATGGCATATGAGTGTTCAATTATAATATTTATGAGTGGGCTAGAGACTATGGCATATGAGTGTTCAATTATAATATTTATGAGTGGGTTAGAGACTATGGCATATGAGTGTTCAATTAAAATATTTATGAGTGGGTTAGAGACTATGGTATATGAGTGTACAATTATAATGTTTATGAGTAGGTTAGTGACTATGGCATATGAGTTTTCAATTATAATGTTTATGGGTGGGCTAGAGACTATGGCATATGAGTGTTCAATTATAATATTTATGAGGGGGTTAGACACTATGGCATATGAGTGTACAATTATAATGTTTATGAGTGGGTTAGTGACTATGATATATGAGTGTACAATTATAATATTTATGAGTGGGTTAGTGACTATGGCATATGAGTGTACAATTATAATGTTTATGAGTGGGTTAGTGACTATGGCATATGAGTGTACAATTATAATATTTATGAGCGGGTTAGAGACTATGGCATATGAGTGTACAATTATAATATTTTTGAGGGGGTTAGTGACTATGGCATATGAGTGTACAATTATAATATTTATGAGTGGGTTAGTGACTATGGCATATGAGTGTACAATTATAATATTTATGAGTGGGTTAGTGACTATGATATATGAGTGTACAATTATAATATTTATGAGTGGGTTAGAGACTATGACATATGAGTGCTCAATTATAATATTTATGAGTGGGTTAGAGACTATGGCATATAAGTGTACAATTATAATGTTCATGAGTGGATTAGTGACTATGGCATATGAGTGTACAATTATAATATTTATGAGTGGGTTAGTGACTATGGCATATGAGTGTACAATTATAATGTTTATGAGTGGGTTAGTGACTATGGCATATGAGTGTACAATTATAATATTTATGAGCGGGTTAGAGACTGGCATATGAGTGTACAATTATAATATTTACAAGTGGGTTAGTGACTATGGCATATGAGTGTACAATTATAATATTTATGAGTGGGTTAGTGACTATGGCATATGAGTGTTCAATTATAATATTTATGAGCGGGTTAGAGACTATGGCATATGAGTGTTCAATTATAATATTTGTGAGTGGGCTAGAGACTATGGCATATGAGTGTACTATTATAATGTTTATGAGTGGGTTAGAGACTATGGCATATGAGTGTACAATTATAATGTTTATGAGTGGGTTAGAGACTATGGCATATGAGTGTACAATTATAATATTTATGAGTGGGTTAGTGACTATGGCATATGAGTGTACAATTATAATATTTATGAGTGGGTTAGAGACTATGGCATATGAGTGTACAATTATAATATTTATGAGTGGGTTAGAGACTATGGCATATGAGTGTACAATTATAATATTTATGAGTGGGCTAGTGACTATGGCATATGAGTGTACAATTATAATGTTTATGAGTGGGTTAAAGACTATGGCATATGAGTGTACAATTATAATGTTTATGAGTGGGTTAGAGACTATGGCATATGAGTGTACAATTATAATGTTTATGAGTGGGTTAGTGACTATGGCATATGAGTGTACAATTATAATATTTAAAAGCGGGTTAGAGACTATGGCATATGAGTGTACAATTATAATATTTATGAGTGGGCTAGAGACTATGGCATATGAGTGTACAATTATAATGTTTATGAGTGGGTTAGAGACTATGGCATATGAGTGTACAATTATAATGTTTATGAGTGGGTTAGAGACTATGGCATAATCAGTGTACAATTATAATGTTTATGAGTGGGTTAGATACTATGGCATATGAGTGTACAATTATAATATTTATGAGTGGGTTACAGACTATGGCATATGAGTGTACAATTATAATGTTTATGAGTGGGTTAGAGACTATGGCATATGAGTGTACAATTATAATATTTATGAGTGGGTTACAGACTATGGCATATGAGTGTACAATTATAATGTTTATGAGTGGGTTGGAGACTATGGCATATGAGTGTACAATTATAATATTCATGAGTGGGTTAGAGACTATGGCATATGAGTGTACAATTATAATATTTATGAGTGGGTTAGAGACTATGGCATATGAGTGTACAATTATAATGTTTATGAGCGGGTTAGTGACTATGGCGTATGAGTGAACAATTATAATGTTTATGAGTGGGTTAGTGACTATGGCATATGAGTGTTCAATTAAAATGTTTATGAGTGGGTTATTGACTATGATATATGAGTGTTCAACTATAATATTTATGAGTGGGTTAGAGACTATGGTATATGAGTGTACAATTATAATGTTTATGAGTGGGTTAGTGCCTATGGTATATGAGTGTTCAATTATAATATTTATGAGTGGGTTAGAGACTATGGCATAGGAGTGTACAATTATAATATGTATGAGTGGGTTAGAGACTATGGCATATGAGTGTACAATTATAATATTCATGAGTGGGTTAGAGACTATGGCATATGAGTGTACAATTTTAATATTCAGAGTGGGTTAGAGACTATGGCATATGAGTGTACAATTATAATATTTATGAGTGGGTTAGTGACTATGGCATATGAGTGTTCAGTTATAATATTTATGAGCGGGTTAGTGACTATGGCATATGAGTGTACAATTATAATATTTATGAGTGGGTTAGTGACTATGGCATATGAGTGTACAATTATAATATTTATGAGTGGGTTAGTGACTATGGCATATGAGTGTTCAATTATAATATTTATGAGTGGGTTAGTGACTATGGCATATGAGTGTACAATTATAATATTTATGAGTGGGTTAGTGACTATGATATATGAGTGTACAATTATAATATTTATAAGTGGGTTAGTGACTATGGCATATGAGTGTACAATTATAATATTTATGAGTGGGTTAGTGACTATGGCATATGAGTGTACAATTATAATATTTATGAGTGGGTTAGTGACTATGATATATGAGTGTACAATTATAATATTTATGAGGGGGCTAGAGACTATGACATATGAGTGTACAATTATAATGTTTATGAGTGGGTTAGAGACTATGGCATATGAGTGTACAATTATAATTTTTATGAGTTGGTTAATGACTATGGCATATGAGTGTACAATTATAATATTTATGAGCGGGTTAGTGACTATGGCATATGAGTGTTCAATTATAATATTTATGAGTGGCTTAGTGACTATGGCATATGAGTGTACAATTATAATATTTATGAGTGGGTTAGAGACTATGGCATATGAGTGTACAATTATAATATTTATGAGTGGGTTAGTGACTATGATATATGAGTGTACAATTATAATATTTATGAGTGGGCTAGAGACTATGGCATATGAGTGTCCAATTATAATGTTTATGAGCGGGTTAGAGACTATGGCATATGAGTGTTCAATTATAATATTTATGAGCGGGTTAGTGACTATGGCATATGAGTGTTCAATTATAATATTTATGAGTTGGTTAGAGACTATGGCATACGAGTGTTCAATTATAACATTTATGAGCGAGTTAGAGACTATGGCATATGAGTGTTCAATTATAATGTTTATGAGCGGGTTAGTGACTATGATATATGAGTGTACAATTATAATATTTATGAGTGGGCTGAGTTGCCTGATCTATAGTCATTCCTCTATCTTCCAAAGTTTGTACTACACATTTTCTCCCGTTCCATCCAATCACTCATAGACAACACACAGCTGCAGTCACGACCTCGCAAAATCCATCCTTCTGAATCGTCCCTTCCTCCACCTGGCCAGGCTGAGATGTGGGCACCATTCAGCTCTTCTGAGCTATAAGAAGAGACAGGATGTCTCCGTCGTCGACAGCTGCCCAGGATGTAACACAGCACCCCATACCATTGGACACATCCTAGAAGACTGCATTTCTCACAATCACTTACGCCAACAACACAATCTACACTCCTTGAGAGCTCTGTGGGAAAGCCCGACCGTGGCCATGGCCTTCCTTAGGGACTAGGGGCTGTTCGGCCATGCAGCTTAAAGAATGACAAGAACAACAACAACATTTTCTCCATCTCAATGGATGTCTTCCTAACCCTCTACCTCCCCTTGTATCTGACTCACATATTCCCTTTGTAAGTCTTTCATCTTCCATTCGCTCAACTTGCCTCTTTTAAACCCTAGCATATTTGCAGTGCCAGACGAGAATAATTATTTACCCTTTCAGTTCGGATGACGTTTATTTCATAGTATTCTGGCTATCATAAGACGACCTTGGTGACCCTGGTCTCTGGGTCTTCTCCTGGATGACCTAGATGTGTGTGAATTTGTATTTTGTTTTTATGTGTTCATTGTTTTCTGTTGTGTTATCCCTATTCTGGCTCTGTCTTGGGTCCCCCCTCCCACACAAACAAAAAAGAGGGACAAAATAGGAAAACTGGAGATTGGGCCTGAGTATATAGAATATAATATTATTATGTTTTTTACACCAACCAACTTCACATCTAAACTCAATTAATGAAATCAACAAATACATGTGGCACTCCGAGGACTCGAACCCAGGATACTCACGTCGAAATTCCGCGCACTATGCATTACGCTATGAAGACTAATAGATTATGGCTATCATAAGACGATTTTACTCTGTTTAGGAAGGATTTATGATAGTCAACGAATTCATGAAGATATATTAATTATACTTCTCTGATTACTAGACGTCCTTCCTAAGCTGGATTTATAATTGTCAACGAATTAATGGAGATATAATATACCTCTCTAATTACTAGACACCCTTCCTAAGCTGCATACAATTTAATTAGCAACATATCATTCGTATTGAAAGAGTTAAGAGATTCCAAACTGATGGATTCGAAAATGTATATACAAAACACTTTGAAAATTACTAGAAATAACATAATAGATATGTTTCGAGAGAGAGAGAGAGTGAGAGTGAGTGAGTGAGAGAATGAGAGCTAGAGAGAGGGAGATGTACTGTGTATCTCTCTCTCTCTCTCTCTCTCTCTCTCTCTCTCTATATATATATATATATATATATATATATATATATATATATATATATATATATATATATATATATATATATATATATATATAGAGAGAGAGAGAGAGATGTTCCATGAATGATTTTAAATGCAGGTGTATGCTCGCCGCCGAAGATCCGCCCGTGACCCCCCCCCCCCCCCACAAACACCTGTCCCCACCCTACCCATCCCCAAATACACACACACACGCAACACATCACCAAGCTATTGGGCCGAACGTCTTAAAATCTATAAGAAAAACAATGGGACTAAACACAAGGGAGAAGGGGGCCCAGAAAAACCGGCCCATCCCCTCTTAAAAGTTATATTGGTAGTAATAAACCCATCTAAAGTAAGGATAGAAACGTAAACTCATTATATGCTCAATGGTATTATATTTTGTATTTTCATTAAGGGGGCCCACCTCGCTTTGTTCTCTTTCTCTCCATCTCTCTTTGGCTTGTATCCATTCGGACCCATTCAGTCTACTGTTTGACGACGTTTACCCCCATCCAGGTGTCAATATTTTCCTTGCGAGCGGTAGCGAGCCATCATATATAAATATTGTATTTGACAGCAAGCTAAATTTGTACATTTTTCGATAGAAAAATGTCTCCGGCGAATTCTGGCTAGCTATCGCTCGCCAGGAAGAAGTAGACACCTGGATAGGGATAAACGTTTTTTTTTTTTTTTTTTTTTTTCCTATATTCCAACTTACTTCCTCTCGGGCATAGGCTGAGAGCCTTAACATTCACCGCTTTACAATGAACAGTGAAGCCCGTGAGGTCTTGTTCCAGTCTAGGGAGTGAGACATGTGAAGCACGTAGAGTACAACGAGCACCTGCCATCTTGCCTTCACATGAGGCACGGTGCTCACTCATGGCCCGAAACGACCCCATCTCTGAAGCCACCTCGTTCCCGTGCTTCACTGTCTCATCCCCTACACTCGGACTCTCACACTTACACACACACAACGCCACCTGTTGAGCAGATACCTCACCAGGCACCCCTACAGCATATTTTGAATATGGGAATATTCATACAATGCTATTTAATTAGGGAACAATGAGGGTATTTTATTGACGTTTCGGTGGGCTTGTGGTAATGCACTGATACTAGGTACAGCACAAATTCCATCCCAATAATATCTTCCCATTGATACATCGGGATTTGAACCCGGGACCTTTGGATTACCAGGCCAGTGGCAAGACCACTCCACCACACCTCCCCTTAAAAACTGTCTTAACTGTCTTAAAACAGTTGGCTGAATGGGGCCGAATAGATACAAGCCAGGGAAAGAGAGAAAAGGAGAGAAAGATGTTATATTTTCTATTTGTATTAACCCTTTGAGTACCAGTGACGCGTGTTATCTCTTATTCTAGCTATATTTAGACGATATTATGCAGCTTAGGAAGGATCTGTGATAGTAAAATGAATTAATTGAGATAGTCTGTAACCATTTAATAAGATGAAGGTATTGAGGGATAAGCCTTTACAACGGCACCTCGTATCTACATTTTACTTTTCTTATTTTTCTGAAGAGTGTAGAGAGGGGAGAAGGGGTGTTGGAGAGAAAGGAAGCTGTTGGAGTGGCTTTGTTATGTGTGTTATTAGTCTGTATACGTCGTCAAGGTATCCCCCGAATGTGTAGACTTCCTTCCTAGGTAGAATACAATAGTCTAATAGTTGCCAGAATATAATGAAAAAGACATCGCTGGTACTGAACGGATTAATTTCACTCCAACACCAAACACCCCCAATTAAATTAATAAAAACATGTGGTCCGCCGGGATTCGAACCTGGGTGTGTGCATAAACCTTTAACCGTCTTGGTGGTGTAATGGTTAAGGTGTCTAAAAATCTGTGTGTGATAACCCGGGTTCGAATCCTGGTGGATCACATAATTATATGCTTTCATTAAATTTATTGGAGGTGTTTGGTGTTGTGGTGAAATTAATAAAGAATAGATTACCACACATAATTTTTTTTAAACACACTAACCATTACCCCATCAAGACAGTTAAAGGTTTATGCACAAATCTTTTAAACACACTAACCATTACACCATCAAGACAGTTAAAGGTTTATGCACAAATCTTTTAAACACACTAACCATTACACCATCAAGACAGTTAAAGGTTTATGCACAAGTCTTTTAAACACACTAACCATTACACCATCAAGACAGTTAAAGGTTTATGCACAAGTCTTTTAAACACACTAACCATTACACCATCAAGACAGTTAAAGGTTTATGCACAAGTCTTTTAAACACACTAACCATTACACCATCAAGACAGTTAAAGGTTTATGCACAAGTCTTTTAAACACACTAACCATTACCCCATCAAGACAGTTAAAGGTTTATGCACAAATCTTTTAAACACACTAACCATTACACCATCAAGACAGTTAAAGGTTTATGCACAAGTCTTTTAAACACACTAACCATTACACCATCAAGACAGTTAAAGGTTTATGCACAAGTCTTTTAAACACACTAACCATTACACCATCAAGACAGTTAAAGGTTTATGCACAAGTCTTTTAAACACACTAACCATTACACCATCAAGACAGTTAAAGGTTTATGCACAAGTCTTTTAAACACACTAACCATTACACCATCAAGACAGTTAAAGGTTTATGCACAAGTCTTTTAAACACACTAACCATTACACCATCAAGACAGTTAAAGGTTTATGCACAAGTCTTTTAAACACACTAACCATTACACCATCAAGACAGTTAACGGTTTATGCACAAGTCTTTTAAACACACTAACCATTACACCATCAAGACAGTTAAAGGTTTATGCACAAGTCTTTTAAACACACTAACCATTACACCATCAAGACAGTTAAAGGTTTATGCACAAGTCTTTTAAACACACTAACCATTACACCATCAAGACAGTTAAAGGTTTATGCACAAGTCTTTTAAACACACTAACCATTACCCCATCAAGACAGTTAAAGGTTTATGCACAAGTCTTTTAAACACACTAACCATTACACCATCAAGACAGTTAAAGGTTTATGCACAAGTCTTTTAAACACACTAACCATTACACCATCAAGACAGTTAAAGGTTTATGCACAAGTCTTTTAAACACACTAACCATTACACCATCAAGACAGTTAAAGGTTTATGCACAAGTCTTTTAAACACACTAACCATTACACCATCAAGACAGTTAAAGGTTTATGCACAAGTCTTTTAAACACACTAACCATTACACCATCAAGACAGTTAAAGGTTTATGCACAAGTTTCTTAAACACACTAACCATTACACCATCAAGACAGTTAAAGGGTTATGCACAAGTCTTTTAAACACACTAACCATTACACCATCAAGACAGTTAAAGGTTTATGCACAAGTCTTTTAAACACACTAACCATTACACCATCAAGACAGTTAAAGGTTTATGCACAAGTCTTTTAAACACACTAACCATTACACCATCAAGACAGTTAAAGGTTTATGCACAAGTCTTTTAAACACACTAACCATTACACCATCAAGACAGTTAAAGGTTTATGCACAAGTCTTTTAAACACACTAACCATTACACCATCAAGACAGTTAAAGGTTTATGCACAAGTCTTTTAAACACACTAACCATTACACCATCAAGACAGTTAAAGGTTTATGCACAAGTCTTTTAAACACACTAACCATTACACCATCAAGACAGTTAAAGGTTTATGCACAAGTCTTTTAAACACACTAACCATTACACCATCAAGACAGTTAAAGGTTTATGCACAAGTCTTTTAAACACACTAACCATTACACCATCAAGACAGTTAAAGGTTTATGCACAAGTCTTTTAAACACACTAACCATTACACCATCAAGACAGTTAAAGGTTTATGCACAAGTCTTTTAAACACACTAACCATTACCCCATCAAGACAGTTAAAGGTTTATGCACAAGTCTTTTAAACACACTAACCATTACACCATCAAGACAGTTAAAGGTTTATGCACAAGTCTTTTAAACACACTAACCATTACACCATCAAGACAGTTAAAGGTTTATGCACAAGTCTTTTAAACACACTAACCATTACACCATCAAGACAGTTAAAGGTTTATGCACAAGTCTTTTTAAACACACTAACCATTACACCATCAAGACAGTTAAAGGTTTATGCACAAGTCTTTTAAACACACTAACCATTACACCATCAAGACAGTTAAAGGTTTATGCACAAGTCTTTTAAACACACTAACCATTACACCATCAAGACAGTTAAAGGTTTATGCACAAGTCTTTTAAACACACTAACCATTACACCATCAAGACAGTTAAAGGTTTATGCACAAGTCTTTTAAACACACTAACCATTACACCATCAAGACAGTTAAAGGTTTATGCACAAGTCTTTTAAACACACTAACCATTACACCATCAAGACAGTTAAAGGTTTATGCACAAGTCTTTTAAACACACTAACCATTACACCATCAAGACAGTTAAAGGTTTATGCACAAGTCTTTTAAACACACTAACCATTACACCATCAAGACAGTTAAAGGTTTATGCACAAGTCTTTTAAACACACTAACCATTACACCATCAAGACAGTTAAAGGTTTATGCACAAGTCTTTTAAACACACTAACCATTACACCATCAAGACAGTTAAAGGTTTATGCACAAGTCTTTTAAACACACTAACCATTACACCATCAAGACAGTTAAAGGTTTATGCCACAAGTCTTTTAAACACACTAACCATTACACCATCAAGACAGTTAAAGGTTTATGCACAAGTCTTTTAAACACACTAACCATTACACCATCAAGACAGTTAAAGGTTTATGCACAAGTCTTTTAAACACACTAACCATTACACCATCAAGACAGTTAAAGGTTTATGCACAAGTCTTTTAAACACACTAACCATTACACCATCAAGACAGTTAAAGGTTTATGCACAAGTCTTTTAAACACACTAACCATTACACCATCAAGACAGTTAAAGGTTTATGCACAAGTCTTTTAAACACACTAACCATTACACCATCAAGACAGTTAAAGGTTTATGCACAAGTCTTTTAAACACACTAACCATTACACCATCAAGACAGTTAAAGGTTTATGCACAAGTCTTTTAAACACACTAACCATTACACCATCAAGACAGTTAAAGGTTTATGCACAAGTCTTTTAAACACACTAACCATTACACCATCAAGACAGTTAAAGGTTTATGCACAAGTCTTTTAAACACACTAACCATTACACCATCAAGACAGTTAAAGGTTTATGCACAAGTCTTTTAAACACACTAACCATTACACCATCAAGACAGTTAAAGGTTTATGCACAAGTCTTTTAAACACACTAACCATTACACCATCAAGACAGTTAAAGGTTTATGCACAAGTCTTTTAAACACACTAACCATTACACCATCAAGACAGTTAAAGGTTTATGCACAAGTCTTTTAAACACACTAACCATTACACCATCAAGACAGTTAAAGGTTTATGCACAAGTCTTTTAAACACACTAACCATTACACCATCAAGACAGTTAAAGGTTTATGCACAAGTCTTTTAAACACACTAACCATTACACCATCAAGACAGTTAAAGGTTTATGCACAAGTCTTTTAAACACACTAACCATTACACCATCAAGACAGTTAAAGGTTTATGCACAAGTCTCTTAAACACACTAACCATTACACCATCAAGACAGTTAAAGGGTTATGCACAAGTCTTTTAAACACACTAACCATTACACCATCAAGACAGTTAAAGGTTTATGCACAAGTCTTTTAAACACACTAACCATTACACCATCAAGACAGTTAAAGGTTTATGCACAAGTCTTTTAAACACACTAACCATTACACCATCAAGACAGTTAAAGGTTTATGCACAAGTCTTTTAAACACACTAACCATTACACCATCAAGACAGTTAAAGGTTTATGCACAAGTCTTTTAAACACACTAACCATTACACCATCAAGACAGGTAAAGGTTTATGCATAAGTCTTTTAAACACACTAACCATTACACCATCAAGACAGTTAAAGGTTTATGCACAAGTCTTTTAAATACACTAACCA
This sequence comes from Paralithodes platypus, assembly GCA_032716605.1. Lineage (NCBI taxonomy): Eukaryota > Metazoa > Arthropoda > Malacostraca > Decapoda > Lithodidae > Paralithodes > Paralithodes platypus. The sequence goes on from CM064502.1 coordinate 45,569,965, forward strand.
TTACACCATCAAGACAGTTAAAGGTTTATGCACAAATGCACAAGTCTTTTAAACACACTAACCATTACACCATCAAGACAGTTAAAGGGTTATGCACAAGTCTTTTAAACACACTAACCATTACACCATCAAGCCAGTTAGAGGTTTATGCACAAGTCTTTTAAACACACTAACCATTACACCATCAAGACAGTTAAAGGTTTATACACAAGTCTTTTAAACACACTAACCATTACACCATCAAGACAGTTAAAGGTTTATGCACAAGTCTTTTAAACACACTAACCATTACACCATCAAGACAGTTAAAGGTTTATGCACAAGTCTTTTAAACACACTAACCATTACACCATCAAGCCCGTTAAAGGTTTATGCACAAGTCTTTTAAACACACTAACCATTACACCATCAAGACAGTTAAAGGTTTATACACAAGTCTTTTAAACACACTAACCATTACACCATCAAAACAGTTAAAGGGTTATGCACAAGTCTTTTAAACACACTAACCATTACACCATCAAGCCAGTTAAAGGTTTATGCACAAGTCTTTTAAACACACTAACCATTACACCATCAAGACAGTTATAGGTTTATACACAAGTCTTTTAAACACACTAACAATTACACCATCAAGACAGTTAAAGGTTTATGCACAAGTCTTTTAAACACACTAACCATTACACCATCAAGCCAGTTAAAGGTTTATGCACAAATCTTTTAAACACACTAACCATTACACCATCAAGACAGTTAAAGGTTTATGCACAAATCTTTTAAACACACTAACCATTACACCATCAAGACAGTTAAAGGTTTATACACAAGTCTTTTAAACACTAACCATTACACCATCAAGACAGTTAAAGGTTTATGCACAAGTCTTTTAAACACACTAACCATTACACCATCAAGACAGTTAAAGGTTTATGCACAAGTCTTTTAAACACACTAACCATTACACCATCAAGACAGTTAAAGGTTTATGCACAAGTCTTTTAAACACACTAACCATTACACCATCAAGACAGTTAAAGGTTTATGCACAAGTCTTTTAAACACACTAACCATTACACCATCAAGACAGTTAAAGGTTTGTGCACAAGTCTTTTAAACACACTAACCATTACACCATCAAGACAGTTAAAGGTTTATGCACAAGTCTTTTAAACACACTAACCATTACACCATCAAGACAGTTAAAGGTTTATGCACAAGTCTTTTAAACACACTAACCATTACACCATCAAGACAGTTAAAGGTTTATGCACAAGTCTTTTAAACACACTAACCATTACACCATCAAGACAGTTAAAGGTTTATGCACAAGTCTTTTAAACACACTAACCATTACACCATCAAGACAGTTAAAGGTTTGTGCACAAGTCTTTTAAACACACTAACCATTACACCATCAAGACAGTTAAAGGTTTATGCACAAGTCTTTTAAACACACTAACCATTACACCATCAAGACAGTTAAAGGTTTATGCACAAGTCTTTTCTAAGCTTTACTTAAGGAGACAGTGGCTGTTTGTTTGGTCTATTAATTCAGTTATTCATATATATTTTTTAGTTTCCTTCCTAGACCTCCATCAAGCTTAGACAAAAAAAACCTAGACCCCCCTTCAATATAGATTTGTAAATTTTTCGGTAGAAAAATGTCCCGGCCAAAGGCCGATTCCTCCTAAAATTACAGGCTCGCTATCGCTCGCAAGGAAAAAATCGACACCTAAATGGCACGAAGGGTCCTAATATTGACAACGAAATGGGGTGAAAGGTCATAAAATCCCCAAACTAATGGAACCAACGTCTTAAAATCTCAAAACTAGTGGGGCTAAACATTAGGGAGAATGGGGTCCAGAAAAACGGTCTGTCTGCCCTTAAGTGTCCATAATAATATATATACTCTTTAAAAGTTATCTTGGTAGTAATAAACCCATATAATATAAGAATAGACTATAGTCTATTCGCTGTAAGTAGGCGAAAAATCATGATCTCTAACCTCTGTAACTAAAACACGGCTAGAGTAATCGAGCTAATAGTTCTACCATTTGGGAAAAGTCAGTCAATAAATAGGCTAGATGTGGAAATTTACAGCCAATTTGCTCTAGCCCTTTTTGAGTTACGGAGGATAGAGGTCATGATTTCTCGCCTACTTACAGCGAATAGACTATAGTAATAAACCGATATAATATAAGGATAAATTAGTAAATTAATGATATATCCAATAATACTATATACCCTTTTTACGGTAATTTAATTGTCCATATTAATATATCCTTTAACCCTTTGAGTACCAGCGACGTGTGTTAGTGTTAATTTAGCTATATTATACAGCTTGGGAAGGATCTATGGTAGTAAAAAGGGTTAAATGAGATAGTTTGATGCCTCGTAATTGCTAGAGGTCCTTCCTAAACTGAATGAAATCGTCTAGTAGCTGCCAGAATAGGATGAAAAAGACGTATCTGGTACTGAACAGGTTAACCCTTTCACGCATTTATGACGCAGAGGTTGCCAGATTAGCAATAAGAAATAGAGTTCTCTCACTCTTATAATTACCTCTCCAAAATTAGTTTTCTGCCCACAGCTAACTCAAAGAGAACTGCAGAGGTTAAAGTAACTAAACTAAAGGTTTCTAAATACCCCTGATGGTAACAAAGGCTTTAAAGTATCCCCAATAGGCTCAAAATCGCGTCATATGCGTGAAAGGGTTAAAAGCTATATTGGTAGCAATAAACCCGTCTAATAATATTATAAGGATAGAAAAGTATATAAATTATATATCCAATAAAGTTTGATATGTTTGTATATGTTTTGTCTGTGCTTTATTTGTGTACATCATAATAATACTCTTTAAGGGGGGGTCACCGGCTTTTTTATCTTTCTCTCCTTTCCTCTCTTTCCCTGGCTTGTATCCATTCAGCCCCATTCAGCCAACTGTTTTAAGACGTTTATCCCCATCTAGGTGTCGATTTTTTCCTGGCGAGCGATAGCGAGCCAGCATTGTATGGAGAAATCTGGCTTCGCCGGTGAAATTTTTCTATCGAAAAATGTACAAATTTAGCTAGCTGTCAAAACAAAAATATATAGCCTATATGCTGGCTCGCTAGGAAAATATTGACACCTGGATGGAGATAAACGTCTTAAAACAGTAGGCCGAATGGGGCCGAATGGATACAAGCCAAAGAGAGAGAGGGAGAGAAAGAGAAAACAAGCAGGTGACCCCCCTTAATACCCTTGGTTTCTTATAGTGTACAGGATTTCTAGACCTCCATCAAGCTTAGAAAAATACACCCTAGACCCCCTTTCAAGATAGATTTGTACATTTTTCGGTAGAAAACTGTCCCGGCCAAAGGCCGATTCCTCCTAAAATTACAGGCTCGCTATCGCTCGACAGGAAAAAGTCGACACCTAAATGGCACGAAGGGTCCTAATATTGACAAAGAAATGGGGTGAAAGGTCATAAAATTCCCAAACTAATGGAACCAACGTCTTAAAATGTCAAAACTAGTGGGGCTAAACATTAGGGAGAAGGGGGTCCAGAAAAACGGTCTGTCTCCCCTTAATACCCTTTATATACCCTTGATTTTTAGACGTTCGGCTCATTTGTTTGGCGATTTTAAGACCTTTCGTCCCATTTCGTTATACATTTTAAGACCTATCGTGCCATTTAGGTGTCGATTTTTTCCTGGCGAGCGATAGCGAGCCTGTAATTGTAAGAGGAACCGGCCTTCGGCTACCGAAAAATATACAAATTTATTTTGAGGGGGTCTAGGGGATGTTTTTCTAAGTTTGAGGGATGTCTAGCGAGGAAACTAAGAATTTATTAATGAATTAATTTATAAGCCAAAAAAGCAATCAGTGTCCCCTTAATATCCTTTAAATACCCTTGATTTTTTATAGTGTACAGGATTTCTAGATCGAGGAACTCATAACAGCTGAACGGATTTTGGTTCGCCCATAAATGCTTGGGACCTGCCAGCTGGGAACTCAGTCGTGATCGAGAGGTGAAGGGGTCAGTACGTACATTTTCGCTCTCCTCTGTCCTTCTCTCGTGTCCGCTTCTATCATCTCCCTCGTGAATTGGAAGGTTAAAAGCTTCAAGATCATAAATAATTTCATTAATAATAATTGAACTAATGAAGAGACAACTAAGCATCGTTGCATAAATTAGCTGAATATTCATTGTATAGTTTCTACACATACTTATTGAAACTATAGAAGATACTTAATTAAAACAATTGCAACTTCATTGTACATATTAAGCGACATTTTGAATTTAAAATGTTAATAAATACAAATAATAATAACAATATTAACAATAATAATAGCCTATTAATAATATAAATAATAACTAATAATAATCGCAAAATATTAGCAATAAATAACATTATAATAATAATAACAATATTAATAATAGTTATAGTTGTCTGAAGTCCTTCCGGAGAGATCACTTTTGTTCGGAACACCTTACAGCAGAAACAGACTAATAGCACACATAACAAAGCCACTACAACAGCTTATCTCTCTCCAACACCCCTTCTCCCCTCTCTACACTCTTCAGAAAAATAGGAAAAAGTAGAAAGTAGCTACGAGGTGCCGTTGTAAAAGGCTTATCCCTCAATACCTTCACCTGAGGGCATGATGAGTCCCACTAGAGATGAAGTAGGTGCTGTGGGTTCAGTGGGCGGGGGCGACGGGGGTGATCGAGGCAATATGGGTGAACGCGGCCGACGATCATACCGACAACCCCCTAACAGTGAAGTAGAGGCCGAGATGCGCTTGTACCTCGACAAACTGCGCGAGATAGTTCCACACATCCCCAAAAATCGCAAGGTGACGAGACTCGAGCTTATCCAATATGTGATTGACTACATCTGTGATCTGCAAAACGCGCTAGAAGATCACCCAGGACTCACGGAGGAGACGGTAGCCCGATTTCTGACACCCCCGACATCGCCACTGCAATTCGCAAACGCCAGCGGCCTCTCGCAGAACCTGAATCCACATCATGCCCTGAGTCTGGTTCACCGAAGCTCCGGTATGGTCTCTCCTACATCCCTACATCTGCCACATCATGCAAGCTCTCTTCTAACTCAGGCAGCCTCCCTCCACCAAGCAAACCATGCAAGCTCTCTATACCAGAATCACTCGACCTTCCCCCACCCAAACCACGCGGATTCCACCTCTCCGTCTCTCCATTCAAACCACGTAGGATCCATGTCTCCGTCTCTCCACCCAAGCCACCATGCTGGATCCATCTCTCCGTCTCTCCACCGAAGCCACCATGCTGGATCCATCACTCCGTCTCTCCACCCAAGCCACGTAGGATCCATCTCTCCGTCCCTCCACCCAAACCACGCGGAATCCATCTCTCCGTCTCTCCACCCAACATCCATCTCTCCGTCTCTCTACCTGAACTCCACCAGCTCACTTCTCCCCCACCACCACCAGAACTACCACCACCACCACCACCAGGCAGCAAGACAACCACTGGGCCTCCTCTCTGTGCCTAATACGTTGCAATCTTCGGTAAGGGACACTTTTTTTTAATTTCTCTGTTATTATTATTCTTATTATTATTAGTTTTCCTTAAGGGGCTAGAGGCTGTTTTTTTGGTCTATGTATTTAGCTATTCACTTATTTTTTTAGTTTCCTCGCTCCCCCATCAAGCTTCGAAAAACACCCCCTAGACCCCCTTTCAAGATAAATTTGTAAATTTTTCAGTAGAAAATTGTCCCGGCCGAAGGCCAAATCCTTTTAAAATTAGAGGCTCGCTATCGCTCGCCAGGAAAAAATCGACACCTAAAATGGCACGAAAGGTCTTAAAATTTGCAACGAAATGGAGCGAAAGGTGTTAAAACAGCCAAACTAATGAGCCAAACGTCTTAAAATATCAAAACTAAAGTGATAAACATGAGGAAGAAGGGGGTCCAGAAAAAGCGAGTTGTACCCCCTTAATTTCTTTCTTCCCTAAACGGTCATCAAGCTTAAGTTAAGGCGGGTCATCGGCCTTTTTATCTTTCTCTCTTTCTCTGGCTTGTATCCATTCGTCCCCATTCAGCCAAATGTTTTAAGACGTTTATCCCCATCCAGGTGTCGATTTCTTCCTGGCGAGCGATAGCGAGCCAGCATTGTATGGAGAAATCCGGCTTTGCCGGAGACATTTTTCTATCGAAAAATGTACACATTTATTTTCCTGTCAAAAACAAACTATATATATGCTGGCTCGCTACCGCTAGCCAGGAAAATATTGACACCTGGATTGGGGCAAACGTCTTAAAATAGTAGGCTGAATTGGGCCGCATGGATACAAGCCAAAGAGAGAGGGAGAGAAAGAGAAAAAAGCGAGATGGGCTCCCTTAATAAGATACGGTATAGGTTAGCAGGAGTACCGGTGTTTACATGGCACTCGCGGTTAATAAGATACGGTAAAGGTTAGCAGGAGTACCGGTGTTTACATGGCACTCACGGTTAATAAGATACGGTAAAGGTTAGCAGGAGTACCGGTGTTTACATGGCACTCACGGTTAATAAGATACGGTAAAGGTTAGCAGGAGTACCGGTGTTTACATGGCACTCACGGTTAATAAGATACGGTAAGGGTTAGCAGGAGTACCGGTGTTTACATGGCACTCGCGGTTAATAAGATACGGTAAAGGTTAGCAGGAGTACCGGTGTTTACATGGCACTCACGGTTAATAAGATACGGTAAAGGTTAGCAGGAGTACCGGTGTTTACATGGCACTCACGGTTAATAAGATACGGTAAGGGTTAGCAGGAGTACCGGTGTTTACATGGCACTCGCGGTTAATAAGATACGGTAAAGGTTAGCAGGAGTACCGGTGTTTACATGGCACTCACGGTTAATAAGATACGGTAAAGGTTAGCAGGAGTACCGGTGTTTACATGGCACTCACGGTTAATAAGATACGGTAAGGGTTAGCAGGAGTACCGGTGTTTACATGGCACTCGCGGTTAATAAGATACGGTAAAGGTTAGCAGGAGTACCGGTGTTTACATGGCACTCACGGTTAATAAGATACGGTAAGGGTTAGCAGGAGTACCGGTGTTTACATGGCACTCACGGTTAATAAGATACGGTAAGGGTTAGCAGGAGTACCGGTGTTTACATGGCACTCGCGGTTAATAAGATACGGTAAAGGTTAGCAGGAGTACCGGTGCTTACATGGCACTCGCAGTTAATAAGATACGGTAAGGGTTAGCAGGAGTACCGGTGTTTACATGGCACTTGCGGTTAATAAGATACGGTAAAGGTTAGCAGGAGTACCGGTGTTTACATGGCACTCGCACTCGCGGTTAATAAGATACGGTAAAGGTTAGCAGGAGTACCGGTGTTTACATGGCACTCACACTCGCGGTTAATAAGATACGGTAAAGGTTAGCAGGAGTACCGGTGTTTACATGGCACTCGCGGTTAATAAGATACGGTAAAGTTTAGCAGGAGTACCGGTGTTTACATGGCACTAGCGGTTAATAAGATACGGTAAAGGTTAGCAGGAGTACCGGCGTTTACATGGCACTCGCGGTTAATAAGATACGGTAAGGGTTAGCAGGAGTACCGGTGTTTACATGGCACTCGCGGTTAATAAGATACGGTAAAGGTTAGCAGGAGTACCGGTGTTTACATGGCACTCGCACTCGCGGTTAATAAGATACGGTAAAGGTTAGCAGGAGTACCGGTGTTTACATGGCACTCACACTCGCGGTTAATAAGATACGGTAAAGGTTAGCAGGAGTACCGGTGTTTACATGGCACTCGCGGTTAATAAGATACGGTAAAGTTTAGCAGGAGTACCGGTGTTTACATGGCACTAGCGGTTAATAAGATACGGTAAGGGTTAGCAGGAGTACCGGCGTTTACATGGCACTCGCGGTTAATAAGATACGGTAAGGGTTAGCAGGAGTACCGGTGTTTACATGGCACTCGCGGTTAATAAGATACGGTAAGGGTTAGCAGGAGTACCGGCGTTTACATGGCACTCGCTGTTAATAAGATACGGTAAGGGTTAGCAGAAGTACCGGTGTTTACATGGCACTCGCTGTTAATAAGATACGTTAAGGGTTAGCAGGAGTACCGGTGTTAACATGGCACTCCCGGTTAATAAGATACGGTAAGGGTTAGCAGGAGTACCGGTGTTTACATGGCACTTGCGGTTAATAAGATACGGTAAGGGTTAGCAGGAGTACCGGTGTTTACATGGTACTCGCGGTTAATAAGATACGGTAAGGATTAGCAGGAGTACCGGTGTTTACATGGCACGCGGTTAATAAGATACGGTAAGGGTTAGCAGGAGTACCGGTGTTTACATGGCACTCGCGGTTAATAAGATACGGTAAGGGTTAGCAGGAGTACCGGTGTTTACATGGCACTCGCAGTTAATTAGATACGGTAAGGGTTAGCAGGAGTACCGGTGTTTACATGGCACTCACGGTTAATAAGATATGGTAAGGGTTAGCAGGAGTACCGGTGTTTACATGGCACTCACGGTTAATAAGATACGGTAAGGGTTAGCAGGAGGACCGGTGTTTACATGGCACTCGCGGTTAATAAGATACGGTAAGGGTTAGCAGGAGTACCGGTGTTTACATGGCACTCACGGTTAATAAGATACGGTAAGGGTTAGCAGGAGTACCGGTGTTTACATGGCACTCGCGGTTAATAAGATACGGTAAAGGTTAGCAGGAGTACCGGTGTTTACATGGCACTCACGGTTAATAAGATACGGTAAAGGTTAGCAGGAGTACCGGTGTTTACATGGCACTCACGGTTAATAAGATACGGTAAGGATTAGCAGGAGTACCGGTATTTACATGGCACTCGCGGTTAATAAGATACGGTAAAGGTTACCAGGAGTACCGGTGTTTACATGGCACTCACGGTTAATAAGATACGGTAAGGGTTAGCAGGAGTACCGGTGTTTACATGGCACTCGCTGTTAATAAGATACGTTAAGGGTTAGCAGGAGTACCGGTGTTTACATGGCACTCACGGTTAATAAGATACGGTAAAGGTTAGCAGGAGTACCGGTGCTTACATGGCACTCGCAGTTAATAAGATACGGTAAGGGTTAGCAGGAGTACCGGTGTTTACATGGCACTCGCGGTTAATAAGATACGGTAAAGGTTAGCAGGAGTACCGGTGTTTACATGGCACTCGCTGTTAATAAGATACGTTAAGGGTTAGCAGGAGTACCGGTGTTTACATGGCACTCACGGTTAATAAGATACGGTAAAGGTTAGCAGGAGTACCGGTGCTTACATGGCACTCGCAGTTAATAAGATACGGTAAGGGTTAGCAGGAGTACCGGTGTTTACATGGCACTCGCGGTTAATAAGATACGGTAAAGGTTAGCAGGAGTACCGGTGTTTACATGGCACTCACGGTTAATAAGATACGGTAAGGGTTAGCAGGAGTACCGGTATTTACATGGCACTCGCGGTTAATAAGATACGGTAAAGGTTAGCAGGAGTACCGGTGTTTACATGGCACTCACGGTTAATAAGATACGGTAAAGGTTAGCAGGAGTACCGGTGTTTACATGGCACTCGCTGTTAATAAGATACGTTAAGGGTTAGCAGGAGTACCGGTGTTTACATGGCACTCGCGGTTAATAAGATACGGTAAAGGTTAGCAGGAGTACCGGTGTTTACATGGCACTCACGGTTAATAAGATACGGTAAGGGTTAGCAGGAGTACCGGCGTTTACATGGCACTCGCGGTTAATAAGATACGGTAAGGGTTAGCAGGAGTACCGGTGTTTACATGGCACTCGCGGTTAATAAGATACGGTAAGGGTTAGCAGGAGGACCGGTGTTTACATGGCACTTACGGTTAATAAGATACGGTAAGGGTTAGCAGGAGTACCGGCGTTTACATGGCACTCGCGGTTAATAAGATACGGTAAGGGTTAGCAGGAGTACCGGCGTTTACATGGCACTCGCGGTTAATAAGATACGGTAAGGGTTAGCAGGAGTACCGGCGTTTACATGGCACTCGCGGTTAATAAGATACGGTAAGGGTTAGCAGGAGTACCGGTGTTTACATGGCACTCGCGGTTAATAAGATACGGTAAGGGTTAGCATGAGTACCGGCGTTTACATGGCACTCGCGGTTAATAAGATACGGTAAGGGTTAGCAGGAGTACCGGTGTTTACATGGCACTTGCGGTTAATAAGATACGGTAAGGGTTAGCAGGAGTACCAGTGTTTACATGGCACTCGCGGTTAATAAGATACGGTAGGGGTTAGCAGGAGTACCGGCGTTTACATGGCACTCGCGGTTAATAAGATACGGTAAGGGTTAGCAGGAGTACCGGCGTTTACATGGCACTCGCGGTTAATAAGATACGGTAAGGGTTAGCAGGAGTACCGGTGTTTACATGGCACTCGCGGTTAATAAGATACGGTAAGGGTTAGCAGGAGGACCGGTGTTTACATGGCACTTACGGTTAATAAGATACGGTAAGGGTTAGCAGGAGTACCAGTGTTTACATGGCACTCGCGGTTAATAAGATACGGTAAGGGTTAGCAGGAGTACCGGTGTTTACATGGCACTCGCGGATAATAAGATACGGTAAGGGTTAGCAAGAGTACCGGCGTTTACATGGCACTCGCGGTTAATAAGATACGGTAAGGGTTAGCAGGAGTACCGGCGTTTACATGGCACTCGCGGTTAATAAGATACGGTAAGGGTTAGCAGGAGGACCGGTATTTACATGGCACTTACGGTTAATAAGATACGGTAAGGGTTAGCAGGAGTACCAGTGTTTACATGGCACTCGCGGTTAATAAGATACGGTAAGGGTTAGCAGGAGTACCGGTGTTTACATGGCACTCGCGGATAATAAGATACGGTAAGGGTTAGCAGGAGTACCGGCGTTTACATGGCACTCGCGGTTAATAAGATACGGTAAGGGTTAGCAGGAGTACCGGCGTTTACATGGCACTCGTGGTTACGTTCGCGCTTAAGGGGGGTGACCTGCTTTTTGTTATTTCTGTCCTTTTCTCTCTTTCTCTGGCTTTTTCGGCCCCATTCAGCCAACTATTTTAAGACGTTTATCCCCATCTAGGTGTCGATTTCTTCCTGGCGAGCGATAGCGAGCCAGCATTATATAAAGAAATCCGGCATTGCCGGTGACATTTTTCTATTGAAAAATGTACAAATTTAGCCTGCTGTCAAACAAAAATAAAAAATATGCTGGCTCGCTACCGCTCACCAATAAAAAATTGACACCTGGATGGGGATAAACGTCTTAAAACAGTAGGCTGAATGGGGCCAAATGGATACAAACCAGAGAAAGATAGAAAAGGACAGAACAAAAACAGGTCACCCTCCTTAATGATCCAACCAAGGCCACCTGTTATTTGCCCCTGCTGGTGACATAGGCCTATATTCTATATTATATTCTATTAGAAGGTTAAGGCGTCTAAAAATCTGTGTGTGTTAACCCGGGTTCGAATCCTGGTGGATCACATAATTGTATGCTTTCATTAATTTCATTGGAGGTGTTTGGTGTTGTGGTGAAATTAATAAAAAATAGACTATATACTCAGGCCCAATCCCCACTTATCCTTTGTTTGTTGTTGTGTTTTTGTTTTTTGTGTTTTTTTTTTGTTTTTTGGGGGGGAGGCGACTCAAGACAGAGCCAGAATAGGGACAACACAACAGAAAACAATGTACACACAAAAACAAAATACAAATTCACACACATCTAGGTCATCCAGGAGAAGACCCAGAGACCAGGGTCACCAAGGTCCCCACCGACCACCCTATAATTATGATGATAACAATACTTATTATTGTATCACACGGATGCTGATATAATTAAGTCATGAAGGGGGGTGGGGGGGGGGGGGGGCAAAACCATGGTATTTTATTTTTTATTAATTTCACTCCAACACCAAACACCTCCAATGAAATTAATGAACGCATATAATGTGATCCACCGGGATTCGAACCTGGGTTATCACACAAATGTTTAAACACTAACCATTACGCCACCAAGAAGGTTTATCAAAGAAAAAAAAACCACACACACACACATAAACAACCTTAAAACTGGAATCAGGCAGGTCCTAGATTATGACCCAAGATTTGACCCCACAATTTATCCTACAAGTTATCACATAATTATGTACAGTCGCGCTAATAAGTGACGTTTCGGCACCAAGTAGGTTTTGATCAATAATTGGTATCAGCAATATATAAGCTTCATTTCTTCATATCTAGTAAAATATACAAACCTGTTCCTACACTTACCCACCCTATTCAACATCTGACAGACATTAATACAGCACAGGGCAAGCCAAATGTAATGACAGCTGGGACATGACTTATTAGCCCCACTGTCCAGTTGCCCACATAAGCACACATCTTCAATACAAGACTATATATATACTTTTTACGGAACATTTCACGTATTTCAAATTAAATGGAAGTATATTTCGAGAGACTATGGTACAATGAAGGAACGGGGTGTTCCTTAAGGGGGGCCGCCTGCTCTTTTTCCCTAGCTATCCTGTTCTCTCTTTCTCTGGCTTGTATCCATTCGGCCTCATTCAGCCAACTGTTTTAAGACGTTTATCCCCATCCAGGTGTCAATTTCTCCCTGGCGAGCGATAGCGAGCCAGCATTGTATGGAGAAATCCGGTTTCACCGGAGACATTTTTCTATAATTTTGTTTACAAATTTAGATTGCTGTCAAAACAAAAAATATGTGTGCTGGCTCGCTACCGCTCGCCAGGAAAATATTGACTCCTGGATGGGGGTAAACGTCTTCAAACAGTAGGCTGAATGGATACAGGCCAAACAGAGAGGGAGAGAAAGAGAAAAAAGCGAGGTGGCCCCCCTTAATTAATACCATAGTCTCTAGCCCACTCATAACAATTCGTGGATCCCCTAAATACAGTATATTATATAAAACAGAGAGAGAGAGAGAGAGAGAGAGAGAGAGCGAGAACAGGTGTGTGTGTGTGTGTACGGTTCAGTACTTCGTGACTGTCATTTCAAGGTCGACTGGCCCGTACACATACACACATACACATACACACACATGCACACACACACATACAGATACACACACACACATATACATACACACACACACATACAGATACACACACACACATATACATACACACACGCACTCACATAGCCTACTAACACACACACACACACATACACATATTAACCCCTTCTATACTGGCGACGTTCTTTTAGTTTTACTCTGGCTACTATTAGACGATTTTATTCAGTTTACAAAAGGCCTCCAGCAATGAACAGGCTTCGAACTATCTCACTTAACCATTTCTACGACCAAATATCCTTCTTAAACTGCATTAAACCGTCTAAATATAGCTAGAATAAAATACAAATGACGTCGCCGGTACAGAGGGGTTAACACACACACACACACAGATAGATAGATAGATAGATAGATGGATAGATAGATAGATATTTAGATACTTTATTGAGCACATAATTATATACATCATACAATATAAACATAGGGAAATACAAATTTTTCAACAACAATGTAGATCTCACAGTCTAACCATTTGAGTACCAGCGACGTGTGTTATATTATATGCTAGCTATGTTTAGACGATAGTGTGCTGCTTAACCCTTTGGCTGCGGCTATGTTTGGGCTATTTAGGGCATATTCAGGCACTCCTGAATGATAAATCAAGCATCTGCATTAAATGAAGTGTATTCTGCCGAAAACTAGGCGAAAATAGCTTCAAAATGACACCAGAACGGACCCTGTACGTGGTCTGGTTCACCCGCAGTGGTCCCAGTGAAACGCGGGAACCCCGCTATTATGTAACACTCGCTCGCTTGGCTACACTGGTGAGAGAGACAGAGAGAGACCCGAGCGAGACACAGCCTAGCTCAGTGAGCCGCTCGGTGCTCTGAGGGTCGGAGGTGGGCTCTTCACGCTCCCGCCCACTGACACTCGATTTTTACGTTTTTTACAGGCTTTTAAAGCCTTGAAATTGCTGTAACTTGCCAAAACATTCCAGAACGTCACCCGCAGCGAAAGGGTTAAGAAGGATCTGTGGTAGTTAGAAGGGTAGGTTCAGATATATTAAAGCTTTATTGTGGCTAGAGGTCCTTCCTAAGCTGAATAAACTCGTCTAATAGTTGCCAGAATAGGTTTAAAAGGACGTCCCTGGTACTCAAAGGGTTAATGGGGATGGTTGTTTTTTTGGACCCCTTTCTCCCTCATGGATAGCCCTATTAATTTTGAGATTGTAAGACGTTCGCCCCTTTAGTTTGGCGTTTTTCAGACCTATTATCCCATTTCTTTGCCAATATTAAGACCTTTCGTGCCATTTAGGGGTCAATGTTTTTACTGACGAGCGGAAGCGAGCCTGTAATTTTAAGAATAACCCGTCTTCGGCCATTTCTACCGAACAATGTACAAATTAATATTTGTTTTTTACAGCTTGATGGAGGTCTAGGGAGGAAACTAGAAAAAAAAGTCACCCAAAAAGCGAACCATCCCCCTTAACCCTTTCAGTACCGGTGATGATCTGTTGTATTTGATTTCAGCTACATTTAGACGATTTTATGAAGCTTAGGAAGGACATATGGTAGCTAAAACGATTACATGATATGGTCTATAGCTCTTTAACCCCTTCTGTACCGGTGACGTCTTTTGACTTTTTCCTAGCTACTATTAGATGATTTTATTCAGTTTCCAATGGGCCTCCAGCAACTAACAGGCTTCAAACTATCTCACCGAACCCATTTTGCTACCTCAGATTCTTCTTAAACTGAACAAAATCGTCTAAATATAGTTGAAATATAATCACAAACATCCTCGGCAAAGAAAGGGTTAATTACTAGAGGTCCCTCCTAAGCTGAATACAATCATCTCATAGCTGCCGAAGACGGGTTATTCTTAAAATTACAGGCTCGCTTCCGCTCGTCAGTAAACAAATCGACACCTAAATGGCACGAAAAGTCTTAATATTGACAAAGAAATGGGCCGAACGTCTTAAAATCTAAAAACCAATGGGGCTAAACACGAGGAAGAAGGGGGGCGAACGTCACAATATTCACGTTATATTAGAAGGGTTCAGATGGGTTTATTACCACCAATATACCTTTAAGAAGGGGGTCGAACGTCACAATATATTAGAAGGGTTCAGATGGGTTTATTACCACCAATATACCTTTAAGAAGGGGGTCGAACGTCACAATATTCATGTTATATTAGAAGGGTTCAGATGGGTTTATTACCACCAATATACCTTTAAGAAGGGGGTCGAACGTCACAATATTCACGTTATATTAGAAGGGTTCAGATGGGTTTATTACCACCAATATACCTTTAAGAAGGGGGGCGAACGTCACAATATTCACGTTATATTAGAAGGGTTCAGATGGGTTTATTACCACCAATATACCTTTAAGAAGGGGGTCGAACGTCACAATATTCACGTTATATTAGAAGGGTTCAGATGGGTTTATTACCACCAATATACCTTTAAGAAGGGGGGCGAACGTCACAATATTCACGTTATATTAGAAGGGTTCAGATGGGTTTATTAACACCAATATACCTTTAGGGGGGGATGGTTAGTTTTTCTGCCCCCCCCCCCCCCTCTCCCTCTCCCTCATGTATAGCCCTATTAGTTTTGACTGTACCAGCATAGTTTATTTATGTGAGGGGCGTTACAGAGGTCCACCAACTACAGGTTACTATAGTCTATTCGCTATAGGTAGGCAATAAATCATGAACTCTAACCTCTGTAACTCAAAAACGACTAAAGTAATCGAGCTAATATTTCTACCATTTGGGAAGGGTCAGCCAAGGGATAGATGTGGAAATTTACAGCCAATTTACTCAAGCCTTTTTTGAGTGACAGAGTATAGAGGTTATGATTTCTCGTCTACTTACAGCGAATGTACTATAGTACACAGGAGTTGTTACTCTCTCTCTCTCTCTCTCTCTCATATTACGGAATATAAATATATATATATATATATATATATATATATATATATATATATATATGTTTCTAGTCTCTCAGTGGGGATCGAACCATCGACCATCAGGATGATAGCCGACGCTTTAATCAATTACACCAAGGCACCACCATCATCCTGATGGTCGATGGTTCGATCCCCACTGAGAGACTAGAAACATTTAGTGGCTCACGTGTATTTGTGATATATTCTCAATATATATACTGTATATATATATATATATATATATATATATATATATATATATATATACTGTATACATATATATATACAGTATATATAAATATATGTATGTATATATACAGTATATATATTATATACCGGTATATATACTGTATATATATCCTATCTCTTATTCTCTTTCTAATTTTTATAAATGATCTTCTCAACTGCACATCCAGTCCCATCCATTCATATGCAGACGACTCTACTTTACACCACTGTTTCCCA
Organism: Paralithodes platypus; assembly: GCA_032716605.1. Taxonomy (NCBI): domain Eukaryota; kingdom Metazoa; phylum Arthropoda; class Malacostraca; order Decapoda; family Lithodidae; genus Paralithodes; species Paralithodes platypus. The sequence continues at coordinate 45,586,439 of CM064502.1, forward strand.
GAACGCCCCAGCCAGCAGTCCCTAAAAAGTAAACGTAATGAAGCCATAAAATGCTTATCTTTTGATCTAGGTACTATTTCCAATTGGGATAGAGAAAACCTTGTTGCATTTATTGCTTCCAAGACTCAATTTATCCATCTTACTACCCGTCAGGTCTCCAGAGGACTATCCCTTATACTTCAACAATACAAAAATCAACCCTTCAACTTCTCTCAATATTCTCGGTGTCTCTTTTTCTTCTGCTCTCACTTGGAAAGACCATATTACCAGTCTCGCTAAGGCAGCCTCCCAGAAGCTAGGTGTGCTCAACCGACTCAAGGGGTTCTTTACCCCTGCACAGCTTCTTGCTCTGTAGGCTACAGGGGCACAGTGCGTCATTGTATTGAGTATTGTTCACATGTGTGGGGAGGATCCTCTCACACCGCACTCCTAGATAAAGTAGAAAGGAAAGCCTTTCGAATCATTAACTCCCGTCCACTCACCAGCTCTCTGCAGTCTCTCTCTCTTCGCCGCAATGTTGCATCTCTCTCGCTATTCTATCGCTACTACAATAACAGTGTTCCTCGGAGCTTTCCCAGTGTATACCATCTCCTCTATGTAGGGTACGTAGTACCCGCCTTGCAAGACAATCCCACCCCTACTCTGTGCAAATTTCCAACCCAAGAGTGAAACGCTATTCTCAGACTTTCTTCTATTCAACTGCTGAGCTCTGGAACTCTCTTCCAGAATCAGTCTTTCCCTCTTACTATGACTTAAATTGCTTCAAGCTCCGTGTGTCCAGGCATTTTAGCTAGAACGTCCCTTGATTTCGGCCCTGTCACTCTTTGAAATCTGGGGGAGGCACTCGCTGCAGGTAGTTATGCCTTTTGTCTCCCTCATTCACATAAAAAAATAATATATAATATATATATATAAATATATATACAGTATATATACCGGTATATATACTGTATATATATATATATATATATATATATATATATATATATATTATATACAGTATATATAAACTATATAATATACAGTATATGTATCACTTTGTCTAGCTAGGAATCTCTCTCTCAACAACAACAACAACAACAGGTAAACAATGTAGGTCTGTTATGAATGATGAATAAAAAACCCGGACATGGAAAGAGGGGGGGGGGGGGAGCGGAAGCACCCCCCCACACACACACACACTCTCTATTAGGACACCTTCATTCATCCACATATACACACTCACACACACATCATCATCATTATTCCTATTATTATTAGTATTAATATTATTATTATTATTATTATTATTATTAACACTTATTCTTCTTGTTGTTCCAGATGCGACGAGATTCAAGCAATACGAACCATAGGCTGAGCGGTCCCCTCGCCCCCCACACTCTCCCTGGGTCGGGGCACCCTAGATAATAAGGTTATATAAGTATATATAAAAGGTATATATGCAATTATTGGGTATACATTCCCACCCGTATTCTGTCCAACTCTTTAATTCATTTGGGAGGAGTCAGCCAGGGAAGAAGTGTGGACATGTGTACAGCCCATTTGCTCTAGCTCTTTTTTAGTTACAAAAGATAGAGGTCACGATTACTGGCCAACCTATAATGCATGGAGTATAGTAATCATTCCATCTACTATAAGGATATAAAGGTAAATCACTATCAATATACCCAATGATCTCACATACCTTTATCATACCCCTCTTATACCCACCTTTTTTTCAATCTGAATGAGGGAGACAAAAGGCAGAACTGCCTGTATCGAGTGCCTCCCCCAGAGTTGAAAGAGTGACAGGGCCAAAATCAAAGGAAGTTCGAGCCAAAACGCCCGGACACACGGAGTTTGAAGCAATTTGAACCAATTCTAGTGGTATATTGGTGGTAATAAACCCATCTAATATAAGAATAGATAGGTGAATCACTATCAATATACCCAATGATCTTAATATATACCTTTATCATACCCTTTATATACCTATATAAAGGTATTTTGGTGGTAATTATCCCATCTAATGTAAGGATAGAAAGGTGAATCACTATCAATATACCCAATGATCTTATATATCTTTAAAATATGTTTATATGTCCTATCTGTAAGAAGGAGACAAAAGGCAGGTTGCCTGTAACGAGTGTCTCCCCCAGAGCCAAAATAATTACAGCGCCAAATTCAAGGGACGTTGCGGTCAAAATGCCAGGACACACAAAGTTTAAAGCAGTCTAAGTCATAGGATGAAGGAAACACTGATTGAGGGAGAGCGATACAGAGTTTACTAGTTGACTAGAAGCAAGGCTGAGAAAATTTACCAATTCTTGAATTAAAGAGTTGGACAGACTAGGAGTGGAACTGTGTTGAAAGGCGGGTGCCTCGCATTCGCCGCAAGGGAGGAGGTATGCACTGAGACAGCTCTGAAGAACACTGATTGTTATAGTAGCGATAGAAGAGTGAAAGAGATGCACCATTGCGGCGTGTAGAAAGAGATTGTAGGGAACTAGTAAGAGGAAGTGAGTTGATGAGGCGAAATGCTTTTGGATGGATAGAATGTGTTCTACTTTAGAAGTAAGATAGTCAAAGAATTTTGGATAGTCAGTAGAATTAGGGGAGGACAATATTGACACCTGGATGGGGGTAAAACGTCTTAAAACAGTAGGCTGAATGGGGCCGAATAGATACAAGCCAAAGAGAGAGGGAGAGAAAGAGAACATAAGCTAGGTGGGGCCCCTTAATAATTTAGAAGAGCAGGTGTAGTATGTAAGGTGTTTGTAATGTACGGTCGCGCTAATAAGTCATGTCTCAGCTGTCATTACGTTTGGCTTGCTCTGTACTGTATAAATGTCTGTCAGATGTTGAATAGGGTGGGTAAGTGTAGGAACATATTTTTATATTTCACACGATATGAAGAAATGAAGCTTATATACAGTATTGCTGATACCAATTGTTGATCAAAACAATTGGTGCCGAGACATCACTTATTAGCGCGACTGTACTGTATTGAAAGAGAGTGAAAGTGTTTAGGAGGGAAAATTGACCACTTGCAAGTTTCAGGCTATAAGGAAGTTGGAGCTGTAGACATCAATATTTAGCAGATTTACCAGCTATAATACGGTCGTAGTGTATATATACATAAATAAAACCAAATTAATCATACTTTCTATCCATCAGAAACCTACATTATTATTGCATTTCCGCTTAATATTGATGTTTACGGCTCCAACTTCCTTATAGCCTGAAACTCGCAAGTCGTCAATCGGGTTTGCCCTCTGCTTAGGTGAGGGATGGAAAAGATCAGCAAGGGAGGCCAGGTTGTGAAACAGGAGTACCAGTATTCCTTAACACCTATTAGGAGTACCACCCTGTTCGGCTGGTGCCTACAGCCTCCTCCTACCAATATATATATATATATATACTGTATATATATATATATATATAATATATTATATATATATATATATATATATATATATATATATATATATATATATATATATATAATATATACTGTATAAATATATACCCCTTATATACCCTTACCACACACAGTTTCGTCCCTAATTTAATGGGACGAAATATGATGTGTTTAGGAGATTTTTTTTTTTTTTTATTATTCTATTTTATGTAATTATTTTATGTATTTAGGTGTCCTCCCTAGACCCCCATCAAGCTTTAACCTCTTCTGTACCGGTGACGTCTTTATCGTTTTATTCTAGCTACATTTAGACGATTTTGTGCATTTTAAGATCTGTGGTAGTAAAAAGGTTAAGTGAGGTAGTTCGAAGCCTGTTAATTGTTGGAGGAACATTTTAAGCTGATTAAATTCGTCTAATAATAGCCAGAATATACTGTAGTTAAAAGGACGGCACCGGTACAGAAGGGGTTAACTATAAGTTTGAGTCTCACAGGGAAGTATGAAAACCTAATATTTAATAGTGGCTCCAGAATATATATATATATATATATATATATATATATATATATATATATATATATATATATATATATATATATATATATATATATATATATATATATATATATATAATAATAATATTAATAATAATTATAATAATAATAATAATAATAATATTAATCATAATAATAGTAATAAGTACGCTATCCTGTATGTCACCAAATAGTTATCAGAATAGTCACTTGTGCACGCCTCGCCTTTCTTGTAACGCTATGCCACACCAAAGATATTATACTGTAATTTGTCTTGAATAAAAATATATCATTGATGTATTGCAAAGTATTGTTTATTGAGTATCCTAGTATTGATGTATATGTATGTATGTATGTATGTATGTATTGTGGAAGTGAAAATGAAAGAAATATGAACACCACGATATGTTCCACTAATAATAATAATAATAATAATATTTATTCAGTTAGCAATTTACAGAGTTGGTACCACATAGTATATTACAAAATATGACATGTACCAGCCTTGCATAATTCCAACTAAGGATAGCCCAATAAGGCCGTTAGGCGTATTTCCATTGGGGTCCTTGTGGGATTAGGTTAGCTGGGGAAATGGGGAGGAAATTTTTTTTTTTTTTTTTTAGAGAAAGTATATCTAGGGGGTTATTTTAAGATACCTTACATCCTATAATAAATATCAGTAATCCGTAATCAGTAATAATTTCAGTTTGGTTTGTCTATCTCTTATGTCGTATTTAGTAGTAGACGTAAGTTTGGTGCTCCCTTCTCGCAGCTGTCCGGTTCAGGTGTTGTTGTTGTTGTTGCTGTTCCTCAGGCTGTCTGGCCGAACAGCCCCAAGGCCCCGAGCAAGGCCATAACCGAGCGCCCCCACAGAACCCTCCCTGCCGACCACAATAAAGCCTGGGTGACCGAAGCCACTCCATGGCGGGGAGCTGAGGAGGGTGCGGAAACGCCCGGGAAACTAAAGCCCCACCCAGGGCCCTGTGCCCCTCAGCAATTATGAAGAGAAAGTTGAGGGGCAAAGGAAAGATGTGACGCTTTGGCTTCCAATCTTGGTAGATTAGGAGGTCAATCCACGCAAGAGACGCCATCACTTGAGATCTAGAAAATATATAAGTAAAAGGAACAGTCAGAGTAAGCTATGGGTATGGCAGAGATCGCTCAGTTCTCACTCTGATAGACCAGCCCATCACCACATGACTAGAACCCAATCCTCTCAGCATCAGCTAGGGAAGGCCCTAGAAAGCCGCCTTTGGCGGGGGGATAGCTCCCCTATTTCAACCCTTTTCGTGGTTGGGCACCCGCCCCCGGTTCAGGTGTTCCTTCAGGCTACGTCTGAAGGAATACAGTGTTCTCTTTTCATGGACTGACTGGGGTAAGTTGTTCCAGTCTTTGATGGCAGTGAAGAAGAATGTTTGCTTACCCTGTCCTTGGATTCTCGGGACCTTAAAATTAATCATCCTGTGTCTTGTATTATGTCCACTCCTCTCATTTGCTTTAACAAAATCATTCTTTAGATACTCTGGTGCTCTGTCATAGAAAATTTTGAAGGCATTAGTGAGCCTGATTTGTTTGGCCCTGTCAGAGACATTGAGCATACCTAGTGACTGAAGTTGTTCCTGGCCAACATGTGATCTGGGTCCTAGGTTCAGCATGAACCTAACCATTTTATTTTGAGTGACCTGAAGTTTGTGTTGTGCTGATTTAGATGATGCAGAGTACCAGGATGACACAGAATAGTCAAAATGACATTGAACAAGCGCTTGGCAGAGGGTCTTTTTGGTCGCCGCGGGCAAGCATCCCACCTGTCTATACAAGTATTTTATCCGTGCTCTACACTTACTCAGGATAGATTCCAAAATAGTTTCACCTGACAAACTCGCGTCTAGTTTTAGTCCGAGATATTTAACTTGTGACACTGTTGTTATAGGAATATCATTACAGTTGACCGAGAAGCCCACAATGTCTTTCAGTTTGCGTTTTGTTCCACATAAGATGGCTTCCGTGTTGCCCAGGTGAAGAGATAGTCTATTGTCCACTAGCCATTCACTACATGTTTCTAGTTCTTTTGAAAGTGAAGCGGCAATACTTATTGGGTCTTTTCCTGAAACCAGAAGCACGCTGTCGTCTGCATACAGTAATAATTTACATGAGACGCTCAGTTCCATGTCGTTCACATAACAGAGAAAGAGTAAGGGACCAAGGATGCTTCCCTGCGGGACCCCACAGTTAATTGGCATAGGATCAGATATATTATCATCAATTTTGACTCTTTGGGTTCTACCACTAAGATAAGATTTAAACCAGTTCACAGACCCTATGCCCATTGCTTGTAGTTTATTACATAGGATATCATGGTCTACTGTGTCAAACGCTTTTTGTAGATCAAGAAGAACCATACCGGTGTAGTTACCTTTAGACATTTCTTTACGAATGTGATCCGTTAAGTGGATGAGACAGGAGTCTGTCGAGTACATGCATCTGAAACCTGATTGAAACTTATAGAATAGATAATTTTGTTTGAGGTAGTGTTCAATTTGGGTGTATACCGCTCTTTCAAGGATTTTAGATACAATACATAATATGCTAACTGGTCTGTAGTTGCCAACTTCTAGTTTATTTCCTTTCTTAAATAGAGGGGTTACAATAGCTTCCTTCAGTTCAGCAGGTACAGTGTTGGTGTTAATTGACAAGTTGATGATATGGGTTAGGGGGCCTGCTATACCAATGGCTCCATCTCGTAGAAGTTTGGCAGGAATTGTGTCTGGTCCTGTGCTTTTATGTACATTTAGGTTAGACAGCTCGTCAAAAGTGTATTTTGGTGTAACATTTTGCAATCCAAATGTGTTCGGGTGTATGTCTTTATCTCTGTAGAAATTACGAAAGGTGGCTGTTGTTGTCGTGTATTTATTGAGAGGTTGAGGTAGGTTCTGTGCAAGTGTGTTTGCTATGGAAGTGAAGAAGGAGTTGAAGTAGGTTGAAATTTGTCGTTTATCGTGGCAAACCTGATCCACCGAAGTTGACCAATCAGCGAGCCGGGTTAGATGTTGCAAATTGTGATCTCCGGTGTGGAGCTCAGACGGTATTGTGCAGCATAATTTACTGGTTCGGCTCAATGGTTTAAGGAGGGGGTTTAGTTTGCTCTCTAAACCTTTATTAAACTCAAAAAACACCCACAAGACGATATAAATTTGTACATTTTTCGATAGAAAAATGTCCCGGCCGAAGACCGGTTACTTCTATAATTACAGGGTCGCTATCGCTCGCCATGAAGAATATCGACACCTAAATGACAAGAAAGGTCTTAATATTGGCAAAGAAATGGGGCAAAAGGTATTAAAATCGCCAAACTACTGGAAGGAACGTTTTAAAATCTCAAAATTAATATGCTAAACACGAGGGATAAGGAGGTCCATAAAAAACAACTGCCTCCCCCTTAAGGTACAGTTGCCCAAATAAGTGATGACGCGTCACCCAGTATATTTCGATCAATAATTGGTAGCAGCACTATCTAAGCATTAATTCATGTTTTCGAGTGAGATATACAAACATGTTCCTATCTTTATACACCCTATTAAATATCTGACAGACATTAATACAACATACAGCGAACAAAACGTAATGACAGTAGCGACACGACTTATGTGGCCAACTGTACCAACCTCACCCAGGTACAGTCGGCCAAATAAGTGATGTCTCGGCTCCAAGTATATTTCATTCAATAATTGGTATCAGTAATATCTAAACATGATCGCTATATTTCGAGTGAGACATACAAACATGTTCCTACACTTGCTCACCCTACTCAACATTTGACAGACATTATTACAGCACAGAGCAAGCCAAACGTAATGACAGCTGAGATATGACTTATTAGCTCTACGTAACTATAGTCTATTCGCTGTAAGTAGGCGAGGAAACATGACCTCTAACCTCTGTAACTAAAAATCGACTAGAGTAATATCGAGCTAACATTTCTACTATTTGGGAAAAGTCAGTCAAGGAATAGATGTGGAAATTTACAGCCAATTTGCTCTAGCCCTTATTTAGTTACATAGGATAGAGGTCATGATTTCTCGCCTACTTACAGCGAATAGACTCTATATCGACTGCTATACTCTATTCGCGGTATGTAGGCGAGAAATCATAACCTCTAACCTCTGTAACTCAAAAAGGGATAGAGCAAATTGTCTGTAAATCTCTACATCTATTCCTGGAGTGACTCTTCCCAAATGGTAGAATTATTAGCTCGATTACTCTAGTCGTTCATGAGTTACAGAGGTTAGAGGTTATGATTTCTCACCTACATACCGCGGATAGACTATAGTATAAACATGGGCAACAATGTGGACGAAGGAGAGAAGGAAAACTGGCCTTCTAAATACACCTGGGATATAAAAGGATATTATATATACTAGTCTATATACTCAGGCCCGATCCCCACTTTAAAAAAAAAAAAAAAAAAAAAAAAAAAAAATCCCAGTTTATTTTATTTTATTATTATTATTTTTTTTTTTTGGGGGGGCCGTATCAAGACAGAGCCAGAATAGGGACAACACAACACAAAACAATGAACACACAAATACAAAATACAAATTCACACACATATGACACACATGACGGATATAAAAGTCTGCATTGACAAGATGGACACACAAAGTAAATGAACACCCTTGCCTGGCTAACCTAGAGCCCGATTTGGACTTAAGGGGAGACAGACCGTTTTTCTGGACCCCCTTCTCCCTAATGTTTAGCCACACTAGTTTTGAGATCTTAAGACGTTGGTTCCATTAGTTTGAGGATTTTATGACCTTTCACTCCATTTCCTTGTCAATATTAGGACCCTTCGTGCCATTTAGGTGTCGATTTTTTCCTTGCGAGCGATAGCGAGCCTGTAATTTTAGGAAGAATCGGCCTTTGGCCGGGACATTTTTCTACCGAAAAATGTACAAATCTATCTTTCAAATCTAAGGGGGGTCTATTTTTTTTTTTTTTAAAGCTTGATGTACAGTAGGTCTAGGGAGGTAACTAAAAAAAATATATATGAATAAATGAATTAATAGACCAAACAAACAGCCACTGTCCCCTTAATGGACGAATATGAAACTGCTTAGTCTCTGCGTCATATTACTGTCAAGTTTTCATAATTAGCAACATATTTCATTACAAAATATTCGTACTATAGCCCATTCGCTGTAAGTAGGCGAGAAATCATGACCTCTACCCACTGTAACTAAAAAACGACTAGAGTAATCGAGCTAATATTTCTACCATTTGGGAAGAGTCAGTGAAGGAATAGATGTGGACATTTACATCCAATTTGATCTAGCCCTTTTTGGGTTACAGAGGATAGAGGTTATGATTTCTCGTCTACTTACAGCAATAGACTATAGCCGTTCAATCAGGATGGTGAGATAACTAACACCCCGTTCTTAACATTAATCATCAATAACAAACCCCAATGTACTTGAATAAACTAATGAAACCATATGGTCCTCCCGGGATTTCAACTCGGTACACCACACCCAGAACATAAGCACCTAAACCGTTACACCACCAATACAGTAATGAAAGCATATGGTCGTCCCGGGATTCCAACTCGGGACACCACACCCAGAACATAAGCATCTAAACCATTACACCACCAACATTGCAATTTACCATCAGCTGGACAAAACCAGACTATAGTTTTCCACAACGACCCAGCATGCAATCTCTCCAAAAACTCACGTGACTTGTCCTCCAAAACACTGTGGATCAAGTGTCCAATCAGTGGTTTAGAGTAGGTAAGGGAAAATTGGAAAGGGAACAACTGCCCTGGAGCTAGAACCCGTATAAATCTTCCACAAGACTATAGCTTACTCTATACTATAGTTGGGGTCCACACATTTTTATGAGTGACTGTACTTGCTGGCGTTGTGAATGGGAATGGATCACAAATTCTACTACACACACAATTGTGTATTTGGCCATTGTTGTTGTACCGCGCCTCAGTGTGAGTTAGTCCTTCCCATAATGTTCCGTCAGCCTGCACTACCAACCAAGGGGCATGAACGATATTTTGTGAACTCAGGTGAAACATTGTGGGCGGAAGCGTCACAGTGAAAGAGTTTTAGCCGCGCCCTTCGACCCTGGTGCACCTGTTCCACACTGTAACAACCAAACTCAACTAATATTTTATAACTAATATATAAATATCTATATTACTAAGGGGGGTCACCTGCTTTTTTTCTCTTTCTCTCCTTTGTTTCTCTTTCTCTGGCTTGTATCCATTCGGCCCCATTCAGCCAACTGTTTTAAGACGTTTATCCCCATCCAGGTGTTAATTTCTTCCTGGCGAGCGATAGCGAGCCAGCATTGTATGGAGAAATCCGGTTTCGCCGAAGAAATGTTTCTATCGAAAAATATAAAGAAATAGCTTCCTGTCAAATCAAAATATATATATACTGGCTCGCTACCGCTCGCCAGGAAAATATTGACACCTGGATGGGGGTAAACGTCTTAAACAGTAGGCTGAATGGGGCCGAATGGATACCAGCCAAAGAGAGAGGGAGAGACAGAACAAAAGCGAGGTGGGCTCCCTTAAACAACGATTATAGCTTCATGCTTATAAAGTGCTCCTTCAAATTAATTGAAAGGATGATAGGGAGCCAAATTCAAGGTACGTTAGAGTCAAAATATCTGGACACGCAGAGCTTGGAGAAGTTTAAGTCATAGGATGAGAGAAAGACAGATTGAAAGAGAGAGTTCCAGAGGTAACTTGTTGAGTGGAAGATGGGGAAAATCGTTTCACTCTTGGGTTAGAGACTTGGACAGAATAGTCATGGCAGTGTTGAAAAGCGGGTGCCCCCTAGTCTCCATAAGGGAGGAGGTATACACTGAAAAAGCTCTGAAAAACACTGATTATTGTATTAGTGGTAGATATGCAACATTGCGGCGTGTAGAGAGAGTGATTATAGATAATATGACCACTTGCGAGTTATAGGCTATAAGGAAGTTGGAGCCGTGAGCATCGATATTAAAGAGAAATGCAATAATAATGTGGGTTTCTGATGAATAAAAAGTGTGATCAATTTGGTTTTATGTATTTATAAATGTATTATGACCGTATTTTAGCTGATAATTCTACTAAATATTGACGGCCACGGCTCCAACTTCCTTTAGACCAAAAGTCGCAAGTGGTCAATTGACCACTTGCGAGTTTCGTTCTATAAGGAAGTTGGAGCCGTAGATATCAATATTTAGCAGAATTATCAGCTAAAATACGGTTGTAGTACATTATTTTATCAATATATAAAACCAAATTCAACATACTCTTTAGCCACCAGAAACCTACATTAGTATTGTATTTATATTTACTATCGATATCTAAAGCTCCAACTTCCTTATGGCCTGCAACTCGCAAGTGGTCAATTAGTAGGAGGAGGCGAGTTGATGAGATAAAATGCTTTTGATTCTACCCTTTCGAAAAGTGTGGTATGGATGAAATCTCCCCACACATGTGAACAATACTCGGTACGGTCGCGCTAATAAGTCCTGTCCCTGCTGTCATTACGTTTGGCTTGCTCTGTGCTGTATTAATGTTTGTCAGATGTTGAATAATGTGGGTAAGTGTAGTAACTTGTTTGTATATCTCACTCGAAACGAATAAATCGAGTTTCATATATTGCTGATACCAATTATTAATCAAAATATACTTTGTACCGAGTCATGACTTATTAGCGCGACTGTAGGCTACATTGGCAAACTGTGCCCAAGACGTGTGGGGGTAGAGCACCCATGGAGACAGATGAGCACACATAACTTCTGAAAAGGTGTTTTAGCAAGAGTGGTCTCTCCAAGAGTGTATTATTGAAGAGTAAGGGATGGTCGTGCGGAAGATTGATACGGGTGCATGTCCATATATACTGTATATATATATATATATATATATATATATATATATGTGTGTGTGTGTGTGTGGTGTTCCTTCTATCGTACTCAAAAACTGCCCTTCCGTGCTGACTCCCTGCCTAGGCAAACTCTCTACTCTAACGTCTTCTCTTCTTGCTAGAAGTTTGCTTTCATTCAACCTGTCCCAAAGAAGGGTGACCGCTCTCAACCCTCCAACTATTGTCCAATTGCTCTCATCTCTTGTATCTCCAAAGTATTTTGTGGTTGAAATACGAAATGTTAGCACCCTTACCTCACGGTGAGAATATCCCTGTAGAGATGCGCAGCGCTGAATAGCCTAGGCCTATGCTAAGCGGTTCCCCATCCAAGCGCCGTCAACGCTTCAGAAACTGCGACCACAAACCACAATCCAACATGACCTACAGCTACAGTGATGCCCACACGAACCACCGACCTCGGCTGAATCTATTCACCCACCACAGGAACACTACACTCAGTAAATACAACGGGAGCTCCCTACAACCTCCACACCAAAGTCGTCCCACACGTGCGTCTCTCTTTACTGGCGTTCGTTCACCGAATATCCCTAAAACTAGCTAGCCTACCCAAATATGCCTAAAACTAGCTAGCCTACCCAACGTAAATCAAATTACACCACATTTTTTAAACTACTCTTACTTCAAAATGTCTTAAGCATCTCTCTTCTCATAATCTACTCTCTGTTCGCCATTATGGATTCCTGAAGGGTCGCTCTACTGGTGATCTTCTTTCATATCTTACTAACTCTTGGTCATCCTCCTTCCGGGACTTCGGTGAGACCTTTTCTATTGCGCTAGACATATCGAAGGCCTTTGATAGAGTCTGGCACAAATCTTTAATTTCTAAACTACCCTTCTTCGGTTTCTGTTCTTCTCTCTTGAATTTCCTTTCTGGCCGTTCCATAGCTGTTGATGTGGACGGCCATCGTTCACTTCTTCGACCTATCAACTCCTGTGTTCCTCAGGGTTCTGTCCTATCTCCAATTCTCTTTCTAATATTCATTAATGATCTTCTCAACTCTACATCCAGTCCTATCCAGTCATATGCTAATGATTCTACCTTACACTATTCAACTAGTTTTTCAAAAACAAAAACAGCAAGCAAGCGCACAAAAAATCATGTGATGATGCCATAAAACACTTAACTTTTGATCAATCAACCATTTCCATTTGGGGCAGAGAAAATCTTGTTGTTTTCAATCCTTCCAAAACCCAATTTCTCCATTTATATACCCGTCAAGAACTCCCAGAGAACTATCCCTTATACTTCAACAATACAAGAATCAACCCTTCATCTTCTCTCAATATTCTAGGAGTCTCTTTATCTCCTGATCTCACTTGGAAAGACCATATTACCACCCTTGCTAAAAACAGCTTCCCAGAAGCTGGGTTTGCTCAACCGCCTCCGGGACATGACTTCTTAGGCCGACTGTACACAGGTAGGATGAGCTCTTGACCACTCCACCACGCCTGGCCGCCCGCACTGACCCTGACAACGCCCACCACCATCACCACCACCAGGGATGACCAGGAAATAACTACGACAATAATTATGACCCAAAAAATATGGGCGGTACCGTGGGAAAGGTATCGGCGTGTACAGGTGCGGTCATTAATACAAACATATTCTTACCGAGGTCTTGGGGGTCAATTGCTGGAGGCCCTTTTTAAACTTAATAAAAACATTCAATAGTAGCCAAAATATAGTTAAAAGGACATCGCCGGTACAGAAGTAGTTAATATATAAAAAAGGAAAAGGTTAAACATCCTTTATCACGCCGTGGTAGAGTTAGTTAAAGCATGGCTAATCTTCATGACTGTCAGTGGTTCGAGCCCTGCTGAGAGTATAAGAACATTTAGTAGCTCACGTGTATATGTGAGATATACCTAATATATACTGTATATACAGTATATATATATATATATATATATATATATATATATACCGGTATATATATATATATATCTACCAACCTTAAGTAATACCCACAAGACCCCCTTTCGAGATTAATTTGTACATATTGGGCAGAAAAATGTTCAGGCTGAAGGCCGGTTCCTTCTAAATTGAAGGCTTGGTATCGCTCGCCAGGAAAAATCGAACCCTAAATGGCACGAAAGGTCTTAATAATAACTCTTTCAGTACTACTCATGCCCTGATTGGCTGACTTGGGTTTTTTGGGGTGGTTCTATGCTTATATGGAATTGGAGGCCCCCCAAACTATCATGTCTGTATCTGTTAGTCTCACTCTCTCTGTGCGGTATGTACAATATATGGATGTGTGTGTAGTCTATATGCGTGTGTATGTATGTATTACAGTGACGCTAATAAGTCATTTCTCGTCTGTCATTACGTTTGGCTCGCTCTGTGCTGTATTAATGTCTGTCAGATGTTGAATAGGGTGGGTAAGTGTAGGAAAATGCTTGTATATCTCACGCATAAAAAGAAATCATGTGTAAACATTGTTGATACAAATAATATTGATCAAAACATAATTGGTGCCGAGACATCACTTATTAGGCCGACTGTATGTATGTATGTATTCATCTAGGCTATGTACTGTATATATGCATGTATCTGAGGTAAAACCATTGATAATCGGGGGCTGATGAGTGATTGGTGCTTCTGAATGTTTGTCTGCTTGCTGCCTGTGGGAAAACTGTTGTAATTATGTGTTCTTCTCCTGTCACAATTTTGTCCTTACTTGTGTCTCTTGCTGATCCTCCCTACCCCTTTAGACCAGTCAAAGTAGGGCTGGACTTAGAACAAATTGCAATAGAAGGTTTTTTGGCTTTAACTTGTTTATTAGGTCCCTCTGATGAACATATAAAAAGTCTCCAACTTTTGGACACCGGGAAAGTGGTTAATTTGCATAAATTCAAGATGGCCGCCGTCCAAAGCTTCAATTTACAGATAACTTTTTTCTGGTTGCTCCTAGACCCTATAAATGTATTACAAACAACGTTTTTTGGCTTTAACTTGTTTATTAGGTCCCTCTGATGAACATAACAAAAGTCTCCAACTTTTGGACACCTGGAAAGTGGTTAATTTACAGCCAAAAAACCTTACAGCCAAAAAACCTTCTATTGCAATTTGTTCTAGGTCAAGCCCTACCTTTACTGCACATTATTGTCTATTACATTTTGCCTAGGCCTATACTAATCCCATCATCTTGTTTCTTGTTTCAACAGATTGGTGCGACATCTACCGAAGCCATGGAAGAAGAGGTGGTGCATAATCCCTGCGGCATTTGCTCAAAACACGTTAGACGAAGGAGAAACAGTCAAGCTGAGGGCGAAGGGAGCAGATACTATCAACAAGGCCAGTACTGAACGTGGAACGCCATCAATTACCGTGTCCGAGGGCCAAACGGTGCACATTGATTGCCGAAAGAAGCATGTCAATACGAAGCCAAATAGAATTCCTGGGAAGCAGAAGAAACGTCCTGAAAAACCTGCTCTTCGTTCTCAGGCACCAGACTTTTGTTTTACAGAGAACTGCTTTTTTTTGTGGTACAAAAATCTATTTGGACACAAAGCATGATTCAGAAGAAGTGTATCCAGTACGCACCTTCAACTTTCAAAGGACAATACTTTCTGCATGTGATGCCAGGGCTGATGAGTGGGCTGACACTGTTAGAGGCCGAATTAACTTTGCACGCGATCTTCCAGCAGCTGACGCAATATATCACAAGCAGTGCAGCTCAAATTTCCAGACACATAGGCAGATCCCCTCCAAATATCGTGATTCCGCAGACAGTGAACCTCCTCGCAAGGGTCGCAAAGTAGATGCCTCACGAGAGGAAGCATTTTCTACTCGCATGCGAGGACCTAGTCAGTGGCAATGATGATGAACAGACTACAGTGGTTGATCTCGTTGATAGAATGTCCCAGTTGTGCCCTGATGTTGAAGCGTATAGTGTAAAATACATGAACAGAAAACTTATTTCATATTTTGGGGATGAACTGGTTATTAGTAACGTGCATGGACGCAGCGATGTTGTAACTGTCAAAGAAAGTGCTGCAAAGATTTTGCAACAAGTCAAAGACTCACCACAGACTGATGATGAGGAAGCAGAACAAAGAAAGATAGTCAGGGCTGCGGCACGGTTGATCAAAGCAGATATAAAGAACATTGATACTTGTAGAGATTTCTATCCAGATCCTTCTGAACTCCGGTCGCTGGAAAAGAATGTGGCGTACGTTCCGCAGTCCCTTCGTATATTGCTGCAAGAGACGTTCAGTGGCAAGTCATGTGATCTTGAAGTTGCATCAATTGGACAAAGTATCGTGCAACTTACCAGACCAAGGGCCATTGTAGCACCCATTTCAGTATGGATTGGCGGTTCAAATGCACCACACTTTGATTCCCGCTTTCTTGTGGACAGTTAACACCGCCACGGCTTCTGTCTCCCTTACGCAGAAGTTTTGGGGTTTTCGAAGGGTGTTGCAAATTTCAGGGGCACCAACATATCCACTGCAGGCAGGTTTGGACAGTTCGTTGCAGACAATGTTGATCACAACTTGCGTACGCTTGATGGGCGAGGAACATACCATGGTATGGGTATAATTGTTGCTGTCACCCCTGAAGTAAGAGACACAACATCAATACCAAGATTGCAGTCACCTGAAAACAACTTCACGGCAGCTCAAATTGAAATCAAATACTACCGCAGTGTTCGCAAGAAGGGTGGGCCTCTCGAATTTAGAAAGCTTGACCCCATTTCAGCATCTGACAAGCTTGAAAATCTGGACATACTGTGGAAAACGTCATGGTTGCTTCGACCAAAACGACCAGGCTGGTCCGGCTTAATGCAGAGTGTGTGCCATGGACCACACCCAGGGAAATCATCCGGCCATTTCTTGCCCATGATTGACATGGACCCTAGGGACATGAGTTGTATTTACTCAACACTTCACTTCGTTGCTGCGGAAAGCCATCGCCAGGGAACGACGCCAATGCTGACATTCGACCAACCGCTTTATTGGAAAGCGAAGACGATCATTGTTCATGAGAAGGAAGGAAGCGAACTGAAACCCATTGTTTTGAACCTTGGTGGCTTTCACTCTGTGATGAGCTTTTTGGGATGCATGGGCCATGTTATGGAAGCGGAAGCATCTGGGCTTAAGGAGGTTTTGGAACTTATATACGCTGAAAATGCTGTGACCCAAATGCTGAGTGGGAAAGCCTATGCACGAGCAATCAGAGGCCACTTCTTGGTTGACACAGCCTTGAGTTCGATTGTGTTAGGCAGGGCATACGGTGTCAACCTCTCAATGGTAGATGAGGAAAGTGACGCATGCAAGGACTTCCAGGAGGCTGCAGATCTTTTGGATAAGCTGTTGCGTGAAGACGTTTCACCGGATGAAGTCTGCAGTAAAGACGTTTTCAACAGAATTTCTGAAAAACTTAAAGCTGAGAAGAGCTCCTTAGCAGAGCATAAGATGGGAAAGCTATGGATTCAATACATGGACATGATTGACCTGCTGCGTCGCTTCCTGAGGGCACTGAGAATGGGCGATTTCCTACTGTACCTCGGAACACTCCAGGAGATGTTGCCGTACTTTGCAGCGTGTGGTCATAACAATTATGCCAAGTCAGCCTGTACATTCAAGACATGATTGAACTTGAGCAGCTCAACCCAGACATGTTCTGTCAATTGAACTCCGGTCTATTTGTGATCCGCCGAAGTGATCGGCTGTGGGCAGGACTGCCAAGCGACTTGGTTATAGAGCAGGTTTTGATGCGCTCTTTGAAAACGAATGGTGGATTGACACGTGGTAGGGGGCATGGAGGAAACGCAACGCCTGCGCTGGTTACTTGCTATGCCAGCCTGCGCTGAGGTGAGTGAAGTTATGCAAGAACTGACAGGGAAGCATTTCCACACCTCTGAGCAGCACAAAGAAATGACTGAAGCAAGGCGTGAACGAGATAGGAAGGACACAGAGAAGGTTCTCGCATTCTTCAAGGATTATGATCCATTTCAAGAATCAAATGAACTCAGGAATATTGCCAACGGTGTGACAGGACCAGCCTCGGCCAATCCTCATTTACTGTATGAGGTTGGTATGAACATTGTGCAGAAGATGGAAGGTAGCAATGCTTTTGACTTTTCATTTAGGAAGAAAGATCAAGTTGAGTCGTTGGGTGCAAAGGTTACAATCAGTGCTGAAAAAGTACCAATCGACCCACAGCTCCTTTTCCAGAGGCTCCTCATCTTTGCTAATAACAGGGACTTAGGTGTTGAAGAGGTCTTTGCGTATGAGTTGTCTAGCTACCCTACTGCTCTGTTCGATAAGTGGGGGAGGCTCAGGGAAGCCAATAAACCACAGCTAGGAGATGAGATAGCTGCTGTTGTTCCCAAGTCGTCATTGGAAACATTTGAGGAAGAAAGGACTGTGACCCATGTTCTGGATGGTGGTTCCTTATTGCAAAGGATTCCATGGAAGAAGGGTGACACATTTGAGGACATTGCAAGCATGTACATGAAGCATGTTTCCAAAAAAACTTTCTCAACCCGGTGGTTGTATTCGACGGTTATAAATCAGGACCTACTACCAAGGACATTACACACAATCGACGATCAAAAGGAGTCTTTGGTCAAAAGGTGATGTTCACTCCAACCATGCCCCTTCGGCCAAAAAAGGAAACACTTCTGGTCAAACTCGGACAATAAGCACAACTTTCATTGACTTATTGTGTGAAACATTCAAGGCAAATGGAATTGGACTGTTGTCAATGCGCCAGCAGATGCAGATGTCATGATTGCGAAGAAGGGAAATTGAGCATGCAAGGGAAACCGTGACATATGTGATAGGTGAGGACACAGACTTGTTGGCGCTGGTGTGTCATTATGCGGAACGAGGATGAATGATTTGTACTTCAAGTCGAGCAAGGAAGGTGGGAACATGTTGGCATATTAACTCAGTAGCAGAAGCTCTCGGTGAAAGCATCTGTAGTGTCCTGGCAGTTGTCCATGCACTCTGTGGATGTGACACAACCTCACGACTGTATGGTATTGGTAAAGGGGCTGCCTTGAGGAAAGTGAGGGAAGACAACGGTTTTCTTGAAATGTATAGAAGCATTCTGTTGCCAAAGTGGAAGTAAAGACGCGATATCATCAGCTGGTGAAAAGGCCTTGGTTTATTTGTACGGGGGAAAAGGAAAATGACACCCTTGGACGGACTGCGAAAGACAAAGTTTTGCAACAAGGTGGCAAAAAGTTCAACTACCGTTGAAGTTCACAGCCTTCCCCCAACAACCGATGCAGCCAAATACCACTCGTTCCGAGTTTATTGTCAGGTCCAGGAATGGATGGGGAAACTGTGTGGACCCCGAGAAATGGGGCTGGTGTCTGCGGAAGGGGACAGCTTGAACCGAATACGATGGATTCGCCATTGGCTCCTGATTCACTACTGAAATTGGGTCAGATGTCAGTGTAAGGGCAACTGTGACACTCAACGCTGTAGTTTGCAAACGGAATGAGCTTGAATGTTCCAGTGCATGTGGTCAATGTAAAGGACTCTGTCAAAATAGCAACTTTGGATGCAAGCACCGATGATCCAAGTGAATACGAAACTCCTATCATGAATTACATAATTGGCTCTTGAATGACGTCATACTACGTCATGTTTTTTTTTTTTTTTTTTTATAAAAAAGAGGGACAAACAGGTCAAAAAAACCCATACAAGCACAAAGTGCCTGTGTCACCCCTTGTGAAAGAGACAGTTCAGCCTGTCTGTAAGGTTTTTCGGCTGTAAATTAACCACTTTCCAGGTGTCCAAAAGTTGGAGACTTTTTATATGTTCATCAGAGGGACCTAATAAACAAGTTAAAGCCAAAAAAACGTTGTTTGTAATACATTTATAGGGTCTAGGAGCAACCAGAAAAAAGTTATCTGTAAATTGAAGCTTTGGACGGCGGCCAATTTGAATTTATGCAAATTAACCACTTTCCCTGTGTCCAAAAGTTGGAGACTTTTTATATGTTCATCAGAGGGACCTAATAAACAAGTTAAAGCCAAAAAAACTTCTATTGCAATTTGTTCTAGGTCCAGTTAAATGATTGCTAGATTTACTGGACTACTTGTGGGAGTAAGGGCTGGATACTGACTGACTGACTGACTGTGTTTGCATGGATTTGGAGAGTTATTCATAAGTAACTTCACCCTCTATCTATCAGTGTCTGTCTGTCTGTCTCTCTCTCTCTCTCTTTCTCTCTCTCTCTCTCTCTCTGTACGGTATATATACATATATGTATATATATGTATATATATATATATATATATATATATCTATATATATATATATATATAGATATATCTATATATATATATATAATATATAATATATATATATATATATATATATATATATATATATGTTGTGTGTAATGTGTATATGTACTGTATATGTAGCCTATGTACAGTCGGCCAAATAGATGATA
>CM064502.1:45606845-45677769 GCA_032716605.1 Paralithodes platypus
GACAGAACAAAAGCGAGGTGGGCTCCCCATTAAACAACCGATTAATAGCTTCAATGACTTATAAAGTGCTCCATTCGATTAATTGAAAGGATGAGTAGGGGATGCCAAATTCAAGGTACGTTAGAGTCACAATATCGTGGACACGCAGGGACTTTGAATAAGTTTAAGTCCATGAAAGGATGAGAGAACGACAGATTAAAAGAGAGAGTTTTCCAGAGGTAAACTTGTTGAGTGGAAGATGGGGAAAAATCGTTTCACATACTTGGGTTAGAGACTTGGACAGAATCAAGATCCCCTTGCAGTGTTTGAACAAGCGGTGTGGCCCCCTTCGTCTCCATAATGTAGGAGGTATACACTTGAAAAAGCTCTGAAAAAACACGGATTTTATTGTATTAGTGATTAGAGATTGCAACATTGCGGCGTGTAGAGAGAAGTGATTGTAGTATAATATGACCACGTTTAGCGAGTTCATAGGCTATAAGGAAATTGGAGCCGTGGTAGCATGCGAGAGTTTAAGAGAAATGCAATAATAATGTGGGTATTTCTGATGGCATAAAAAGTGTGATCAATTTGGTTATTGTCTTGTAGTTAATAAATTGTTATTATTGACCGTATTTTAGCTGATCAATGTCGTACTAAATATGTGACGGCCACGGCTTCCCAAACTGTCCTTTAGACCAAACGTCGCAATTGGTTCAATTTGACCACTTGCGAGTTTTTTTCGTTCTATAAGGAAGTTGGAGCCAATGTCAGATATCAATATTTTAGCAGAATTATCAGCTAAAATACGGTTTGTAGTACGTTATTTTATTTTTATCAATATATACAACCAAATTCAACATACTCCTTTAGCCACCAGAAACCTACATTAGTATTGTATTATATAGTTTTACTATCGATATCTAAAGCTCCACTTCCTTATGGCCTGCCACTCGCCAAGTGGTCAATTATTAGGAGGAGTAGCGAGTTTGATGAAGATAAAATCTTTTGATTCATACCCCGTGTCTAAAAGTGTGGTATGATGAAATCTCCCCACAACATGTTGAACAATACTCGGTACTGGTCGCGCTAATAAGTCCTTGTCACCCCTGCTGTCATAACGTTTTTGGCTTTGCTCATGATGCCTGTATTATATGTTTGTCATAATGTTGAATAAATGTTGGGTAAGTGTGAGTACCTATGTTTGTTATATCTCACTCCGAAACGAATCAATCGAGTTTTCATATATTGCTGATGATAACCCTTTATTAGTATCAAAAATTATTCACGTGGTACCTGGGGTCCATGACTTATTTAGCGCGAACTGTAGGCTACATTGGGCAAACTGTGCCCAAGACGTGTGGGGGTAGAGCACCCATGGAGGACAGATGACGCACACATAACTTCCTGAAACATAGTGTTTTTTCAGCAAAGATTGGTCCTTCTCCAAGAGTGTACTTTTGAAGAGTAAGTGCTGGTCGGTTGGCGGAAGATTGATACGGTTGCATGTCCATATATGACTGTATATATATAATATATTTCATATATAATTTTTTTTTTTTTAAAAAAAAAATATAATATATCTATATATATAATATATATTTATATATATATATATATATAATTTTATCTATATATATATATATATCCTATATAATATATATATATATATATATCCTGTGTGTTTGTGTGTGTGTGGTGTTCCTTCTATCGTACGTCAAAAACCTGCCCTTCCGTGGCTTGGAACTCAATCCCCTGCCTAGGCAAAACTCTCTACTACCTAACGTGCCCTTCTCTTCCGTTGCTAGAATGTTTGCTTTTCATTCAACCTGTCCCAGAAGAAGGGTGACCAACGCTCTCAACCCTCCAACTATTGTGTCCAATTGCTCTCATCTCTTGTATCTCCAAAGTATTTTTTGTGGTTTGAAATACGAAATGATAGGTTTATTTTCGCACCCTTACCTCACGGTGAGAATAGTTCCCTGTAGAAGTATGCGCAGGCGCTGAAATAAGCCTAGGCCTATGCTAAGCGGTCCCCATCCAAGCGCCGTCAACTCTTCAGAAACTGCGACCACAAACCACAATCCAACATGACCTACAGCTACAGTGATGCCCACACGAACCAACCTACCTCGGCTGAATCTATTCACCCACCACAGGAACACTACACTCATTAAATACAACGGGAGCTCCCTACAACCTCCACACCAAAGTCGTCCCAAACCTGCGTCTCTCTTTACTGGCGTTTCGTTCACCGAATATCCCTAAAACTAGCTAGCCTACCCAATATGCCTAAAACTAGCTAGCCTACCCAACGTAAATCAAATTACACCACATTTTTTAAACTACTCTTACTTCAAAATGTCTTAAGCATCTCTCTTCTCATAATCTACTCTCTGTTTCGCCATTATGGATTCCTGAAGGGTCGCTCTACTGGTGATCTTCTTTCATCTCTTACTAACTCTTGGTCATGCCTCCTTCCGGGACTTCGGTGAGACCTTTTCTATTGCTCTAGACATATCGAAGGCCTTTGATAGAGTCCTGGCACAAATCTTTAATTTCTAAACTACCCTTCTTCGGTTTCTGTTTCTTCTCTCTTGAATTTCCTTTCTGGCCGTTCCATAGCTGTTGATGTGGACGCCATCGTCACTTCTTCGACCTATCACTCCTGTGTTCCTCAGGGTTCTGTCCTATCTCCAATTCTCTTTCTAATATTCATTAATGATCTTCTCAACTCTACATCCAGTCCTATCCAGTCATATGCTAATGATTCTACCTTACACTATTCAACTAGTTTTTCAAAAACAAAAACAGCAAGCAAGCGCACAAAAAATCATGTGATGATGCCATAAAACACTTAACTTTTGATCAATCAACCATTTCCATTTGGGGCAGAGAAAATCTTGTTGTTTTCAATCCTTCCAAAACCCAATTTCTCCATTTATATACCCGTCAAGAACTCCCAGAGAACTATCCCTTATACTTCAACAATACAAGAATCAACCCTTCATCTTCTCTCAATATTCTAGGAGTCTCTTTATCTCCTGATCTCACTTGGAAAGACCATATTACCACCCTTGCTAAAAACAGCTTCCAGAAGCTGGGTTTGCTCAACCGCCTCCGGGACATGACTTCTTAGGCCGACTGTACACAGGTAGGATGAGCTCTTGACCACTCCACCACGCCTGGCCGCCCGCACTGACCCTGACAACGCCCACCACCATCACCACCACCAGGGATGACCAGGAAATAACTACGACAATAATTATGACCCAAAAAATATGGGCGGTACCGTGGGAAAGGTATCGGCGTGTACAGGTGCGGTCATTAATACAAACATATTCTTACCGAGGTCTTGGGGGTCAATTGCTGGAGGCCCTTTTTAAACTTAATAAAAACATTCAATAGTAGCCAAAATATAGTTAAAAGGACATCGCCGGTACAGAAGTAGTTAATATATAAAAAAGGAAAAGGTTAAACATCCTTTATCACGCCGTGGTAGAGTTAGTTAAAGCATGGCTAATCTTCATGACTGTCAGTGGTTCGAGCCCTGCTGAGAGTATAAGAACATTTAGTAGCTCACGTGTATATGTGAGATATACCTAATATATACTGTATATACAGTATATATATATATATATATATATATATATATATATATATATATATATATATATATACCGGTATATATATATATATATCTACCAACCTTAAGTAATACCCACAAGACCCCCTTTCGAGATTAATTTGTACATATTGGGCAGAAAAATGTTCAGGCTGAAGGCCGGTTCCTTCTAAATTGAAGGCTTGGTATCGCTCGCCAGGAAAAATCGAACCCTAAATGGCACGAAAGGTCTTAATAATAACTCTTTCAGTACTACTCATGCCCTGATTGGCTGACTTGGGTTTTTTGGGGTGGTTCTATGCTTATATGGAATTGGAGGCCCCCCAAACTATCATGTCTGTATCTGTTAGTCTCACTCTCTCTGTGCGGTATGTACAATATATGGATGTGTGTGTAGTCTATATGCGTGTGTATGTATGTATGTACAGTGACGCTAATAAGTCATTTCTCGTCTGTCATTACGTTTGGCTCGCTCTGTGCTGTATTAATGTCTGTCAGATGTTGAATAGGGTGGGTAAGTGTAGGAAAATGCTTGTATATCTCGCTCAAAAAGAAGAAATCATGTGTAAATATCGCTAATACCAATTATTGATCAAAACATAATTGGTGCCGAGACATCACTTATTAGGCCGACTGTATGTATGTATGTATTCATCTAGGCTATGTACTGTATATATGCATGTATCTGAGGTAAAACCATTGATAATCGGGGGCTGATGAGTGATTGGTGCTTCTGAATGTTTGTCTGCTTGCTGCCTGTGGGAAAACTGTTGTAATTATGTGTTCTTCTCCTGTCACAATTTTGTCCTTACTTGTGTCTCTTGCTGATCCTCCCTACCCCTTTAGACCAGTCAAAGTAGGGCTGGACTTAGAACAAATTGCAATAGAAGGTTTTTTGGCTTTAACTTGTTTATTAGGTCCCTCTGATGAACATATAAAAAGTCTCCAACTTTTGGACACCGGGAAAGTGGTTAATTTGCATAAATTCAAGATGGCCGCCGTCCAAAGCTTCAATTTACAGATAACTTTTTTCTGGTTGCTCCTAGACCCTATAAATGTATTACAAACAACGTTTTTTGGCTTTAACTTGTTTATTAGGTCCCTCTGATGAACATATAAAAAGTCTCCAACTTTTGGACACCTGGAAAGTGGTTAATTTACAGCCAAAAAACCTTACAGCCAAAAAACCTTCTATTGCAATTTGTTCTAAGTCCAGCCCTACTGCACATTATTGTCTATTACATTTTGCCTAGGCCTATACTAATCCCATCATCTTGTTTCTTGTTTCAACAGATTGGTGCGACATCTACCGAAGCCATGGAAGAAGAGGTGGTGCATAATCCCTGCGGCATTTGCTCAAACACGTTAGACGAAGGAGAAACAGTCAAGCTGAGGGCGAAGGGAGCAGATACTATCAACAAGGCCAGTACTGAACGTGGAACGCCATCAATTACCGTGTCCGAGGGCCAAACGTTGCACATTGATTGCCGAAAGAAGCATGTCAATACGAAGCCAAATAGAATTCCTGGGAAGCAGAAGAAACGTCCTGAAAAACCTGCTCTTCGTTCTCAGACACCAGACTTTTGTTTTACAGAGAACTGCTTTTTTTGTGGTACAAAAATCTATTTGGACACAAAGCATGATTCAGAAGAAGTGTATCCAGTACGCACCTTCAACTTTCAAATGACAATACTTTCTGCATGTGATGCCAGGGCTGATGAGTGGGCTGACACTGTTAGAGGCCGAATTAACTTTGCACGCGATCTTCCAGCAGCTGACGCAATATAACACAAGCAGTGCAGCTCAAATTTCCAGACACATAGGCAGATCCCCTCCAAGTCACGTGATTCCGCAGACAGTGAACCTCCTCGCAAGGGTCGCAAAGTAGATGCCTCACGAGAGGAAGCATTTCTACTCGCAATCGAGGACCTAGTCAGTGGCAATGATGATGAACAGACTACAGTGGTTGATCTCGTTGATAGAATGTCCCAGTTGTGCCCTGATGTTGAAGCGTATAGTGTAAAATACATGAAACAGAAACTTATTTCATATTTTGGGGATGAACTGGTTATTAGTAACGTGCATGGACGCAGCGATGTTGTAACTGTCAAAGAAAGTGCTGCAAAGATTTTGCAACAATTCAAAGACTCACCACAGACTGATGATGAGGAAGCAGAACAAAGAAGATAGTCAGGGCTGCGGCACGGTTGATCAAAGCAGATATAAAGAACATTGATACTTGTAGAGATTTCTATCCAGATCCTTCTGAACTCCGGTCGCTGGAAAAGAATGTGGCGTACGTTCCGCAGTCCCTTCGTATATTGCTGCAAGAGACGTTCAGTGGCAAGTCATGTGATCTTGAAGTTGCATCAATTGGACAAAGTATCGTGCAACTTACCAGACCAAGGGCCATTGTAGCACCCATTCAGTATGGATTGGCGGTTCAAATGCACCAGCACTTTGATTCCCGCTTTCTTGTGGACAGTTTACACAGCCACGGCTTCTGTCTGCCTTACGCAGAAGTTTTGAGGTTTTCGAAGTGTGCTGCCAATTTCAGGGGCACCAACATATCCACTGCAGGCAGGTTTGGACAGTTCGTTGCAGACAATGTTGATCACAACTTGCGTACGCTTGATGGGCGAGGAACAAACCATGGTATGGGTATAATTGTTGCTGTCACCCCTGAAGTAAGAGACACAACATCAATACCAAGATTGCAGTCACCTGAAAACAACTTCACGGCAGCTCAAATTGAAATCAAATACTACCGCAGTGTTCGCAAGAAGGGTGGCCCTCTCGAATTTAGAAAGCTTGACCCCATTTCAGCATCTGACAAGCTTGAAAATCTGGACATACTGTGGAAAACGTCATGGTTGCTTCGACCAAACGACCAGGCTGGTCCGGCTTAATGCAGAGTGTGTGCCATGGACCACACCCAGGGAAATCATCCGTCCATTTCTTGCCCATGATTGACATGGACCCTACGGACATGAGTTGTATTTACTCAACACTTCACTTCGTTGCTGCGGAAAGCCATCGCCAGTGAACGACGCCAATGCTGACATTCGACCACCGCTTTATTGGAAAGCGAAGACGATCATTGTTCATGAGAAGGAAGGAAGCGAACTGAAACCCATTGTTTTGAACCTTGGTGGCTTTCACTCTGTGATGAGCTTTTTGGGATGCATGGGCCATGTTATGGAAGCATCTGGGCTTAAGGAGGTTTTGGAACTTATATACGCTGAAAATGCTGTGACCCAAATGCTGAGTGGGAAAGCCTATGCACGAGCAATCAGAGGCCACTTCTTGGTTGACACAGCCTTGAGTTCGATTGTGTTAGGCAGGGCAGACGGTGTCAACCTCTCAATGGTAGATGAGGAAAGTGACGCATGCAAGGACTTCCAGGAGGCTGCAGATCTTTTGGATAAGCTGTTGCGTGAAGACGTTTCACCGGATGAAGTCTGCAGTAAAGACGTTTTCAACAGAATTTCTGAAAAACTTAAAGCTGAGAAGAGCTCCTTAGCAGAGCATAAGATGGGAAAGCTATGGATTCAATACATGGACATGATTGACCTGCTGCGTCGCTTCCTGAGGGCACTGAGAATGGGCGATTTCCTACTGTACCTCGGAACACTCCAGGAGATGTTGCCGTACTTTGCAGCGTGTGGTCATAACAATTATGCCAAGTCAGCCCATGTGTACATTCAAGACATGATTGAACTTGAGCAGCTCAACCCAGACATGTTCTGTCAATTGAACTCCGGTCTATTTGTGATCCGCCGAAGTGATCGGCTGTGGGCAGGACTGCCAAGCGACTTGGTTATAGAGCAGGTTTTGATGCGCTCTTTGAAAACGAATGGTGGATTGACACGTGGTAGGGGCATGGAGGAAACGCAACGCCTGCGCTGGTTACTTGCTATGCCAGCCTGCGCTGAGGTGAGTGAAGTTATGCAAGAACTGACAGGGAAGCATTTCCACACCTCTGAGCAGCACAAAGAAATGACTGAAGCCAAGGCGTGAACGAGATAGGAAGGACACAGAGAAGGTTCTCGCATTCTTCAAGGATTATGATCCATTTCAAGAATCAAATGAACTCAGGAATATTGCCAACGGTGTGACAGGACCAGCCTCGGCCAATCCTCATTTACTGTATGAGGTTGGTATGAACATTGTGCAGAAGATGGAAGGTAGCAATGCTTTTGACTTTTCATTTAGGAAGAAAGATCAAGTTGAGTCGTTGGGTGCAAAGGTTACAATCAGTGCTGAAAAAGTACCAATCGACCCACAGCTCCTTTTCCAGAGGCTCCTCATCTTTGCTAATAACAGGGACTTAGGTGTTGAAGAGGTCTTTGCGTATGAGTTGTCTAGCTACCCTACTGCTCTGTTCGATAAGTGGGGGAGGCTCAGGGAAGCCAATAAACCACAGCTAGGAGATGAGATAGCTGCTGTTGTTCCCAAGTCGTCATTGGAATCATTTGAGGAAGAAAGGACTGTGACCCATGTTTCTGGATGGTGGTTCCTTATTGCAAAGGATTCCATGGAAGAAGGGTGACACATTTGAGGACATTGCAAGCATGTACATGAAGCATGTTTCCAAAAACTTTCTCAACCCGGTGGTTGTATTCGACGGGTTATAAATCAGGACCTACTACCAAGGACATTACACACAATCGACGATCAAAAGGAGTCTTTGGTCAAAAGGTGATGTTCACTCCAACCATGCCCCTTCGGTCAAAAAAGGAAAACTTCTTGTCAAACTCGGACAATAAGCAAAACTTCATTGACTTATTGTGTGAAACATTCAAGGCAAATGGAATTGACTGTGTCAATGCGCCAGCAGATGCAGATGTCATGATTGCGAAGAAGGGAATTGAGCATGCAAGGGAAACCGTGACATATGTGATAGGTGAGGACACAGACTTGTTGGTGCTGTTGTGTCATTATGCGGAACGAGGGATGAATGATTTGTACTTCAAGTCGAGCAAGGAAGGTGGGAAATGTTGGCATATTAACTCAGTAGCAGAAGCTCTCGGTGAAAGCATCTGTCGTGTCCTGCCAGTTGTCCATGCACTCTGTGGATGTGACACAACCTCACGACTGTATGGTATTGGTAAAGGGGCTGCCTTGAGGAAAGTGAGGGAAGACAACGGTTTCTTGAAATGTATAGAAGCATTCTGTTGCCAAAGTGGAAGTAAAGACGCGATATCATCAGCTGGTGAAAAGGCCTTGGTTTATTTGTACGGGGGAAAAGGAAATGACACCCTTGACGGACTGCGAAGACAAAGTTTTGCAACAAGGTGGCAAAAAGTTCAACTACCGTTGAAGTTCACAGCCTTCCCCCAACAACCGATGCAGCCAAATACCACTCGTTCCGAGTTTATTGTCAGGTCCAGGAATGGATGGGGAACTGTGTGGACCCCGAGAAATGGGGCTGGTGTCTGCGGAAGGGACAGCTTGAACCGAAGACGATGGATTCGCCAGTGGCTCCTGATTCACTACTGAAATTGGTCAGATGTCAGTGTAAGGGCAACTGTGACACTCAACGCTGTAGTTGCAAACGGAATGAGCTTGAATGTTCCAGTGCATGTGGTCAATGTAAAGGACTCTGTCAAAATAGCAACTTTGATGCAAGCACCGATGATCCAAGTGAATACGAACTCCTATCATGAATTACATAATTGGCTCTGAATGACGTCATACTACGTCATGTTTTTTTTTTTTTTTTTTTTATAAAAAAGAGGGACAACAGGTCAAAAAACCCATACAAGCACAAAGTGCCTGTGTCACCCCTTGTGAAAGAGACAGTTCAGCCTGTCTGTAAGGTTTTTCGGCTGTAAATTAACCACTTTCCAGGTGTCCAAAAGTTGGAGACTTTTTATATGTTCATCAGAGGGACCTAATAAACAAGTTAAAGCCAAAAAACGTTGTTTGTAATACATTTATAGGGTCTAGGAGCAACCAGAAAAAAGTTATCTGTAAATTGAAGCTTTGGACGGCGGCCAATTTGAATTTATGCAAATTAACCACTTTCCCAGTGTCCAAAAGTTGGAGACTTTTTATATGTTCATCAGAGGGACCTAATAAACAAGTTAAAGCCAAAAACCTTCTATTGCAATTTGTTCTAGGTCCAGTTAAATGATTGCTAGATTTACTGGACTACTTGTGGGAGTAAGGCTGGAATACTGACTGACTGACTGACTGTGTTTTGCATGGATTTGGAGAGTTATTCATAAGTACTTCACCCTTCTATCAGTGTCTGTCTGTCTGTCTCTCTCTCTCTCTCTTTCCTCTCTCCTCTCTCTCTCTGTACGGTATATAATATATATTTATATATATATATATATATATATATATATATATATCTATATATATATTATATATTATATATATATATAATATATATATATATATATATATATAATATATATACATATATATATATATATATATATATATGTGTGTGTAATGTGTATATGTACTGTATATGTAGCCTATGTACAGTCGGCCAAATAGATGATATCTTGGCACCAGTATATTTTGATAAATAATTGGTATCAGCAATATCTAAACATGATGTCTTCTTTTCGAGTGAGATATACAAGCATGTTCCTACACTTACCCACCCTATTCAACATCTGACAAACATTACTACAGCACAGAGCGAGGCTGCCTTATTATTGTAGCACGGTGGGACCTGGTGTGGTGCTGATTCGGCAGGTGCAAGTGCTTCAGGGGGACTTGCTGAGACACTGTTAGCACTATACCAACATTGATCACTGTGATGCCATGATGGGGTGCTGTGTTGTGTCAAGTTTGTATTGTACTGTCGGCTAAAATAGTGATGTCGCGGCACCAAGTATATTTCGATCAATAATTGGTATCAGCAATGTCTCAAACTTGAGTTATTTGTTTCGAGTGAGATATACAAGCATGTTCCTACTCATACCCACCCTATTTAACATCTGACAGACATTAATATAGCACAGAGCGAGCCAAACGTAATGACAGCTGAGACATGACTTATTAGCGCGACTGTAATGTCGGCCAAATTAGTGATGTCGCGACACTAAGTATATTTCTATCAATAATTGGTATCAGCACTACCTAAGCTTTATTTAATCTTTTCAAGTGAGATGTTCCTGTCTATAGGCTACACACCCTATTCAGCATCTGACAGACATTAATACAGCGCACAGCGAGCAAAACGTAATGACAGCATAGACACGACTTATTTGGCCAATCGTACTGTTGTAGGCCTATGTATTGTACATAATTATGCTAGGGTTTAATAGACAAGGATAGTAAAGCGAAGAGAGAGAGAGAGACTTCATGAATAATGGAAGTGAATATAGAAAAAAAAAATAGTCATAAAACCATTAATTGTCATTATGAATTAATTAAGGCATATCAAACAGCACTTCTAATCTAACTAGACTATGTTTCCTTCCACACATAATATTGTGGAGTGTGTAAAAATGCATGTGAGAAAACTACAGGTGTACCGGTACGCATATTTTGTTAAGTAACCCCAATAATAAGAATCGAAAGGACAGTTTTCTTTGATTGCGTATCGTTTTCTTCCGATTATTCATCAGGCAGCAACTATGATATATGGGGTAAATTTTGAGACTATGCCTTCGAGGATTATGCCGCGTTATGGCTATCGTAAGACGATTATATACAGCTTAGGAAGGATCTGTGTCAATTAGAAGGGCAAAGACTATCTCAATTAACCCTCTGACCGCCATATGCCCTTCCTAATCTGAATAAAATCGTCTATTAATAACCAGAAAACAAAATAGAAATGCGTGATCGCATCTTGAACGGGAAAGAGGGTATCAACGAGAGACGATTGTGTTTAGTGACTTGACTAAATTCATATTAACCCTTTCTGTACCGGCGACGTCCTTTCAACTTTATTCTGGCGATTTTATATACATATATATTATAAGACGATTTTACTCAGTTTTAAAAGGGCCTCCAGCAATTAACAGGCTTCGAAACCTCACTTAACCCTTTTAACTACTACACGTCCTTCTTAAACTGCATAAAACCGTACAAATATAGATAGAATATGATTAAAATGACGTCGCCGGTGCAGTATGGGTTAACACCAACCCACCAATCAACTTACATCTATTCTATATAATATTTTCGATTGTCTTTGTGTGTGTCTGTTCTAAATAGGCGGCCGCAGTTTTGGACCTGGGGAGCTGAAACTTTGCATTTGGGTGTCAATTGACCTGGGTCAGGTCATAGAGTGGGCGAGGTTACGATCGGAGGTCGTTTCGAGGCCGAAATTGAAAAATGAAAAAAATTGAAAAAAATTGCCGTTTGGGGCAGAAGGAGGCCTCCGATCGAAAAGGTGTTTGGAACGAAAGTTGTTCGCAGCCTCCCAAAATGGGGGTACGGATGAGGTCAGATCCAAAATCGGAGGTCATTTAGCGGTCGAAATCGAGGTCGCCGTTTAATGAGGCACAGGGAGGTCGAGGCCGGTGATTATGGTAGTAGTAGTATTGTGATGATTGTGGTAGTAGTGATTGATGATGGTGATTATGGTAGTAGTACTGGTGGTAGTAGTGATGGTGAATATGGTGATTACCTGGGCACCGCCGGGTACCCCTGCTAGTATACAATATACCTAATAATGAAATCAATGAAAGTAAAGCGGCTCGCTTGGTGTAGTGACTAGCGTCTCGGACTTCCACCCAGAAGACCCGGGTTCGCGCCCACGCTCGGCGCATTAAAGATTTTTCACAAGCACTGAGTCGTTACCATCCCTCATGAGCAAAGGGATGGGGTAGTAGTACAGGACCCCAATGGAAATACGCCTAATCGGCCTTATTGAGCTATCCTTAGCTAGCTTAGCATGTGCTAGCTTTAAGAACTATTATTATTATTATTATTATTATAATGAATACATGTGGTACTCCAAGGACTCCAACCTAGGATACTCACACGGAAATTCTGCGCACTAACCACTAGGCTATGAAGACAGTTAAAGGTTTATGCACAAGCCTATGATATATTATGCATTCTCGAATACCGGTAGCCTACTGCATATTAATCTTAGCCTGTACATATACCCAACTGCTCTCTGATAACAAAATGATTAGACGAATGGAAGGGGAAATTAATGGGGCACTTAACATATACCTAATTCATGAAATCAATGCAATTTATGAATACATGTATTACTACAAGGATTCCAACCTAGGATACTCACACCCAAATTCACCGCACTAACCATTACGCTATCAAGACAGTTGAGAAGGAATACAGGAAAATTAACATGAATTTGGATTGTTTTGATAATTTCATCACTACCAAAGACATAATAGGAGCTGTGAACTGTAATTTTAACTTTACATAGACAATAATACACGCTACAATGAATTAAAGGACTTGGTATTCGTGTGATTTTCAATTAATCTTCCCTTCCTCTTATGACTTAAACTGCGTGTGTCCAGGTATTAACTGTCTTGATAGCGCAATGAATAGTGCGCGGAATTTCGATGTGAGTATCCTGGGTTCGAGTCATCGGAGTGCCACATGTATTTGTTGATTTAATTAATTGAGTTTGGATGTGAAGTTGGTTGGTGTAAAAAACATAATAATTTAACTGTGTTGGTGGTGTAATGGTTTAGGTGCTTATGTTCTGGGTGTGGTGTCCCGAGTTCGAATCCAGGGAGGACCATATGCTTTCATTAGTTTATTCAAGTACATTGGGGTTTGTAATTGATGATTAATGTTAAGAACGGGGTGTTACTTATTTTGACCCCAACGTCCCTTGAATTGGCTCTGTCACTCTTTTGGCTTTGGGGGAGACACTCGTTACAGGCAACCTGATTTTTTGTCTCCTTCATAAAAGTAGGAACAAAAATAATGACGAGGATTAGGGGTTGGGTACAGAATCAGGATAAGGATTAGGAAGGATGTGTCTGGTGATCCTAGCTTCAAGGGGGGTCACCTGCTTATTTTCTCTCCTTTTCTCTCTTTATCTGGGTGGTATCCATTCGGCCCCATTCAGCCTACTGTCTTAAGACGTTTATTCCCATCCAGGTGTCGATTTCTTCATGGCGAGCGAAAGCGAGCCAGCATTGTATGGAGAAATCCGGCTTTGCCGGAGGCATTTTTCTATCGAAAAATGTACAAATTTAGCCTGCTGTCAAAAACTGTATTAAAAATATGCTGGGTCTATATCGCTCGCCAGGAAAAAATCGACACCTGTATTTTTTGTTCTATGTGAATGAGGGAGACAAAGGGCATAACTGCCTGCAGCGAGTGCCTCCCTCAGATTTCAAAGAGTGGCAGGGCCGAAATCAAGGGGCGTTCGAGCTAAAATGCCTGGACAGACGGAGCTTGAAGCAATTTAAGTCATAGGAAGAGGGAAAGACTGATTCTGGGAGAGAGTTCCAGAGCTCAGGAGTTGAATAGAAGAAAGTCTGAGAATAGCGTTTCACTCTTGGGTTGGAGAGTTGCACAGAGTAGGGGTGGGATTGTATTGCAAGGCGGGTACTACGTACCCTACGTAGAGGAGGTGGTATACACTGAATTAGAATTTCAATCTTATACACTGATGCTTCAATTTCCTCAATTAGACTAAGCATTTATTATTCCCCTATCCGAGGAACACTGATTATTGTAGTAGCGATAGAATAGCGAGAGAGATGCAACATTGCGGCGAAGAGAGAGAGAGATTGCAGAGAGTTGGTGAGTGGACGGGAGTTAATGATACGAAAGGCTTTCCGTTCTACTTTAACTAGGAGTGCGGTGTAAGAGGGTATGGGGATAAGCGTCTTAAAACAGTAGGTTGAATGGGGCCGAATATACAACCCAGAGAGAGAGAGAGAAAACAAAAACGAGGTGGACCCCCTTCAATGTATTAACCCTTTCAATACCGATGCCGTCCTTCTAAAGTCGGTATCACACGAGCTTTTTTAGCAGAATTACCAGCTAAAATACGGTTGTAGTGCACTTATATATAAATAAAATGCAATTCAACCTACTATTACACCATTGTATTCAGTTTAAGGGGGGGGTAGTCGCTTTTGCTGGACCACTTTCTCCCTCATGTTTAGCCCCATTAGTTTTCAGATGTTAAGATGTTTGCCCCATTAGTTAGTCGATTTTAAGACCTTTCGTCCCATTTCTTCGTCAATATTTAGACCTTTCGTGCTATTTAGTTGTCGATTTTTTCCCTGCCGAACGATAGTGAGCCTGTAATGTTGGAAGAACCGGCCTTCAGCCGGGAAATTTTTCTACCGAAAAATGTACAAATTAATCTAGAAGGGGGATCTAATGGATTTTTTTTTTTTTTATTTGATGGAGGTCTAGGGAGGAAACTAGAAAAAATAATGAATACTGTACATGCAAAAACCGCCCAAAAAGTGAACCATCCCCCCTTAAAAAAAAAAAAAAAAGACTCCAGCAATTAACCCTTTGCATAAGTAACACCCCGCTCTTAACATTAATCATCAATTACCAACCACAATGTACTTGAATAAACTAATGAAAGCATATGGTCCTCCCGGGATTCCAACTCGGGACACCACACCCAGAACATAAGCATCTATACCATTACACCACCAACACAGTTAAGGGGGAATGGCTACCTTTTTGGGCGATTTTTGCATGTATTCATTATTCATCTAGTTGTTTCCTCCCTAGACCTCCATCAAATTAAAAAAAAAAAAATCCATTAGATCCCCCTTCTAGATCAATTTGTACATTTTTCGGTAGAAAAATTTCCCGGCCGAAGGCCGATTCTTCCAACATTACAGGCTCACTATCGTTCGCCAGGGAAAAAATCGACACCTGAATAGCACGAAAGGTCTAAATATTGACGAAGAAATGGGGCGAAAGGTCTTAAAATCGACTCACTAATGGGGCAAACATCTTAACATCTGAAAACTCATGGGGCTAAACATGAGGGAGTAAGGGGACCAGAAAAGCGGCCCATGTCCCCTTAAAGGTTGAATACACGATCACAAGTAATATTAATGTACCAGCGACGGGCGGTATATTTTATTGTAGCTGTATTTAGATGATATTATGCAGCTTGAGAAGGATCTGTGGTAGTTAAAAGGGTTGGTTGAGATGGTTTGAAGCCGTATCATTGCTAGAGGTCCTTCTCAAGCTGAATAAAATCGTCTAAAAGTGGTCAGAATGTGATGAAAAGGACGTCCCTGGTACTGAATAGGTTAAACCCCTTCTGTACCGGCGACGTCTTTTTAACTTCTTTTTTGGCTACTATTGACGATTTTATTCATCTTAAAAAGGGCATCCAGCAATTAACAGCCTTCAACCTATCTCACTTACCCCTTTTTAACTACCGGTACCACAGATCCTTCTTAAACTCCACAAAATCGTCTAAATGCAACTTGAAAAAAATAAAAAGACGTCGCCGGTACGGTCGGGCTAATGTCATGTCCCAGCTGTCATTACGTTTGGCTCGCTCTGTGTTGTATTAATGTCTGTCAGATGTTCAATAGGGTTGGTAAGTGTAGGAACATGGTTGTATATCTCAGCAACCTTTACGTTTGGCTCGCTCTGTGCTGTATTCATGTCTGTCAGATGTGCAATAGGGTGGGTAAGTGTAGGAACATGGTTGTATATCTCAGCTACCTTTACGTTTGGCTCGCTCTGTGCTGTATTCATGTCTGTCAGATGTTCAATAGGGTGGGTAAGTGTAGGAACATGGTTGTATATCTCAGCTACCTTTACGTTTGGCTCGCTCTGTGCTGTATTCATGTCTGTCAGATGTTCAATAGGGTGGGTAAGTGTAGGAACATGGTTGTATATCTCAGCTACCTTTACGTTTGGCTCGCTCTGTGCTGTATTAATGTCTGTCAGATGTTCAATACTGTGGGTAAGTGTAGGAACATGGTTGTATATCTCAGCTACCTTTACGTTTGGCTCGCTCTGTGCTGTATTAATGTCTGTCAGATGTTCAATAGGGTGGGTAAGTGTAGGAACATGGTTGTATATCTCAGCTACCTTTACGTTTGGCTCGCTCTGTGCTGTATTAATGTCTGTCAGATGTTCAATATGGTGGGTAAGTGTAGGAGCATGGTTGTATATCTCAGCTACCTTTACGTTTGGCTTGCTGTGTGCTGTATTAATGTCTGTCAGATGGTGAATGGGGTTGGTAAGGGTAGGAACATGTTTGTATATTTCACTCAATATGAAGAAATGAAGCTTAGATATTGCTGATACCAATTATTGATCAAAACATACTTGGCGCCGAGTCATGACTTATTAGCGCGACTGTACATAAGGGGTTAACAGAAGGACTTACATGATATGGGAGGGAATCAGAGGATTTAGTTAAGGGGGGTGATCTGCTCTCTGGGTTGTATCCATTTGGCCCCATTCAGCATACTGATTTAAGACGTTTATCCCCATTCAGGTGACGATTTATACCTGGCGAGCGATAGCGAGCCACCATATGTTGGATAATTTGTGAGAGAGCTGGGTATATTTGTACATTTTTCGATAGAAAATGTTCTTCGGCGAAGCCGGATTTCTCCATAAAATGCTGGCTCGCATTCGCTCGCCAGGAAAAAACAACACCTGGATATGATAAATGTCTTAAAACAGTAGGCTGAACAGGGCCGCATGGATACAACCAAGAACAAGAAAAAAGCATGTCACCCCCCTTAAGATAGATTTAATCCCCATGATTCGCCCGAGGACCTTCTTAAACTGAATGAAATTGTCAGAAGTTAGCC
Source organism: Paralithodes platypus (assembly GCA_032716605.1). NCBI lineage: Eukaryota > Metazoa > Arthropoda > Malacostraca > Decapoda > Lithodidae > Paralithodes > Paralithodes platypus. Next base: position 45,624,183 of record CM064502.1, read on the forward strand.
AGAACAAAGTTAAAATGCGTCAATGTTATGCAGCTTAGGAAGGATCTGTGGTAGTTAAAAGGGTTATATGTGATAGTCTGTAGTCTATTAATTGCTACACATCCGTCCTAAGCTGAATAAATCTTGTAATAACAGCCGGAATATAATATAAAGACGTCACCGGTGCTGATGGGGTTAAGGGGGGAGGGACTATTTATTGGCTAATTTATTTATTATGTTATTATATTTTTTTAGTTTCCCTCCTAGAACTCCATCAAGCTTATACAAAATACCCCCTAGACCCCCTTTCAAGATAAATGTGTACATTTTTCGATAGAAAAATGTCCCAGCCGAAAGCCGGTTCCTTTTAAAATTACAGGCTCGCATTTGCTCAGCAGGAACAAATTAACACCTAAATGGCACGAAAGATCTTTATATTGACAAAGAAATGGGGCAAAAGGTCCTAAAATCGCCAAACTAATGGAACGAGCATCTTAACATTTCAAAGTTAATGGTACTAAAAATAAGGGAAAAACAACTGCCCCTTAACCCCTTCTGTACCGGCGACGTTTTTTTAATTATTTTCTTGCTATACCTAGACGATTGTGTGCAGTTTAAGAAGGATCTGTGGTAGCAAAGAGGGTTAAGGGGAGGTATTTAGTTTGTTCCCTAGACCTCCATCAAGCTTAAAATTACACCCCCTTGAGTCCCTTTCAAGATAAATTTGTACATTTTTCGGTAGAAAAATTTCCCGGCCAAAGGCCGGTTCCTCTTAAATTACAGGCTCGGTATCGCTCGCCAGGATAAAATCGACACCTGAATTGCACGAAAGGTCTTAATATGGAGTGAAAGTTCTTAAAATCGCTAAACTAATGGGGCGAACGTTTTATAATATTAAAAGCAATGGGGTTAAACATGAGGGAAAAAGGGGTCCAGAAAAAAATCCCTCAAGTGGAGATCCCCCCTTAAGTGAGAAGGCTGTTAATATCTTGAGTCCCTTCTTAAACTGAATATAATAATCTAATTAGTAGTCAGAATAAAGTTAAAAGGACGACACCGGTACAGTCGGCCTAATAAGTCATGTCTCGGCACCAATTATGTTTTGATCAATAATTGGTATCAGGAATATTTACACATGATTTCTTCTTTATGAGTGAGATATACCAACATGTCCCTACACCTACCCAGCCTATTCAACATCTGACAGACATTAATACAGCACAGAGCGAGCCAAACGTAATAACAGCTAAGGACATGACTTATTAGCGTGACTATACACAATTATGAAACGTTTTGTGTCGATTTTAAGACCTTTCACCCCATTTCTTTGTCAATATTAAGACCTTTCGTGCCCTTTACGTGTCGATATTTTTCCTGGCGAGCGATAGCGAGCCTGTAATTGTGGAGGATCATTACGCATTTTGACAGTTTATTCAGGCTATTACTAGACGATTATATTCAGCTTAGGAAGGCCCTCTAGCAGTCCAAGGGGTAACAACTATTTCAACCATCCCTCTGACTCCCACAAGTCCTTCCTAAGCTGAATATAATCGTCTAGTAATAGCCTGAATAAACTGTCAAAATGCGTAATGATCCTCCACAATTACAGGCTCGCTATCGTTCGCCAGGGAAAATATCGACACGTAAAGGGCACGAAAGGTCTTAATATTGACAAATAAATGGGGTGAAAGGTCTTAAAATCGACACACTAATGGGGCAAACGTCTTAAAATCTCAGTACCGGTGATGTATTGTACCTTTCATTATATTCTGGCAGCTATTGGACGATTTTATGCAGCTTAGGGAGGACCTCTAGCAATAATAAGGCTTCTAACTATCTCAACCAGCCCTATTAACTACCAAAGATCCTTCCTAAGCTGCATAATAGCGTCTAAATATAGCTAATAAGGATTCTAACTATCTCAACCAGCCCTATTAACTACCACAGATCCTTCCTAAGCTGCATAATATCGTCTAAATATAGCTAATAAGGCTTCTAACTATCTCAACCAGCCCTATTAACTACCACAGATCCTTCCTAAGCTGCATAATAGCGTCTAAATATAGCTAATAAGGCTTCTAACTATCTCAACCAGCCCTATTAATTAACTACCACAGATCCTTCCTAAGCTGCATAATAGCATCTACATATAGATAATAAGGCTTCTAACTATCTCAAGCATCCCTATTAACTACCACAGATCCATCCTAAGCTGCATAATAGCGTCTAAATATAGCTAATAAGGCTTCTAACTATCTCAACCAGCCCTATTAATTAACTACCACAGATCCTTCCTAAGCTGCATAATATCGTCTAAATATAGCTAATAAGGTTTCTAACTATCTCAACCAGCCCTATTAACTACCACAGATCCTTCCTAAGCTGCATACTAGCATCTAAATATAGCTAATAAGGCTTCTAACTATCTCAACCAGCCCTATTAACTACCACAGATCCTTCCTAAGCTGCATAATATCGTCTAAATATAGCTAATAACGCTTCTAACTATCTCAACCAGCCCTATTAATTAACTACCACAGATCCTTCCTAAGCTGCATAATATCGTCTAAATATAGCTAATAAGGCTTCTAACTATCTCAACCAGCCCTAACTACCACAGATCCTTCCTAAGCTGCATAATAGCATCTAAATATATCTACTAAGGCTTCTAACTATCTCAACCAGCCCTATTAACTACCACAGATCCTTCCTAAGCTGCATAATATCGTCTAAATATAGCTAATAAGGATTCTAACTATCTCAACCAGCCCTATTAACTACCACAGATCCTTCCTAAGCTGCATAATATCGTCTAAATATAGCTAATAAGGCTTCTAACTATCTCAACCAGCCCTATTAATAAACTACCACAGATCCTTCCTAAACTGCATAATATCGCCTAAATATAGCTAATAAGGCTTCTAACTATCTCAACCAGCCCTATTAACTACCACAGATCCTTCCTAAGCTGCATAATAGCATCTAAATATAGCTAATAAGGCTTCTAACTATCTCAACCAGCCCTATTAATTAACTGCCACAGATCCTTCCTAAGCTGCATAATATCGTCTAAATATAGCTAATAACGCTTCTAACTATCTCAACCAGCCCTATTAATTAACTACCACAGATCCTTCCTAAGCTGCATAATATCGTCTAAATATAGATAATAAGGCTTCTAACTATCTCAACCAGCCCTAACTACCACAGATCCTTCCTAAGCTGCATAATAGCATCTAAATATATCTACTAAGGCTTCTAACTATCTCAACCAGCCCTATTAACTACCACAGATCCTTCCTAAGCTGCATAATATCGTCTAAATATAGCTAATAAGGATTCTAACTATCTCAACCAGCCCTATTAACTACCACAGATCCTTCCTAAGCTGCATAATATCGTCTAAATATAGCTAATAAGGCTTCTAACTATCTCAACCAGCCCTATTAATAAACTACCACAGATCCTTCCTAAACTGCATAATATCGCCTAAATATAGCTAATAAGGCTTCTAACTATCTCAACCAGCCCTATTAACTACCACAGATCCTTCCTAAGCTGCATAATAGCATCTAAATATAGCTAATAAGGCTTCCAACTATCTCAACCAGCCCTATTAACTACCACAGATCCTTCCTAAGCTGCATAATATCGTCTAAATATAGCTAATAAGGCTTCTAACTATTTCAACCAGCCCTATTAATTAACTACCACAGATCCTTCCTAAGCTGCATAATATCGTCTAAATATAGATAATAAGGCTTCTAACTATCTCAACCAGCCCTAACTAGCACAGATCCTTCCTAAGCTGCATAATAGCATCTAAATATAGCTAATAAGGCTTCTAACTATCTCAACCAGCCCTAACTACCACAGATCCTTCCTAAGCTGCATAATATCGTCTAAATATAGCTAATAAGGCTTCTAACTATCTCAACCAGCCCTAACTACCACAGATCCTTCCTAAGCTGCATAATATCGTCTAAATATAGCTAATAAGGCTTCTAACTATCTCAACCAGCCCTAACTACCACAGATCCTTCCTAAGCTGCATAATATCGTCTAAATATAGCTAATAAGGCTTCTAACTATCTCAACCAGCCCTATTAACTACCACAGATCCTTCCTAAGCTGCATAATAGCATCTAAATATAGCTAATAAGGCTTCTATCTCAACCAGCCCTATTAACTACCACAGATCCTTCCTAAGCTGCATAATAGCATCTAAATATAGCTAATAAGGCTTCTAACTATCTCAACCAGCCCTATTAACTACCACAGATCCTTCCTAAGCTGCATAATATCGTCTAAATATAGCTAATAAGGCTTCTAACTATCTCAACCAGCCCTATTAATTAACTACCACAGATCCTTCCTAAGCTGCATAATATCGTCTAAATATAGATAATAAGGCTTCTAACTATCTCAACCAGCCCTAACTAGCACAGATCCTTCTTAAGCTGCATAATAGCATCTAAATATAGCTAATAAGGCTTCTAACTATCTCAACCAGCCCTAACTACCACAGATCCTTCCTAAGCTGCATAATATCGTCTAAATATAGCTAATAAGGCTTCTAACTATCTCAACCAGCCCTAACTACCACAGATCCTTCCTAAGCTGCATAATATCGTCTAAATATAGCTAATAAGGCTTCTAACTATCTCAACCAGCCCTAACTACCACAGATCCTTCCTAAGCTGCATAATATCGTCTAAATATAGCTAATAAGGCTTCTAACTATCTCAACCAGCCCTAACTACCACAGATCCTTCCTAAGCTGCATAATATCGTCTAAATATAGCTAGAATAGAACATAACACACGTCGCTGGTACTCAAAGGATTAAGTCTTTGAAGCTCGGACGCGTTTTAGCAGTTTATTTTGGCTATCATTAGACGATTTTATGCAGCTTAGGAAGCATCTGTGGGTATTAAAAGGGTAAATACTATCTCAATCAACCCTCTGACTTCCGTATACCGTTACTAATATTAATAAAATCGTCTAATAGTAGCCAGAAACAGAACAGAAACGCGTATTGGAGCTTGAAAGGGTTAAGAATTATGACGCAAGTTTAATGCTTATTCTAGTTATCACTAGCCGTATATATATATATATATATATATATATATATATATATATATATATATATATAATATTAAATAAAATATAGATGTAGTAATATGTAGTTACTTCATATGAATAAATACTCGATGTTTTCCTGTTTTTCTACTCTAATTTAGCATATAATGTAATGTATCGTTTACCAGTAATATCTAATGTTATAACAGAACCGAAACACACTTGAACACAACATTCAGAGTTAATTAGAGCAATATAATTGACATATTTAGTAAAATATTCATAAACAAATAACCGAAAATAATTATCGATTATAAAACCTAAGTATTGCTATTGAGACCATCCTGAAACCATCCCAATAAGTCTGGACCAAACCGGACGGTCAAATTGGATTTCAGGTCAAGTATGTGGTTTTTGTATTATAATCCTTTTTCTCATCAGTTTCTTCATTGATTAGTGTGTTTTAAGGTGTTTTTCCTTCTGGAAATTCATATTTACCCATTATTTTGCAATATTAAAACATGCCCCCTAAATCTATATTTTGTCATTACCCTAACCTAACAACCTAACCTAACCTGGGGGCTGCTGCCCCCAGACCCCCGCAGGGTTAGTATTGATATAGAATATGACAAAATACTAAAACTACGGTAACAAAATTAAAAATATTAGTTCTCAGCTGATCCAAGATGGCCGCCATCACCCTTATTTAACCCACAAAGTCTAAAGAAAAATAATTTAATATGCAGCGGTAAAGACATATATTGCGGTGACTAATACTCTAATACAAAGCTATAGTATACGTTTAGAACATTATATCCCATACGTGACCTAAAATCCAGTTTGTCCAACTGGACCTATCCGAACGTAACCTAACCTAACTAGGCTGAGCTGGGGGCCAAGAATCCTTTTCCTCGAATTTTATGATTTTGTCAATTATCGCCTAGAGACGTGTAAACATACTTTTCTGGGGCCGTTTTGGACGCTGAGTCCGAATCTGGCTTTATAATCGATCTATCTCCACATACTGTATAGCTAAGATATTGATCATAGAAGTTGGCTAGTTCCCAGTCACTGTCTTCTAAAGGGACCCTCTCCCCGCCTGGCTGCGTGTTCGTACGAGTGTTACAGCCAGTGAGCTCCTGTGTTTCTTAAAATATTCATACAAAAATAACTATTCATAATTTACTATTTTAAAACCTAAGGACGGACATGTAGCATTTAAGAGACTACAGACTATATTTGTTAAGCATTTTAACCCTTTCGCTGCGGGTGACGTTCTGGAACGTCCTGGCAAGTTACAGCAATTTCCAGGCTTTAAAAGCCTGTAAAAACCGTAAAAATCGAGTGTCAGTGGGCGGAAGCGTGAGGGGCCCACCTCCGACCCACAGAGCACCGAGCAGCTCACTGAGGTTGACTGTGTCTCGCGCGGGTCTCTCTTTGTGTCTCCCAGCAGTGTAGCCAAGCGAGCGAGTGTTACATAATAGCGGGTTTCCCGCGTTTCACTGGCACCACTGCGGGTGAACCAGACCACGTACGGGGCCCGTTCTGGTGTCATTTTGAAGCTATTCTCGCCTAGTTTTCGGCAGAATACACTTCATTTAATGCAGATGCCTGATTTATCATTCAGGAGTGCCTGAATATGCCCTAAATAGCCCAAAAATGGTCGCAGTCAAAGGGTTAAGCACCACAGATCCTTCCTAAGCTGCATAAAATTGTCTAATTATAGCCATAATCAAATATAACAGACATCGCCGGTATAGAAGGAGTTAAAATGTCGCACTATAGGTATAATTCGCTGTAAGTAGGCGAGAATTCATGACCGCTATCCTCTGTAACTAAAAAAGGGCTAGAGCAAATGGGATGTACATTTCCACATCTATTCCTAGACTGACTCTTCCTAAATGGTAGAAATATTACCTCGATTACTCTTGTCGTTTTGGAGTTACAGAGGTTAGAGGTCATGATTTCTCGACTACTTACAGCGAATAGACTATAGCACCAACGAACTTGACAATAATCTTGACCCCATAACTTTTCATAACTCAAAAGGGCCTAGAGCAAACTGGCTGTAAATATCCACACCTATTTCCTGGTGGGCTCTTCCCAAATAATAGAAATGTCAGCTCGATTGCTTTCATTAATTTCGAGTTATAAGAAGTTAAGGGGTCAAGATTATTGTCAAGTTCGTTGGTGCTATAGTCTATTCGCTGTAAGTAGGCGAGAAATCATGACCTCTAACCTCTGTAACTCCAAAACGACAAGAGTAATCAAGCTAATATTTCTACCATTTCTATACCACTTTCACCACTGCTACTAACACCACTCTCCTATTATCACCACTACTACAACCATCCTCACCACCATCACCACTACAACCATCCTCACCTCTATCACCACCACTCTAACCATCATCACCATCACTATCAACACCACTACTACTATCATCACTATAACCATCATCACTAATATCAACAGTACTAGTGACGATGGTTTGAGAAAGAACATTGGCCTTCCCACGAGGATCAGCTACAAGATTACCCCTAACCCCTTTAGTACAGAGTTGTCCTTGTCACTGTAATCTGGATAGTATTGGACGATTTTATTCACCTCAGGGAAGACGTGTAGCAATTAAAAGGCTTCAAACTATCTCAATTGTCCAATTTAACTATAGGTAGCGCCAACGAACTTGACAATAATCTTGACCCCTTAACTTCTCATAACTCAAAAGGGCCTAGAGCAAACTGGCTTCAAATATCCACACCCATTTCCTGGTGGACTCTTCCCAAATAATAGAAATGTCAGCTCGATTGCTTTCATTCATTTCGAGTTATAAGAAGTTAAGGGGTCAAATTTATTGTCAAGTTCGCTGGCGCTACCTATAGTTAAATTGGATAATTGAGATAGTTTGAAGCCTTTTAATTGCTACACGTCTTCCCTAAGCTGAATACAATCGTCCAATACTATCTAAATCACAGTGACAAGGACAACTCGGTACTAAAGGGGTTAAGGGGGGATGGTTCACTTTTCTTAACCCCTTCTTTACCGGTGACGCCTTTTAGAAGTTTATTGTAGGTATATTTAGACGATTCTGTGCAGCTTAAGAAGGATCTGTGCTAGTAAAAAGGGTTAAGTGAGATGGTTAGAAGCCTGGTAATTGCTGGAGGGTCTTTATAAACTGAATAATATCGTCTTATAGTAGCCAGAATAAAGTTTAAAAGACCCTGCCGGTACAGAATGGGCTAAGCTGCAGTAAATCGTCTAAATATAGCTGGAATAACACAAAATACATCCTCGCTAAAGCCGGTATCACACGAGAGTTTTTATAGTCAACATTCGATGATCAAACATTTTCTGGCAACATTTCTGGAATATTTTACACTGGTATCGGAAACTAGACTGATGGTAGATGAATTTAGGTAACATAAATATATTACATGTTTACCTTATGGCTGTCAGACCAGTGTTAAGGATAAACGTCGAGTGAAAAAGCGCTCGTGTGATACCGGCTTAAGGGAGGGGTTAACCCTTTCAGTACCAGTGATGTCCTTTTCACTATATTCTGGCAAATGATTATGCGATTTTATTCAGCTTAGAGCGGACCTCTAGTTATAATAAGGCTTCAAACTGTGTCAACCAACCCTATTAAGGGGAGGCAGACCATTTTTCTGGACCCCCTTCATAGCGAACCTGTAATTGCTGAATAATATCGCCTAATAGTAGCCAGAATAAAGGGGTTAAAACAATGAAGCCAATAAAAATTTAGCTAAGACATTAGAAAGAGATACAGTATATATATATATATATATATGCCTATATATAAAACAAAAAATTGTCAATATTTACGAGTCACACCACAGCTGGAATCTCATTTCTAAGGGTAGTTTTGGGTTCCTATCATTCTATGCTTCATTGCTATATACTTTTTATCCACCGGATTTTTATTTTTTTTTTTTTTTTTTAGCATTAACCTAACCTTAAAACCTAACCTAACCTAACCTAAATGTATTTGGGGGCTATTAGGTTAGGTTAGGTTAGGTTAGGTTAGATTTTTTGGTTAGGTTAATGCTAAAAACCAAAAAAAAAAAAAAAAAAAACATTCCGGTGGATAAAAAGTATATAGCAATGAAGCATAGAATGATAGGAACCCAACACTACCGTTACAAATGAGATCCCAGCTGTGGTGTGACTCGTAAATATTGAAAAAAAAAATATATATATACAGTATATATAGGCCTACCGTATATATTACATTACATTAATGAAGGCAACGCACCAGGCGACAAAGGCCATATGGCACGAATACCGTATATATACCGGTATATATATATACTGTATAATTATATATTATATATACAGTACATAGTTATTACAGTATATATATGATCATACGATTATAGCCTATTATTACTTTAACTTATTAAGTAACACCCAGTTCTTAACATTAATCATCAAATTACAAACCCCAATGCACTTTTTTTTTTTTTTTTTTTTTTAAGAGACAATGAACGGAGGAAGGAAAACACAGATAAAACAAACAGGTCCATGTGCCTAAAGGCATCCTCCATTCATAAAATGTTTGTAACAACTGGATTTAAACATTTGTAGATTGTAAGTTTGTGGAAAGCAATTCGAGGGAAGTGAATTCCAAAGAGTAGTAGCTCTGGGGATAAATGAATTCTGATAAGCAGAAGTTCTGCATTGTGGAGGAGAAAGTGTAAATTCATGGGCGCTCTCAGCTGCCCTAGTTCTACGGGGAAAGATGTGGAGAGGCGGCACAATTGAAGCAAGTTCCTCGGAACAATTGCTGTGAAAATATCTGTAGAATAATGCAAGGGATGCAACGTTTCTTCGTATGGATAATGTAGGAAGGTCCTGTGTGATTGCAGGGTTATTGATTAATCTAATAGCTTTATTTTGAATTTTGTCCAACTGCCTCAATGCAACCACTCCACTTCCACCCCACAGAGGTGAACAGTAATCCATCTGAGAACGCACATGACATATATTACGGCCAACTGCTCGTCAGAGAAGAATTCTCGAACTCTGTACAGGAGTCCCAGTTTTTTAGAGGCATTCTTAGCAATGCTTCTAACATAATGTGTCCAGCTCAAGTTAGTAGTTAATTTTACACCGAGAATGTCAATACTAGGGGAAGTGGGAATATTTACATCATTAAAAAAATATATGGGAATCAGTGAGATTCTGTCGGTTAGAAAATTGAATGTACTTGGTTTTCTGTGCATTAAAGGAAACTAGATTCTTTTGTCCCCATTCATTAATTCTAGAAAGGTCCTGGTTGAATAAACTAATAAACGCATATGGTCCTCCCGGGATTCGAACTTGGGACACCACACCCAGAACATAAGCACCTATACCATAACACCACTAAAACAATTAAAGGTTGAACTAATAAACGCATATGGTCCTCCCGGGATTCGAACTTGGGACACCGCACCCAGAACATAAGCACCTAAACCATAACACCACCAACACAGTTAAAGGTTGAATACACGATCACGATTAACCCATTCAGTACCAGGGACGTACTTTTCATCATATTCTGGCAAGTAGGCCTAATAGACGATTATATTCCGCATAGGAAGGACGTCTAGCAATAATAAGGCTTTAAACTATCTCAACCAATCCATTTAATTACCCTCAGATCCTTCCTAAGCTGCACAAAATCGTCTAAATATAGTTGGAATATAGGCAAAATACGTCACCGGTATAGAAGAGGTTAATATCCAATTTCGAATTTTGGATATCAATCTAATCATGTACTCAGACCCAACTGCATTATGGAAAGCTTAATGTTTTGGTAAACCTGACTTTTTGGACCGACAGCGATTTCAGTAAGTTTGATTTTGTTTTTTTTAATTTTTCCTTCAGATATAGTTTTGTTTTATACTGAAGAGGAGCGGAAATGAGTATTTACCCATTATCCAATAATCTAAAAACATGCCCCTCCACTAGTGGGGAGGGCTTTGAAGTTAATGGAAAATGAGGGGTTAAAAGCGTAAAAATACAATAATATAGCGTTTTCGTATCAAAACTTGGCTCGGGTTTTCCCAAATTGCAAACCCATAAAACCCAATTTTGTGAATACCCGAGCCAACTTTTGACGAAAGCTGGCTCGGATTTCACAGGGTGGAGGGGGTAGCCTAATATCTTATGTTATAAAATAGTCAACTTTGGGAAGACATTAGCCTAACCTAACAACCTTAACTAACCTATCCTAGTATTATGGGTGGGGGCTGCCGCCCCCACACCCCCGCTGGTTGGGTTAGGCTTTTTTATTTATTTTTTTTTTAAATAGCCTATGCTAGGCTATTAGCCTAACCTAACAACCTTACCTAACCTATCCTAGTATATGAGTGGGGACTGCCGCCCCCACACCCCCGCTGGTTGGGTACTGGCTGAAAACCTTATTGTTTTACAGTATAGGCATAGGCCTAATAGGCCTATATGTATTTTAGCGTTTTTTTTCTTTTCTCCCTTATAATACATTTCAGCTCTTAATGACATTATAGCAATGATGTATATGCTCTACCGGACCTATTAGGCCTAATAAGATCGATGGGCTAACTGTCGGTCCAAAACATCAGTATAACCAATGTTTTATTAGTGAGTGGAAAAGAAACAAAAATATTGGGGCCAAGATCACTAAGGCGATCGGCCTGGCCAGATTGGCTCAGAATCCGTCAGTTTTAGGGCCTGCTTCACGCTCACATAGGGTAAAATCTATCAAAAGGCCCTCCTGTCATATAACCTCCTTGCTCCGTTTGTGCGTTCGTTCGTACGTGTACGCCTCCAACCACCGCCACACGATGACACGAGACACAACCTCCCCCTCCCTCTCTCTATATATATATATCTCTCTCTCACACACACACACACACATACGCACACACACTCCCTCTCAAACCAACCCTATGAAATAAAGTGTTGCCAGAATGCTCAGCCTCTCAAACCCTTTCGATCAATCCAGAATCCATCTGTCTATGCCTACTAAAATTACTCTTAACCCGTACAGCCCCAGCGACGCGCCTAACGCGTCGGCGATGTATGTAACGCACAGCCCCAGAGACGCGCCTGGCGCGTCACCCTAATTGCGCCGACCGTAACCTCAGGTGTAGCCACTCAAGAGGGCTCAGATTTGTATGGGAACTGTGTACGTATCCCACGCAACCGTGCCGATGGTTGAAAACTCTCAAAGTCCACGTGCGTGCGCGTGAGCGCGCAATAACCTGTTTTTTTTGGGTAATTGCCTTCAATTTTTTACTCTTGTAAAATACGTTTTCGGGGGCTCTGTAGGACCATTCTTTAAGCTTTTTGAGCGTTTTTCGTGGTTTTTCCTTCATTCCTAACCCATTCGCTATTGTTTCTAGAATAAAACCATTTTTTGAAAACCGGCCGGGTTCTGGTGAACAAACATTACAAAACTAGCCGGGGCTGGACGGGTTAATGAATGCACTAAGCCACAACGGGATGCTACAAGCTTCTATGTATTTTGCAGAATATATATACTGAGATACCAAGGCTTAAAATGCCTATGTAAGAGTAAAATATGGCATATTTGAGATGCTGGGATGGGCTGTATGCAATATCTACTCTTGTATAAAATTGATAGCTATTGTCTCACCCTGCAAGTTGAACACAATTATCTGCCTACCTCCTGTAGTGCTGTGTAGGAAAACCAAGGCTGACAAAGGCCGAATATTGCCGTACGAAGGTTAATAAATCCCGAGATGCCAACCACAACACTCTCACTTACTTGTTCCAATACTACTATCTCCTTGCATTTCTCAGATTTACCCAGGGAAGCTGAACGATATATGTCGATAAACCGCCGTCGAAACATTTATGAACGCTTCGTTAACAATCGAGACGATCACGAGTGAATAGTTCGAACTTTTGGTCGAAGGTTGCTTTCCGGGCAGGGCTAAAACCCTTGATGAAACAATACCGTAAATTCCAGGGTTGTTTGCGCAATTTTCACCGACCTAGAGGCATCCTTCAGAGCTCTCTTGGTAACCAAAAGATGCAGATTTTTTTTTCTCTATCCAACCGTATATAAAAAGTTTAAAATTGAGCCAGTTTTGTGTCCTTTTTATCTATGAACGATGTCTAATGGGAATTTACGTGGACGAGAGTTCTGGGAAAATCGATGCACTATGAAACGAAAAATTTCCGAATGAGATAGGAACATGGTTTATTCCAAGTTCACATGATTCGTTCAAAGCACCTGAATGAAGCAAAATTCAGAATTCTAAAACTAAAATTCAGATCACTAAAAATCAAGTGCTCATTTCTAGTTCTTCTAAACACAATTATACTTCGATTAATTTGATTACTGGGATTGATGTGTGATAATTGGGGATATAGTAAATTGGCCAACCTATTATGTTTTCGAAATAATTACTCCTTGAAGTCACTTAATGGCTATTCTGTGAAAAATAAAGGATTGTTTGTTTCATTACATTTCTGTGAATTTTACGAAATATATGTGCCCTGGGCCGCATTTATAGTATTGATAGGAAGTAAAATACACATATATACCTATATATGACACTTAAAGCATGGACGAATATATTTAACTTATGTTGCATATTTGTATATCCCCACTATTTGCTCGAATTAAGGCATTTCCAGGGATATTTGGACATATTTGAGGGTATACATGGTCAAGGCATAATACCATTGAATTTAACCATGCCTAATCCACACGCAAATCGAAGTAATTACATTTGTATAATAATTCATTTTAACTGAGGACCGAAAGGGAGAGGGTAGAGCATCGATCTGGTAACAACAGTGATCGAATGGCGACCTAGGTGCCCGTATACGTGCTGAAAACTCAAGGAAGATTACAATTTTGGGCGTGATAATGGTCTCCCGCGGCATCTGCACCGTCACCACGTCATCGAACCAAAACCTGAGGACGTGTGGAGCCCCGTAGGAGGACGTGGAAGGACCTATTTTATCATATTAAGGTAAGCTTTATTCGTGTCTCATTCTCAAGATCTTGGCCAATGGCGAGTTGCAAGACCTGAGGAGTGGATAAATTTCCTATTTTAGTTTTTATTTATGCGTGGCTGAATGCTGATATCCTCTTATGCCGCATCGTATCTTTGCCTGGGGTGGTTGAAAATACGTTGTCCGTGTTTAATTTATGATATTTTGTGTTGGAAAATTATATATGTGTTGGTCTGAAATGATGGTGGGATGATTTGGGGGAGAGGGAGGGGGTGGGGGGGGATTGGAGGAAAGTTGGGGAGGGAGTTACCATACCATTCGCCCTCCACCAACCTCTTCACTGCGAGCAAGGGAGGAAGTATATAAAGGTGGGAGGGTTCGACAAGTTGGAGCCAATCCGCCCTCTTTTTTTTTTTTTTTTTTTTTTCTCCCTCCCTAAAACGCCTACCTAGGCTAAGGCATAGATTTCTCTGGCCGGCAATTTAATCTTTAATTTTGTTTTTATTTTTTATTTTTTGTTATTGGAATCGACAACAAGACTAAATGTACTGTAGCTAATTTGTACATTATATGATTTTAAGAGACTGAATTAATAAACAACTTTTCAGCGACGTCTTTATGGTTATATTTCAGCTATATTTAGACGATTTTATGAAGATTAGGAAGGATATATGGTAGCTAAAATGAATTGAGATAGTCTGTAGCCACTTAATAGGTACGGTAGACGTTCTTCCTAAGCTGAACAAAACCATCTAATAGTTAAGTAACACCCCGTTCGTAACATTAATCATCAATTACAAACCCCAATGCACTTGAATAAACTAATGAAAGCATATGGTCCTCCCGGGATTCGAACTCGGGACATCACACCCAGAACATAAACATCTAAACCATTACACCACCAACACAGTACCAGAATATAATGAAAGGGATGTCACCGGTACTGAATGGGTTAAGAAGATTATAAAATAACAGACTACAATCCTCACAATTGACCACATGCGAGTTTCAGCCTATAAGGAAGTTGGAGCCGGAAACATCGCTATCAAGCAGAAATACGATAATAAGGTAGGTTTCTGATGGATAGAAAGTATGTTGAATTGGGTTTTATGTATTTATAAATGTACTACAACCGCATTTGATAATCTTTAAGGACACTACATCCGCCTTATTAGAAACAATTTATTAGGGAAAATAGGGACCAATAGACTCGCCATATTTTTCTCATTATAGTCCGCATGGAGGAATTTCGTCATCGACACTTGAAAAACCCCGATTTCACAGAAAAATACACGAAAAATCTGTCAAAGATGTCAAATAGCGGGGGTGTGGGGGAGGCAGCCCCCACCCATAATACTAGGATAGGTTAGATAAGGTTGTTTGGTTAGGCTAATGTCCTTTCAAAGGGGTATAGGCTAGTAAACACTAGGATAGCCTATACCTGGTCAGAGGTAAGAAGAAGAAGAAGAGTCCTGCTATAGTCTCCTTGAATGCTACCCCGCATTTTAGCTGTTAATTCTGCCAAATATCGACGTATACAGCTCCAACTTCCTTATAGAACGAAACTCGCAATTCGCCAATTGCCCACATGCGAGTTTCAGCCTATGAGGAAGTTGGAGCTGTAAACATTTATATGGAGTAGAATTACCAGCCAATATACAGTTGTATTGTACAGTATATATTAATACAAAACCAAATCCATCTTACTTTTATCCATCATGAACCTATATTATTATTGTATTTCTGTTTACTCCCGATGTTTACGGCTCCAACTTCCTTATAGAGTCATATAGACTGAAACTCGCATGTGGTCAATTGTGAGGATTGTAGTCTGGTATCTTATAATCTTCTTAACCCATTCAGTACCGGTGACATCCCTTTCATTATATTCTGCTACTATTATAATCTCCTTAACCCCTTCAGTACCGGTGACATCTCTTTCATTATAGTCTGCTACTATTATAATCTTCTTAACCCCTTCAGTACCGGTGACATCCCTTTCATTATATTCTGCTACTATTATAATCTCCTTAACCCCTTCAGTACCGGTGACATCCCTTTCATTATATTCTGCTACTATTATAATCTCCTTAACCCATTCAGTACCGGTGACATCCCTTTCATTATATTCTGCTACTATTATAATCTCCTTAACCCATTCAGTACCGGTGACATCCCTTTCATTATATTCTGCTACTATTATAATCTTCTTAACCCATTCAGTACCGGTGACATCCCTTTCATTATATTCTGCTACTATTATAATCTCCTTAACCCCTTCAGTACCGGTGACATCCCTTTCATTATATTATGCTACTATTATAATCTTCTTAACCCATTCAGTACCGGTGACATCCCTTTCATTATATTCTGCTACTATTATAATCTTCTTAACCCATTCAGTACCGGTGACATCCCTTTCATTATATTCTGCTACTATTATAATCTTCTTAACCCATTCAGTACCGGTGACATCCCTTTCATTATATTCTGCTACTATTATAATCTCCTTAACCCCTTCAGTACCGGTGACATCCCTTTCATTATATTCTGCTACTATTATAATCTTCTTAACCCATTCAGTACCGGTGACATCCCTTTCATTATATTCTGCTACTATTATAATCTTCTTAACCCATTCAGTACCGGTGACATCCCTTTCATTATATTCTGCTACTATTATAATCTCCTTAACCCCTTCAGTACCGGTGATATCCCTTTCATTATATTCTGCTACTATTATAATCTCCTTAACCCGTTCAGTACCGGTGACATCCCTTTCATTATATTCTGCTACTATTATAATCTCCTTAACCCATTCAGTACCGGTGACATCCCTTTCATTATATTCTGCTACTATTATAATCTTCTTAACCAATTCAGTACCGGTGACATCCCTTTCATTATATTCTGCTTCTATTATAATCTTCTTAACCCATTCAGTACCGGTTCATTATATTCTGCTACTATTATAATCTCCTTAACCCCTTCAGTAACGTGACATCCCTTTCATTATATTCTGCTACTATTATAATCTTCTTAACCCATTCAGTACCGGTGACATCCCTTTCATTATATTCTGCTACTATTATAATCTCCTTAACCCATTCAGTACCGGTGACATCCCTTTCATTATATTCTGCTACTATTATAATCTCCTTAATCCCTTCAGTACCGGTGACATCCCTTTCATTATATTCTGCTACTATTATAATCTCCTTAACCCCTTCAGTACCGGTGACATCCCTTTCATTATATTCTGCTACTATTATAATCTTCTTAACCCATGCAGTACCGGTGACATCCCTTTCATTATATTCTGCTACTATTATAATCTCGTTAACCCCTTCAGTATCGGTGACATCCCTTTCATTATATTCTGCTACTATTATAATCTTCTTAACCCATCCAGTACCGGTGACATCCCTTTCATTATATTCTGCAACTATTATAATCTTCTTAACCAATTCAGTACCGGTGACATCCCTTTCATTATATTCTGCTACTATTATAATCTCCTTAACCCCTTCAGTACCGGTGACATCCGTTTTATTATATTCTGCTACTATTATAATCTCCTTAACCCATTCAGTACCGGTGACATCCCTTTCATTATATTCTGCTACTATTATAATCTTCTTAACCCATTCAGTACCGGTGACATCCCTTGCTATTATAATCTTCTTAACCCATTCAGTACCGGTGACATCCCTTTCATTATATTATGCTACTATTATAATCTTCTTAACCCATTCAGTACCGGTGACATCCCTTTCATTATATTCTGCTACTATTATAATCTTCTTAACCCATTCAGTACCGGTGACATCCCTTTCATTATATTCTGCTACTATTATAATCTCCTTAACCCCTTCAGTACCGGTGACATCCCTTTCATTATATTCTGCTACTATTATAATCTTCTTAACCCATTCAGTACCGGTGACATCCCTTTCATTATATTCTGCTACTATTATAATCTCCTTAACCCCTTCAGCACCGGTGACATCCCTTTCATTATATTCTGCTACTATTATAATCTCCTTAACCCCTTCAGTACCGGTGACATCCCTTTCATTATATTCTGCTACTATTATAATCTTCTTAACCCATTCAGTACCGGTGACATCCCTTTCATTATATTCTGCTACTATTATAATCTTCTTAACCCATTCAGTACCGGTGACATCCCTTTCATTATATTCTGCTACTATTATATCTTCTTAACCCATTCAGTACCGGTGACATCCCTTTCATTATATTCTGCTACTATTATAATCTTCTTAACCCATTCAGTACCGGTGACATCCCTTTCATTATATTCTGCTACTATTATAATCTTCTTAACCCCTTCAGTACCGGTGACATCCCTTTCATTATATTCTGCTACTATTATAATCTTCTTAACCCATTCAGTGCCGGTGACATCCCTTTCATTATATTCTGCTACTATTATAATCTCCTTAACCCATTCAGTACCGGTGACATCTCTTTCATTATATTCTGCTACTATTATAATCTTCTTAACCCATTCAGTACCGGTGACATCCTTTTCATTATATTCTGCTACTATTATAACCTTCTTAACCCATTCAGTACCGGTGACATCTCTTTCATTATAGTCTGCTACTATTATAATCTTCTTAACCCATTCAGTACCGGTGACATCCCTTTCATTATATTCTGCTACTATTATAATCTCCTTAACCCATTCAGTATCGGTGACATCCCTTTCATTATATTCTGCTACTATTATAATCTTCTTAACCCATTCAGTACCGGTGACATCCCTTTCATTATATTCTGCTACTATTATAATCTCCTTAACCCATTCAGTACCGGTGACATCCCTTTCATTATATTCTGCTACTATTATAATCTTCTTAAGCCATTCAGTACCGGTGACATCCATTTCATTATATTCTGCTACTATTATAATCCCCTTAACCCATTCAGTACCGGTGACATCCCTTTCATTATATCCTGCTACTATTATAATCTTCTTAACCCATTCAGTACCGGTGACATCCCTTTCATTATATTCTGCTACTATTATAATCTCCTTAACCCATTCAATACCGGTGACATCCCTTTCATTATATTCTGCTACTATTATAATCTTCTTAACCCATTCAGTACCGGTGACATCCCTTTCATTATATTCTGCTACTATTATAATCTTCTTAACCCATTCAGTACCGGTGACATCCCTTTCATTATATTCTGCTATTATAATCTTAACCCATTCAGTACCGGTGACATCCCTTTCATTATATTCTGCTACTATTATAATCTCCTTAACACATTCAGTACCGGTGACATCCCTTTCATTATATCGTGCCACTATTATAATCTTCTTAACCCATTCAGTGCCGGTGACATCCCTTTCATTATATTCTGCTACTATTATAATCTCCTTAACCCATTCAGTACCGGTGACATCCCTTTCATTATGTTCTGCTACTATATACTCCTTAACTCATTCAGTACCGGTGACATCCCTTTCATTATATTCTGCTACTATTATAATCTCCTTAATCCATTCAGTACCGGTGACATCCCTTTCATTATATTCTGCTCCTATTATAATCTCCTTAACCCCTTCAGTACCGGTAACATCCCTTTCATTATATTCTACTACTATAATCATCTTCTTAACCCCTTCAGTACCGGTGACATCCCTTTCATTATATTCTGCTACTATTATAATTTTCTTAACCCATTCAATACCGGTGACATCCCTTTCATTATATTCTGCTAATATTATATTCTTCTTAACCCCTTCAGTACCGGTGACATCCTTTTCATTATATTCTGCTACTATTAGATGGTTTTATTCAGCTTAGGAAGAACGTCTTCCCATTAAATGGCTACAGCCTATATATGATTTTAGCTACGGTACCGTAATTGCCGACTTGCTAGGTTCAGGCTATAAGGAAGTTGGAGCTGTAGGCAACGATATTTAACAGAATTTGCAGGTAAAATACGGTCGTAGTACATTTATAAATACATAAAACTCAATTCAACATACCATTTATCCATCAGAAACTTACATTATTATTGCGTTTCTGTTTTATAGTTATGTTCACGGCTCCAACTTCCTTATAGCCTGAAACTCGCAAGTGGTCAATTGCTGAAGAACATCTCATATTAGTAGCCAGCATATGATGAAAAGGACGGCAATGGTACTGATCGAACGGGTTGATATATTCTGGCAACTATTAGACGATCTTATTCAGCTTACGAAGGACGTCTACCCATTATTAAAAGGTTGCAGATTATCTCAATTAATCCCTTTAGCTACCCCATATTTTTATTAAGCTTCATAAAGTCGTCTAAATGTAGCTAGGATAAAATAAAAAAAGACGTCGCCGGTACTGAAGGGGTGAGTACACTCCATAGTTCTATCTTCCTCCATTGCCGAAACAGACAGAACCGCTATTTCCCCCATTACCTTGTCCATAATTGTTTGTGGAGGGCGAGCCATTCTGTAAATAGTTTTTCTTTTTTCTTTTCATCATCACATTTACCTAGGATATCTTCCAGCCCTACTAACCCATTTGTCAATAACTTGTGGGTCGTCAGGGTCTTATCTTTTCCTTTAATTTTAAATTTGTAATTTACATTGCCCCCTGATTTTTTGTTTTCTGAGCTCGTAGAACTATTCTCACTACTCATTACCTGAGCTGTATTTTCTGGGTTACTGGGTACACTACCACCTGTATTTTTGTCCCCTGTACTAACATCCTTGGCATTTGTTACAATGTTTTTGCTCACTATGTTACTAATAAGGTCTACCCTCTTTTCTACTGCTTCTATTTTTTTTCCAAACTCATGAAAATACTGAGAAATCCTATCCTCCTTATTCATTGTGAGGGAGGGAAGGAGGAGGAGGTAAGGTACTCCAGGGGGGGGGGGGGGGGTAAGGTACTCCAGGGAGGTGTGTGTCAGAGGGGAAGTATGTGTGTGTATGTACGTACATAAGTTGTTTAAATTAAGGCCAGCAATAGTACTGAAGATAAAAATGGTAGTATAATAATAATAATAATAATAATGAAAGTAATAATAGTAATAACAGTAAAAATTATAGCAATACAATATTTCTTAAAAGGGTAAGTTTGACTTTCAACGCAAGTCTACAGATATCAGCAGTATCGTTTCATCGGACCTGACACAACATATCAATAAGTAAGGAAGGAAACTGTATGAATGCAAAGATCAAAATTCAATTATGTTTGGTAGCAAAACAATATTCGGAAGGAAGTTACAAGTAGTCCTCCGGGAGGGTAGATGTGCTGCATATCCGGAGGTACTTGTACTGTACATCAAACAATTAGCCGAGAATATTGAGGACAATAACTATTATATTGCTTACATATGCAAGGGTCATGTATATTGGCTTACAAAAGGATAATTAAATTAAATGCTTTGTTAGAGGCTCAGAGGGATATGTCAAGGGACATTGTCAATCTATTAGATGAGAATAGCAGTGATAAGTAAAGAAATACTGACTGATATTATAAGTGTGACATGATCAATGAAAATATGAAGTCGTGTAGAGGGCGTTACAAAGGGTTTAAGTGTGACCTTGTAAGAAAGAAGAGATATGTGGAGGACAAGGGGTGCATACTTATACCGGTGCATATTTACATCAGTACATATTATTGTGGGGGGGGGGGGGGGCAAAGTTCTTGTTTTTTTTTAGTATGTTATTGATTACGTTATTCTTTAGCATGTACTGAGTACAGTATGTTGCTTGATCCTCAATTGTGCTTAACTGATTATTTCTGTATTCCCTAATCATTGGGCATTCCAAGATGAGAGTCTGGGGGAGGCAGTACGGTACAGTACCTTTAGCTGAAATACAACTACTCTGTTTCATTTCATATGACGATAAATTAAATTCCTTAGCAGCTATTTTTTCGATACTTAATGGACAAATGTGAACCTACTATATATTTCTGCATCATAGTAAGACCAAGTTTATATAATTAGCACCATATTTCACTACACAATCATGATAATAACAAAAATCTTGATGAGAACTTTGCAATTTACCGTCAGTTAAAAAGAAACAGGGTATAACGGGGAATGGGGTAATAGTAGCCTACTCTCTCTCTTTTCCCCCCTTCTGTCTCTCTCTCTCTCTCTCTCTCTCTCTCTCTTTCTCAATAGTAGGCTATTGTCCATTATAGGAGTAGGTTTTGATCTGGGTTAGGTGTAGCATATTAGGCCTTTTCAATTATTTCAGTAGGCCTATCTGAGGCCGTAATATTAGGCTACACTTCATTCTGGTTATCTTTAGATTAGTTTATGGAATTTAGGAAAGTTCTCTAGGAATGAAAGGGGTAAAAACCATCTCATTAACTATCCAGCTCCCACATGTTCTCCCTTATGATGAAAATGGTTATGGAGGAGGAGGGAGGATGGGTGTGGTTGCGGAGGAGGCAGGAGGAGCTGAGGAGGATGGGTAGATGGTGGTGTTAAGGGAGAGAGAGAGAGTGAGTGGGAGTGGGGGATATGTAGTTGTTGATGAGGCGGGGGGGGGGTACAGGAAGAGGGGATGATGGGTGGTGGTGATGGCAGGGGCGTCATTTGTGGTGGGGTGGGGTGGGGGGGGGGGGAGCGGGGGGCGCTCGCCCCCCCCCCCCCCAAAATTTTTAAGGGGGCCTCAAAATCAACTACAATTAGTAATACTAAAAACAAATATGGGAAAAATTGCGAAATTACAAATAAATATATATATATTTAGCCTCAATATGTTCAGAGTTAAATATATCTTGTGTGTGTGTGTGTGTGTGACCTTGAGTTTAGCAAGGATATCATCATGATAATAATAATAATAATAATAATAATAATAATAATAGTTCTTAAAGCTAGCGCATGCTAAGCTAGCTAAGGATAGCTCAATAAGGCCGATTAGGCGTATTTTCATTGGGGTCCTGTACTACTATCCCATCCCTTTGCTCATGAGGGATGGTAACGACTCAGTGCTTGTGAAAAATCTTTAATGCGCCGAGCGTGGGCGCGAACCCGGGCCTTCTGGGTGGAAGTCCGAGACGCTAGTCACTACACCAAGCGAGCCGACATATTGTAGGCCTATATCGCAGCTGACCGCGGCCCGCGCCACCGCACGTGTTGACTGTTGAGTAATTTCAAATTTGAGTGTAGAATGTTTAGTATACTCAGGGCGGTGGAGTTGAGCAGTAGGGGCCGGGCTGCAACATCTCTCGTCCCTCCAGGCCCAACCGCAGACAGACTGACCCCAGTATTCTAGTAAGTGTTTTATCGATGAAAATACATTTTGATAGTGCTGTTAATGATAGCAGTGAATAAGTGCTTCTTTTTCGTATCATCGCATGTGTGTTTTGTGGAATGCAATAGGTCATTATGACTAGATATTTTGGAAAAAACGTTTGAGTTTAAAAGTAGAAACATGAGCAGCTGCGGGGTTCATTGTGAACCATATAATTATTATTATTTCCCTCTAATTATAAATATTCGTAGAAAACCAATATTAGGCGTATTAACTTCGTTATTGCATTGTCGTTCTCATATAATGAGCTATAGGCTACGTAGATCTCAAATTCATAGCTATAAATAAACCTCAGATGTTCACACATATAATATAGGCTAGGCTAAACTGGGTAATGTTTGCATTTTTTTCACATAACTCAATAACTATTGGTGATAGAAAAATTCTGATTGCACCATTGGAACAACCGTGAACAAACTATATTTTATATATAAAACTATAGTCGTTGATCATATTATATCGATCATTAAGTAATTAACATGGTCATGACGTGATGAACTCCGAACAAAAATGAAAACGTTTATTCGTGATCAATTTCAACTACCGTATATTCTCTATTTTTGTTAATTTCACTCCAACACCAAACACTCCCCAAAGAAATTAACGAAAGTATGCATGCGATCACTGGGATTCGATCCAGGGTCACCTCATACAGATTTCAAACACTCTAACCAATAGGATATCTTCGCTTTGTGATTTTTGCTTCGGTTAAGTAATGAGCTATCCTCTCTCTTTTCATGTATAATACTTAATACATTATAGTAGACGCGACTCGTCACTTGTGGGCCGTGGCCTGTGGGTTAAAACAGAGTAAAAATATTCTACCATTCTTTATGATTCTCATTTAAGGATCTTCCTACCTAATTTCAATAACCACCCTTATATTCCTATTTCCTCTTTTTCTTAGCTCAGTGCTTCCTTTATCACATTACATTACCCAGTTCATGGTAGCAAAGGGGCTAATAAGCTTTCCATTTTTTTATTAGATAACAGGATAACTTTTTAATCTCCTTTATATAATCATTATATTTTCATTATATATAATTATGAAGTTTGAGCAAGGTTTGGCATCCTCTACCCAACCTTTTCCGTTTCTGTCTGTCTGCTTCACTGTCCAGACACCAGTCCTACTTTTCCTCCTGGGGGTGGGAGGCTAGGAATCCTCCTCTTGTAAAATTCACCTACTAGCCGAGACAGAGAAAAGGGCGAGGGAATGCGAAAGTGGTCCTGGACCCCTGGTCATGATGTGCTTAGATATATGAAAATAATTCTCAAGACAAATGTCAAGCACAGAAATTAAGCAAATGTAACAACTATTACTGCTACTATAAATACTTGTAAAGTAATTGTGTAAAACGAGTATTATTTATGCCTTCCAAAACTTATCCTTTAAATTAAAGCTATGCCAATTGGAATATCCATTAATGTGTGTGTGTGTGTGTGTCAGGAAGTAATTGGACCTTTATGTATATATATATATATAAATATATATATATATATATATATATATATATATATATATATAATATATATATATATATATTATATATATATATATATATATATATACCGTATATATATATTATACCTGTATATATAATTGCTTATTGCTTTAATGACCTCAATATAGCATTTTATATGGCTTCAGAATGCTCCTAGAATTGCTCATATTTCAAAAAAAAATCTCGGGGGGGGGGGCTTACAGCGGCCCCCCCCCCCCCCCCCCCCCGCTGATTAGGCTCGCTGCGCTTGCCACCCACCCCTGCGGGAAGGTGGGAACAGGGGGGGGCCTCAGAAACAGCCTTTGCCCCTCCCAAGGATAAATGAAATGGCGCCCCTGGGTGATGGGAAGGATGAGTGGATGTGGAGGAGATGGATGGATCGGTGGAGGATAGAGGAGTGGAGGTGGTGGTGGTGGAGGAAGAGGCAGGGAGGATATTAGGGGCGGTGGAAGTAGAGGAAGGGGGAGGATCGAGGGGTTACCGGTAAGTGGTAAGTGGAGGGGAGGATTGGTGGGTGGGGGTTTTGGGAAAAATGTGTGGTGGTGGGGAAGAGGGGAGGGTGGGTATTTGGTGGTGGTAGGGAGGGGGTAAGGACTAAGAGGGGAGGATAGGTGGGCAGTGGAGTAGAGGGGGATCCTATCTTGACACACCCTATTCAACATCTGACGGACATTAATACAGGCGGCCTGGTACTAACATGCTCCTATCTTGACACATCCTATTCAACATCTGACAGACATTAATACAGGCTGTCTGGTACTAACATGTGCTTCTATCTTGACACACCCTATTCAACATCTGACAGATATTAATACAGGCTGCCTGGTACTAACATGCTCCTATCTTGTCACGCCCTATTCAACATCTGCCAAACATTAATACAGGCTGCCTGGTGCTAACATGCTCCTATCTTGACACAACCTATGCAACATCTGACAGACATTAATACAGGCTGCCTGGTGCTAACATGCTCCTATCTTGACACACCCTATTCAACATCTGACAGATATTACTACAGGCTGCCTGGTACTAACATGCTCCTATCTTGACACACCCTATTCAACATCTAACAGACATTAATACAGGCGGCCTGGTGCTAACATGCTCCTATCTTGACACACCCTATTCACCATCTGACATACATTAATACAGGCGTCCTGGTGCTAACATACTCCTATCTTGACACACCCTATTCAACATCTGACAGACATTAGTGCAGGCGGCCTGGTACTACCATACTCCTATCTTGACACACCCTATTCAACATCTGACAGACATTAATACAGGCTGCCTGGTACTAACATGCTCCAATCGTGAGACACCCTATTCAACATCTGACAGACATTAATACAGGCTGCCTGGTGCAAACATCCTCCTATCTTGACACACCCTATTCAACATCTGACAGACATTAATACAGGCTTCCTGGTGTTAACATGCTCCTATTTTGACACATCCTATATTCAACATCTGACAATCATTAATACAGACTGCCTGGTGCTAACATGCTCCTATCTTGACACACCCTATTCAACATCTGACAGACATTAATACATGCTGCCTGGTACTAACATGCTCCTATCTTGACACACCCTATTCAATATCTGACAGACATTAATACAGGCTGGCTGGTGCTAACATGCTCCTATCTTGACACACACTCTTCAATCTCTGACAAACAAATACAGGCTGCCTGGTACTACCATGCTCCTATCTTGACACACCCTATTCACCATCTGACAGACATTAATACAGGCTGCCTGGTACTAACATGCTCCTATCTTGACACACCCTATTCAACATTTGACAGACATTAATACAGGCTGCCTGGTACTTACATGCTCGTATCTTGACACACCCTATTCAACATCTGACAGACATTAATACAGGCTGCCTGGTACTTACATGCTCGTATCTTGACACACCCTATTCAACATCTGACAGACATTTATACAGGCATCCTGGTGCTAAATTGCCCCTATCTTGACACATGCTATATAACACCTGACAGAAATAAATACAGGCATCCTGGTGCTAACATGCTCTTATCTTGACACACCCTATTCAACATCTGACAGACATTAATACAGGCTGCCTGGTACTAACATGCTCCTATCTTGAGACACCCTATTCAACATCTGACAGACATTAATACAGGCTGCCTGGTGCTAACATGCTCCTATCTTGACACACCCTTTTCAACATCTGACAGACATTAATACAGGCGACCTGGTGCTAGCAAGATCCTATCTTGACACACCCTACTCAACATCTGACAGACATTACTACAGGCTGACTAGTGCTAACATGCTCCTATCTTGACGCACCCTATATAACATCTGACAGACATTAATACAGGCTGTCTGGTGCTAACATGCTCCTATCTTGACACCTCCAATTCAACATCTGACAGACATTAATACAGGCTGCCAGGTGCTAACATGCTCCTATCTTGACACACCCTATTCAACATCTGACAGACATTAATACAGGCTGCCTGGTGCTAACATGCTCCTATCTTGACACACCCTATTTAACATCTGACAGACATTAATACAGGCGGCCTGGTTCTAACATGCTCCTATCTTGACACACCCTATTCAACATCTGACGGACATTAATACAGGCGGCCTGGTACTATCATGCTCCTATCTTGACACATCCTATTCAACATCTGACAGACATTAATACAGGCTGTCTGGTACTAACATATGCTCCTATCTTGACACACCCTATTCAACATCTGACAGACATTAATACAGGCTGCCTGGTACTAACATGCTCCTATCTTGTCACGCCCTATTCAACATCTGCCAGACATTAATACAGGCGGCCTGGTGCTAACATGCTCCTATCTTGACACACCCTATGCAACATCTGACAGACATTAATACAGGCTGCCTGGTGCCAACATGCTCCTATCTTGACACATCCTATTCAACATCTGACAGACATTACTACAGGCTGCCTGGTGCTAATATGCTCCTATCTTGACACACCCTATTCAACATCTAACAGACATTAATACAGGCGGCCTGGTGCTAACATGCTCCTATCTTGACACACCCTATTCACCATCTGACAGACATTAATACAGGCGTCCTGGTGCTAACATGCTCCTATCTTGACACACCCTATTCAACATCTGACAGACATTAGTGCAGGCGGCCTGGTACTACCATACTCCTATCTTGACACACCCTATTCAACATCTGACAGACATTAATACAGGCTGCCTGGTACTAACATGCTCCAATCGTGAGACACCCTATTCAACATCTGACAGACATTAATACAGGCTGCCTGGTGCAAACATCCTCCTATCTTGACACACCCTATTCAACATCTGACAGCCATTAATACAGGCTTCCTGGTGTTAACATGCTCCTATCTTGACACACCCTATTCAACATCTGACAGACATTAATACAGGCTTCCTGGTACTAACATGCTCCTATCTTGACACACCGACTATTCAACATTTGACAGACATTAATACAGGCTGGCTGGTGCTAACATGCTCCTATCTTGACACACCCTATTCAATCTCTGACAAACAAATAATGGCGGCCTGGTACTACCATGCTCCTATCTTGACACACCCTATTCACCATCTGACAGACATTAATACAGGCTGCCTGGTACTAACATGGTCCTATCTTGACACAGCCTATTCAACATCTGCCAGACATTAATACAGGCTGCCTGGTACTTACATGCTCCTATCTTGACACACCCTATTCAACAACTGACAGACATTAATACAGGTGGCTTGGTGCAAACATGCTCCTATCTGGACACACCCTATTCATCATCTGACAGACATTAATACAGGCGGCCTGGTGCTAACATGCTCCTATCTTGACACACCCTATATAACACCTGACAGACATTAATACAGGAGGCTTGGTGCTAACATGCTCCTATCTTGAGACACCCTCTTCACCATCTGACAGACATTAATACAGGCTGCCTGGTACTAACATGCTCGTATCTTGACACACCCTATTCAACATCAGACAGACATTAATACAGGCTGGCTGGTGCTAACATGCTCCTACCTTGACACACTCTATTCAACATGTGACAGACATTAATACAGGTGGCCTGGTGCTAACATGCTCCTATCTCGACACACCCTATATAACATCTGACAGACTGTAATACAGGTGACCTGGTGTTAACATGCTCCTATCTTGACACACCCTATTCAACATCTGACAGACATTAATACAGGCTGCCTGGTGCTAACATGCTCCTATCTTGACACACCCTATTCAACATCTGACAGACAAATACAGGCGGCCTGGTACTAACATGCTTCTATCTTGACACACCCTATTCAACATCTGACAGACATTAATACAGGCTGCCTGGTACTAACATGCTCCTATCTTGACACACCCTATTCAACATCTGACAGACATTAATACAGACTGGCTGGTACTAACATGCTCCTATCTTGATACACCCTATATAACATCTGACAGACATTAATACAGGTGGCTTGGTGCTAACATGCTCCTATCTTGAGACACCCTATTCAACATCTGACAAACATTACTACAGGCTGCCTGGTGCTAATATGCTCCTATCTTGACACACCCTATTCAACATCTAACAGACATTAATACAGGCGGCCTGGTGCTAACATGCTCCTATCTTGACACACCCTATTCACCATCTGACAGACATTAATACAGGCGTCCTGGTGCTAACATGCTCCTATCTTGACACACCCTATTCAACATCTGACAGACATTAGTGCAGGCGGCCTGGTACTACCATACTCCTATCTTGACACACCCTATTCAACATCTGACAGACATTAATACAGGCTGCAAGGTACTAACATGCTCCAATCGTGAGACACCCTATTCAACATCTGACAGACATTAATACAGGCTGCCTGGTGCAAACATCCTCCTATCTTGACACACCCTATTCAACATCTGACAGCCATTAATACAGGCTTCCTGGTGTTAACATGCTCCTATCTTGACACACCCTATTCAACATCTGACAGACATTAATACAGGCTTCCTGGTACTAACATGCTCCTATCTTGACACACCGACTATTCAACATTTGACAGACATTAATACAGGCTGGCTGGTGCTAACATGCTCCTATCTTGACACACCCTATTCAATCTCTGACAAACAAATAATGGCGGCCTGGTACTACCATGCTCCTATCTTGACACACCCTATTCACCATCTGACAGACATTAATACAGGCTGCCTGGTACTAACATGGTCCTATCTTGACACACCCTATTCAACATCTGCCAGACATTAATACAGGCTGCCTGGTACTTACATGCTCCTATCTTGACACACCCTATTCAACAACTGACAGATATTAATACAGGTGGCTTGGTGCTAACATGCTCCTATCTGGACACACCCTATTCATCATCTGACAGACATTAATACAGGCGGCCTGGTGCTAACATGCTCCTATCTTGACACACCCTATATAACACCTGACAGACATTAATACAGGTGGCTTGGTGCTAACATCCTATCTTGAGACACCCTCTTCACCATCTGACAGACATTAATACAGGCTGCCTGGTACTAACATGCTCGTATCTTGACACACCCTATTCAACATCAGACAGACATTAATACAGGCTGGCTGGTGCTAACATGCTCCTACCTTGACACACTCTATTCAACATGTGACAGACATTAATACAGGTGGCCTGGTGCTAACATGCTCCTATCTCGACACACCCTATATAACATCTGACAGACTGTAATACAGGTGACCTGGTGTTAACATGCTCCTATCTTGACACACCCTATTCAACATCTGACAGACATTAATACAGGCTGCCTGGTGCTAACATGCTCCTATCTTGACACACCCTATTCAACATCTGACAGACAAATACAGGCGGCCTGGTACTAACATGCTCCTATCTTGACACACCCTATTCAACATCTGACAGACATTAATACAGGCTGCCTGGTACTAACATGCTCCTATCTTGACACACCCTATTCAACATCTGACAGACATTAATACAGACTGGCTGGTACTAACATGCTCCTATCTTGATACACCCTATATAACATCTGACAGACATTAATACAGGTGGCTTGGTGCTAACATGCTCCTATCTTGAGACACCCTATTCAACATCTGACAAACATTAATACAAGCGGCCTGGTACAAACATGTCCTATCTTGACACACCGTATTCAACATCGGACAGACATTAATACAGGCTGCCTGGTGCTAACATGCTCCTATCTTGACACACCCTATTCAACATATGACAGACATGAATACAGGCTGCCTGGTACTAACATGCTCCTATCTTAACACACTCTATTCAACATCTGACAGACATTTATACAGGCGGCCTGGTGCTAACATGCCCCTATCTTGACACACCCTATTCAACATCTGACAAACATTAAATACAAGCGGCCTGGTACTAACATGCTCCTATCTTGACACACCCTATTCAACATCTGACAGACATTAATACAGGCTGCCTGGTGCTAACATGCTCCTATCTTGACACACCCTATTCAACATATGACAGACATTAATACAGGCTGCCTGGTGGTAACATGCTCCTATCTTGAAACACCCTATTCAACATCAGACAGACATTAATACAGGCTGCCGGGTGCTAACATGCTCCAATCTTGATACACCCTTTTCAACATCTGACGGACATTAATACAGGTGGCCTGGTGCTAACATGCTCCTATCTTGACACACCCTATTCAACATCTGACAGACATTAATTTAGGCTGCTTGGTGCTATCATGCTCCTATATTGATCGACACACCCTATCCAACATCTGACAGACATTAATACAGGCGGCCTGGTGTTAACATGCTCCTATCTTGACACATCCTATTCAACATCTGACAGACATTAATACAGGCGGCCTGGTGCTAACATGCTCCTATCTTGACACACCCTATTCAACATCTGACAGACATTAATACAGGCTGCCTGGTACAAACTTGCTCCTATCTTGACACACCCTATTCAACATCTGACATACATTAATACAAGCGGCCTGGTACTAACATGCTCCTATCTTGACACACCCTATTCAACATCTGACAGACATTAACACAGGCGGCCTGGTGCTAACATGCTCCTGTACTGACACACCCTATTCAACATCTGACAGACATTAATACAGGGGGCCTTGTGCTAACATGCTCCTATCTTGTCACACCCTATTCAACATCTGACAGACATTAATACAGGCTGCTTGGTGTTAACATGCTCCTATCTTGACACACCCTATTCAACATCTGACAGACATTAATACAGGCGGCCTGGTGTTAACATGCTCCTATCAAGACACACCCTATTCAACATCTGACAGACATTAATACAGGCAGCCTGGTGTTAACATGCTCCTTTCTTGACACACCCCATTCAACATCTGACAGACATTAATACAGGCTACCTGGTGCTAACATGCTCCTATCTTGAGACACCCTATTCAACATCTGACAGACATTAATACAGGCTGCCTGGTGCTAACATGCTCCTATCTTGACACACCCTATTCAACATCTGACAGACATTAATACAGGCTGCCTGGTACTAACTTGCTCCTATCTTGACACACCCTATTCAACATCTGACAGACATTAATACAGGCGGCCTGGTGCTAACATGCTCCTATCTTGACACACCCTATTCAACATCTGACATACATTAATCCAGGCGGCCTGGTGCTAACATGCTCCTGTATTGACACACCCTATTCAACATCTGACAGACATTAATACAGGCGGCCTTGTGCTAAAATGCTCCTATCTTGACACACCCTATTCAACATCTGACAGACATAAATACATGCGGCCTGGTACTAACATGCTCCTCTCTTGACACACCCTATTCAACATCTGACAAACATTAATACAGGCGGCCTGGTGCTAACATGCTCCTGTATTGACACACCCTATTCAACATCAGACAGACATTAATACAGGCTGCCTGGTAGTAACATGCTCCTATCTTGACACACCCTATTCAACATCTGACAGACATTAATACAGGCTGCCTGGTGCTAACATGCTCCTATCTTGAGACACACAATTCAACATCTGACAGACATTAATACAGGCTGCCTGGTGCTAACATGCTCCTATCTTGACACACCCTATTCAACTTCTGACGGACATTAATACAGGCGGCCTGGTGCTAACATGCTCCTATCTTGACACACCCTATTCAACATCTGACAGACATTAATTTAGACTGCTTGGTGCTAACATGCTCCTATTTTGACACACCCTATTCAACATCTGACAGACATTAATACAGGCAGCCTGGTGTTAACATGCTCCTATCTTGACACACCCTATTCAACATCTGACAGACATTAATACAGGCGGTCTGGTACTAACATGCTCCTATCTTTACACAAACTATTCAACATCTGACAGACATTAATACAGGCTGTCTTGTACTAACATGCGCTCCTCTCTTGACACACCCTATTCAACATCTGACAGATATTAATGCAGTCTGCCTGGTGCTATCATGCTCCTATCTTGACACAGCCTATGCAACATTTGACAGACATTAATACAGGCTGCCTGGTGCTAACATACTCCTATCTTTACACACCCTATTCAACATCTGACAGACATTACTACAGGCTGCCATTGGCTAACATGCTCCTATCTTGATACACCCTATTCAACATCTGACAGTCATTACTACAGGCTGCCTGGTGCTTACATGCTCCTATCCTGACACACCCTATTCAACATCTGACAGACATTAATACAGGCGGCCTTATGCTAACATGCTCCTATCTTGACACACCCTATTCAAAATCTGACAGACATTAATACAGGCTGCCTGGTGCTAACATGCTCCTATCTTGGGACACCCTATTCAACATCTGACGGACATTAATACAGGCTGCCTTTTGCTAACATGCTCCTATCTTGACACACCCTATTCAACATCTGACAGACATTAATTTAGGCTGCTTGGTGCTAACATGCTCCTATCTTGACACACCCTATTCAACATCTGACAGACATTAATACAGGCGGATTGGTGTTAACATGCTCCTATCTTGACACACCCTATTCAACATCTGACAGACATTAATACAGGCAGCCTGGTGCTACATACTCCTCTATTGACACACCCTATTCAACATCTGACAGACATTAATACAGGCAGCCTGGTGTTAACATGCTCCTATCTTGACACACCCTATTCAACATCTGACAGACATTAATACAAGCGGTCTGGTACTAACATGCTTGTATCTTTACACACCCTATTCAACATCTGACAGACATTAATACAGGCTGTCTGGTACTAACATGCGCTCCTGTCTTGACACACCCTATTCAACATCTGACATATATTAATGCAGTCTGCCTGGTGCTATCATGCTCCTATCTTGACACAGCCTATGCAACATTTGACAGACATTAATACAGGCTGCCTGGTGCTAACATACTCCTATCTTTACACACCCTATTCAACATCTGACAGACATTACTACAGGCTGCCGTTGGCTAACATGCTCCTATCTTGATACACCCTATTCAACATCTGACAGTCATTACTACAGGCTGCCTGGTGCTAACATGCTCTTATCCTGACACACCCTATTCAACATCTGACACACATTAATACAGGCGGCCCTGTGCTAACATGCTCCTATGTTGACACACCCTATTCAACATCTGACAGACATTAACACAGGCTACCTGGTGCTAACATGCTCCTATCTTGACACACCCTATTCAACATCTGACAGACATTAATACAGGTGGTCTGGTGCTAACATGTTTTTATCTTGACACACCCTATTCAACAACTGACATACATTAATACAGGCTGCCTGGTGCTAACATGCTCCTATCTTGACACACCCTATTCAACATCTGACAGACATTAATACAGGCTGCCTGGTGCTAACATGCTCCTATCTTGACACACCTTATTCAACATCTGACAGACATTAATACAGGCTGTCTGGTGCTAACATGCTCCTCTCTTGACACACCCTATTAAACATCTGACAGACACTAATACAGGCTGACTTAGTAGCCTATGCTCTAATTATAATGTAAAATTTGAAAACTAAACAAACCAAAACTGGGGCAAAGACAATATAAAGGTAAAATAACTAATCAAATTCGTTATGTGGAAACAACGCTTGCTAAAATATAATTCATGAAATAAAAGAACACAATCCACCATAGACATAAATCCTGGCCCTATATGAAGCCTGGAACTCCAAATGAACTTCCCAAATATAAAAGTTCAGGTGAAAAAATAATGAGAAGTTCGAGATTACTTCAAAAACTTAAGGCTACGATTATTGACCTAGATTGTACTGTACACTCTACCAAAAAACAATCTTTACACTGGTGATCTGTAAATAATCTAGTGTGAACGGAATGCATCGGGTGAAACATACGTCTGTGAGGTATAATCATAAGATTTTGACCCACTTCCAGAATGTTTAGAGCGTTAGTGTAAAGATTGTTTTTTTGGTCGAGTGTACTTCCCTTCAAAAGACAACTCGTGCTCACTTTTTAGATAACTCGAAGCCTACCTAAGCCAGATCGTATTCAATTACAACAGTTACCCAATTCCAAATAGATGTTAAGGGAGGGGGGGGGAGGAGGGGGGGGGGGGGATGGTTCACTTTTTGGGCCATTTTTGCATATATTCATTATTTTTCTAGTTTCCTCCTCCATAGACCTCCATCAAATTAAAAAAAAACATCCATTAGATCCCCCTTCTAGATTAATTTGTACATTTTTCGGTAGAGAAATGTCCCGGCCGAAGGCTGGTTCTTCCAACATTACAGGCTCGCTATCGTTCACCAGGGAAAAAAATCGACACCTATATAGCATGAGGGTCTATATATTGACGAAGAAATGGAGCGAAAGGTCTTAAAATCGACTAACTAATGGGGTAAACATCTTAACATCTGAAAGCTAATGGGGCTAAACATGACGGAGAAAGTGGTCCAGAAAACCGGCTCATCCACTCTTAAACCTTTCTAGGCCTGTCGAAGCTATTTGTTTTTCTTTGTTATGTTCATGGTGTATGGAGGTAATGTCTTTTCATAGCACCTCTTGCCCTTTTTTTTTTTTTTTTAATCGCCGAACCTACCTACCGAGCTTCGCGATTCACGAGTTTCATACTTTTCGAACACATTCAGAATGATCATTGTGCAAAATAACATCCTTATGCTTCGGACAAGTAATCGATCGATAAGTTTTATAAATTATTATTTTTTCTTTTCTTACACGAATGTTCAATATGCAAAGGATGTGTGATATCTATTTCCTGTTCTACCTTCATTCAAGTGACATCATCTGGTGGAGAAGGGACTGGAGTTTTCTAGTCCTGACGATATTCTGGACTTACAGTGTGCTGGCTTAATAATCCAATAGGGTTGATAGCATAGAGTAAGAATAGGAGAGAGAGGAGTCTGGGAAAATCAGCCGTGTTAATTGTATTTGGCCATTATTTACAGATTTGGCTGGAATCCTGCACTAGATGGCGGTAGCGCATAGCTCCTCCCTATCGCGGGAAAATGCTTCTGTCCGAATCTGTCATCTGTTTATTGACAGTTCCTTTCCCTTGGCTGCAATGGTGTACAAGTGTCTCGTGTAGAGTCTGTAGAAACACATGTAACTTGTTTGCTATCACCATATCAGCCATAGTCATTATGAATACAATGAAATATAGCCAAGACATAGCTACTTTTCACAGAAACTGGGGAACTATTGGGGCCTCAGGGCCCATACTAATATCACAACCCACACACGCACACCTTCCCATGAAAATGCCCGCATTACCTCCTGCACATCAACACACATCGCCTGCCGAACAACAACCTTTCGCACCCTACAAATCCACAAACCCTGCCGCACATCTTCCCACACCTCCCCAGACCCAGAAAATACCCACATTAATCCCATCTATGGCCATTGACCACCCTACTGCTGTTGATCAAATACATTTGCAGGATGAACGTAGGATGCAACAAGCCCCCATATCAGGCTCCCCATCCACATCGCCTCCCCCCTCACCACTGCCACCTGCCCACCTACAACCGACCCGTAACTCCACCCCCCTGCAGGCCCGTAACTCCACCCCCCTGCAGGCCTCACCCACCCATACACCAAGCCCACTATCACCCACAACCACACTTAGCTCACCACATAACCCCTTCCAGCCCCAGCCACACCTACTGGGGTTGTCTACACCGGTGTGCAGATATTATCTGGAAAGAAGGTGCTACTTTGGTCAAAAGGGCGAATAAAATGGGAATTCATGTAGATTTGCTCATCCCAAAATTTGCAACAACATAACCAGACATGGAAAATGTAGATTTGGTGAAACCTGCAAATACCACCACCCATCCCTTTGCAAGACATCACTTGAGAACAAGACCTGCTACAATATGAAATGCCCAGCTTTTCATATTAAAGGGACTTGGAGATATGCTAGACCTAACACGAATGGTAGCCCAAAAAACTCTCTAGCTATGCGAGGACGAGACAGAGGAAAAAGGCAAGGAGGGAAAGGGCAGATGAAGAAGAGACTGAGGGAGATGGAAGAGCATATAGAACGCCTCGAGCACCTCCTGGCCTCCCAAGAGTGGCCAATACATCCCGAAGACTATTAGGTACACATAGTACTCCAAACAATCCCTCCCCAATCTTGTTTGCAAATATCCAAGGCCTAAAAAATAGAACCACGAACAAAGTACCATTTATTAGGGGCCTGCTAGAAGAAGGAAACGTTATATTTGCGGCTCTCACAGAAACTCACATTAAAGATCAGGAAGATAGTGAGGTATGGATTCCTGGTTACAACCTACATAGGGCGGACAGAACGCATAGATCACATGGAGGTGTAGCCTTGTACAGTTGGTCAAGGATGAAAGTATACAGTTTTTCGTCTGCTATAGCCACACATGGTTTGTCATGTTGGCAGCCATGACAGCCTTTCCACTAGCCCAAACCGGCGCTCGCCTCCGTTTCATTGCCCTTTGGATCACATATAATCCAGTCTTGGGGATGAAAGTGAAATATCAATATTTACCTACTTATTAATTAACAAGTATTATTAGATTCCTCTTTCTACTCATTATTTATTATGAATGTTATAATGTTAAGTGTATATCGTAATATCTTTTATAGCCACTCCATATTCGTCTACTTTAGATACACAAAAATCTAATTCCTAAACGTGGACGTAAGGAAGCCTGTGTGTTCAATAGGGTAATGACCCAGCAATTTTACTCATCTTGCGAGCGTCATTGCTTTATGAGTCAGTCCTCGAAGCATAATGAGGCTTTACTTGTGATTTTTATTTATTTATTTATTTATTATTTTTATCAGCAGAACACCTGCAAACCAACTGCAACATTGATATCACCGTACCCTACATTATTAGCCACATATTACCACGTGTGAAAATGGACCTGTATTCCACTGAAATATCGTATATAGGTAGACGTTTTGATTTTCGTTTTCACTCTCGCATTTCTTGTATATCTATCAATAACATTAAGTGTTTAATATCTCCGAAGTGATATTCAAGTCAAAGATTATAGAGCAATATATTCATATTTCCGTCTGACAACTAAGTCCAGGAACACGTTTTTAAACACCTGTATAAGGTGGGCGGGCTCTGAGATATGGCTACCAGGGCTGCCAACATGACAAACTATGTGTGGCTATAGCAGACGAAAAACTGTATACTTTCATCCTTGACCAACTGTACATACATGACTCACTGATATGTACTGAATTCCTAAATAACAGTAATGAAGTGGAAATACTGGAGTTAAAATAGAATCCCTAAATTTAGCAGGTATTGTTACATACAGGCCTCCAGACTCATCCCGAGAAGAATTCAAAACCCAGCTCAACAAAATAAAATCAGAAGTGGAAACCCTGGGGAACCCAACACCAAATATTATATGGCTAGGAGACTTTAAGCTACCAAACATTAAATGGAGACAACTAGAAAACCATTTAGTGGCAAATAACACCGGAGAAGCAAATACTAATACGAGAGAGCTTTTTGAACTTTGTGATTTTTTAGTCTTACCCAACATATTGCTGAACCCACACGGGAAAACAATATCTTAGACCTGGTCTTCACTAACAACGACTCTCTAGTACACAGCATTAACATATCGGACACAACATACTCAGATCATAAATTAATTGAGATCAAAACAACCTTAGAAAGTGTACAGACAACCTCAGAATCGAGAACAAAAACCGGCCCCTTCAGTAAATTTAACTTCAATAACAAAAACATTAGGTGGGAAGAGGTAAATCAAGAAATGGAAGAAATCGACTGGGAAGATTTAATGGATAACCTGACACCAGCAGAATGTCTAGTCTTAATAACAGAAACCATGACCCAAATCTGTAGCCACCATATACCTGCAAGACAAACAAAACTAAGAAGCAAACAAGATCGGGAAAGGAGGAGGCTGTACAGAAGAAGAAAATTACTCGCACAAAGACGCACACATCAAAATCTACAGGATAGGCAAAAGGTCGAAATAGATAGAGAAATTGTGGAAATTGAACAAAGGCTAAGAATATCATATGAACTACAACATATGGAAGAGGAGAGGAAAGCTATTGCAGGTATAAAGGAAAATTCCAAATACTTCTTTTCATACGCCAAACAAAAGGCTAAAACAACATCAAACATCGGCCCACTGAGCAAAGGGGACGGCTCTTTCACAGGGGACAAAAAGGAAATGAGCGAACTCTTAAGCAGGCAGTATGAATTGGTATTCAGTGAGCCTGATGAAACAAAAGTCATCAGAGACCAAAATATATTTTTCATGGAAACCTCCGCCACGGAAACCCCTCAGATGCTGGATATTGATTTTGGTCCAAAAGACATAGAAGAGGCCATTTCCAACATGCCATCCCACTCGTCACCAGGCCCGGACTCATGGAATTCGATCCTAATGAAGAAATGTAAGGAAAACCTCTCAAAACCCCTGGCTATAATGTGGAGAAGGAGTCTAGACACTGGTGACATACCAGATAGCTTGAAAAACGCAATAATTGCCCCACTGCATAAAGGAGGGAGTAAAGCACTACCAAAAAACTACCGCCCGGTAGCTCTAACCTCTCACATCATTAAAGTTTTCGAGCGAGTCCTGCGAAGCAAAATTTCAACATTCATGGAGACAAATGAACTACACAACACCGGTCAACATGGGTTCAGAGCGGGAAGATCATGTCTCTCACAACTTTTGGAACACTATGACAAAATTCTTAAAGCGCTAGAAGAAAAGAAAAACGTGGATGTCATTTACACCGATTTTGCTAAGGCATTTGATAAATGTGACCATGGTATAATAGCCCACAAACTGAAAGCAAAAGGTATAACTGGGAAAATCGGACGGTGGATATAAAATTTCCTCGTAAACCGAAAACAATCAGTAGCAGTAAACCAAGTCACATCTGAGCCTTCGGATGTCAAAAGCTCAGTGCCCCAAGGAACAGTGCTAGCGCCCCTTCTGTTCCTCATACTAATTTGCGACATAGATACCAACACCAGACACAGTACGGTGTCGTCTTTTGCTGATGACACAAAATTAAGCAAGATAGTAAACACACAAGAGGACACAGGCCGACTGCAGGAAGACATGAATGTAGTGTTCCAGTGGACCAGGGAAAACAACATGCAATTCAATGAGGAAAAATTCCAATTAATACGGTACGGAGATAATAATGGTGTTAAAGAAATTACAAATTACTTAACAGAATCTAACCACATAATAGAACAGAAAGACAGTGTGAAAGACCTTGGGGTATTAATGTCTGAAAATATGGGTTTCAAAGTACATAACCAGGTCAAAGTGGCGGCTGCGAAACGTCTAACGGGTTGGATTCTGCGTACTTTTAAAACATGCGGGGAATTGCCTATGATAACGCTCTTCAAATCTCTAGTGCTACCGCGGCTTGAATACTGTAGCGTATTAACATCCCCATACAAAGCAGGTGAAATAAATGACGTAGAGAGTTTACAAAGAAATTTCACTTCGCATATAAGTTCGATAAAACATCTACACTATTGGGAGCGTTTAAGAGCACTGAATCTGTACTCACTGGAACGTAGAAGAGAACGTTACCTAATAATATACACGTGGAAAATCGCAGAGGGTTTAGTACCAAACCTACATACTCCGATAGTCATGAAATTCAGTGATAGGAGAGGCTGGGAATGCGAAATCCCCCGGATGAATAACAGGGGTGCTATGGGCTCTCTACGAGAGGGCTGGTTATCAAACAGAGGCCCACGTCTCTTCAACAAACTCCCACGGCGAGTAAGAGACATGAGGGACATCTCGTTAGACAACTTCAAGAGAGCCCTAGATGTCGAACTGCAAAAAGTGCCAGACGAGCCCATCCTCGCAAGGGAGCGAGCTGTCGCTTCAAACAGTCTACTGCACCAGATCACCACCCATAACGAGGGGCGTCGCGCTCCTTGGTGCCGCTAGAAGAGCGGCGAACACATCAAAAGGTATCAAAATGTAAGGATTTAAGAGTACACTGATATTCAAAAGCACTCCAAAGTATTGCCTACACCGAAATGTGAACAATACTCCATTAACCCCTTCTGTACCGTCGACGTATGTTATATTTTATTCTAGCAATATGTAGACGATTTTATACAGCTTAGAAAGGATCTGTGGTAGTTAAAAGGGTTGATTGAGATAGTTCGAAGCCTTATAATTGCTAAAGATCCTTCCTAAAGTGAATACAATCGATTAGTAGGAGCCAGAATAAAATCAAAAGACGTCGTCGGTATAGAAGGGGTTAATTACATACCTTACTAAGCTGAACCAAGCCTTCGTGATGATATGATGAGGATGCTGTGGTTGACCTTGAGAATAAGCATAATGGTAAGATTTTACGGTGTGACAGTTACAAGCCCCATCGATGTTTGTGTAGCCTATAGGTATGTTATATAATAGTCTTCAGTCCTATATATGTCCTTCCCTTCGCAAATGTATTATAAGGGAGATATAGGGTAAAACACAGAGTCTTGTCTGCATAATGACAAGTCCTGTTTTACGGGATTTCTGCTTTATAGATTTTTTTTCCTCCTACCTTACTCGGGGGACCTTACAGTTGCGCGATCCAGTGCTGCTTTGGTAATTGCGTACATTTTATTTTCCCTCCCCTATAACATTTTCAGAGTCCCCCACTGCACAAAGCCACTGTCACTTTGTTTATGTTCTCTCTGCCGGATTACACTTTTCCCGCTATCCACGTATTACTTTTAGGTTAGGTTAGGTTAGGTTTCTTAGTTAGGTTCATGACAAGGGGTCAGCTGGTAGTAGGTATGGGATAAACTAGGGACACATACTAGCTGGTAGGTAAGGGTTATTCTTGTATCCAACGTTCTAGGTTAGGTTACTGTGTTTTTTTACTTCAAAAAATCGCTAAACCCGAGCCAAGTTTTGGCAAATGTTGGCTCGGGTTTTCAAATTTTGGGGTTTAATGGACATGAAAACTCGAGCCAACTTTCAAAATTCAATTACTGGGCCCCCTATTTTTCCCCTTTTACCCCGCAATTTCCCTGATCTTCATAGCCCTCCCCACTAGTGGGGGCCGTGTTTTTAGATTGTTGGATAGGCCTAATGGGTAAATACTCATTTGCTGCAGTCCTTGGTATAAAACAACACTGTATATCAAAGAAAAAATGCAAAACAAAAAAAAACACACATGCTAAAACTCGTGACTGTCACACCGTATCAATTTACCAGGATAATGGTTTGCAATGGATCATGAAGGCTGTTGATGATTATTTGATATTGACTGTAAATATATTAACAATGAATGTATATGAATAACAATAATCTCAATTGAAGAAAAGTGTTTACATTAAAATATAAGTTACTATTAATACCTTGGAAGTACTGTAGCCTACACACAGCCACACTCAAACTTTGGTCAAACATAAATAATATACCGTATATATATATATATAAGCATATAATTATATACGGTATATATATATATATATATATATATATATATATATATATATATATACTGTATATATATATATATATATGTGTATATATATATATATATATATATATATATATATATATATAGAGAGAGAGAGAGAGAGAGAGAGAGAGCGAAGTACTGTTGCATAAAATTCATAAACAGAGAATGGAGGATACATCCGTAGATTTAATCACGTTGAGTAGTTCTGGAATCCTGCAATAGATGGCGCTGAAAACAAAATGTCGAAAAAGGGTAACTGGCAACGTTTAGAGGCACCTTTTTATTAATAGAATGCATAGGAACACTCCTCTCTCCTATACACACTCTCTGGTTGATAGCCTCTGAAGTCCTATTTCAACTACTTTAACTGTCTTGATAGCGTAATGCATAGTGCGCGGAATTTCGATGTGAGTATCGTGGATTCGAGTCCTCGGAGTGCCACATGTGTTCGTTGTTTTCATTAATTGAGTTCAGATGTGAAGTTGGTTGGTGTAAAAATCATAATAATGACCTAATCTGCTGGAAATTATTGGCCTACGATGGACAAGTGGAAAAGAAAGAAGTATCAGACAAGAAGCCTCGTCATTGTGACAAATAAGTAACACCCCGTTCTTAACATTAATCATCAATTACAAACCCCAATGTACTTTAATAAACTAATGATAGCATATGGTCCTCCCGGGATTCCAACTCGGGACACCACACCCAGAACATAAGCATGTAAACCATTACACCACCAACACAGTTAACCAGGTGAGTAGGCCTACCAGTGACATATTTTTCACTGTACCAGAAATTCTACTAAATCTTATTGTGTTTTTTAAAAGGTCTGTGCCTCAGGATTATTATTTGGTAACTGTTTTGATAGCGTAATGCATAAATGCGCGGAATTTCGATGTGAGTATCCTAGGTTCGAGTCTTTGAAGTGCCACATGTATTTGTTGATTTCATTAATTAAGTAGAAGTAGAATTGGTTGGTGAAATGGCTATTCTGCAGAACAACAACTCCTCGATTACGGGATTCCTGTCTCATGGATTATTTTTTTTTGCTCCTACCTTACTCAGGGGACCTTACTGATGTGCGGATAAGTGCTACTTTTTTTTTTATTTTGTCAATTTGATTTTCACTCCCCTAT
The DNA here is from genome assembly GCA_032716605.1 of Paralithodes platypus. NCBI lineage: Eukaryota > Metazoa > Arthropoda > Malacostraca > Decapoda > Lithodidae > Paralithodes > Paralithodes platypus. The sequence goes on from CM064502.1 coordinate 45,668,236, forward strand.
AACATTATCAGAGTTATTTTTGTACAGCCAGTCCAGGACACTTTATTTACATTCTAGCCTCCTTGGAGGCTCCTCCCCGATGTTTAGTAGCCAATCAGAGTGGAGCTTCACCTACAAGAAGTCAGTAAATTTTTATTGGTACTTTCCTATTATAGACAGCCAAAACTGAAGATTGCAGAGTAAACACCATAGACTTTATCCCATCAAGTTTTTATAGTTTTGATACTCAATCAGTGGGGGTGTGGGGCCCATCCCCCCCTTAAACGGTTGGCTGAGATAGTTTGTAGCCTTATTATTGCTAGAGGTCCTTTGGGTCTGTGGGAATTGCCGACTTGCGAGTTTAGTTCTATAAGGAAGTTGGAGCTGTAGACATCGATATTTAGCAGAATTACCAGCTAAAATACGGTCTTAGTACATTCATAAATACATAAAACCCAATTCAAAATACCCTTTAGCCATCAGAAACCTACATTATTATTGTATTTCTGGGTTTAAGTAAATGACCAACCAGTGACTAGCCCCATCGATGATTATTAGTGTGTTATCACTTTCATTAACGATACTTTGTTGGTGTACATGTAATTACCGTCGCAAATTCGCTATAAGTGAAATATGAGAAACTGTTAAAAATACCTTTCTGTCGATGGCTGTGCCGCAATAGTACACAATGGCCGTCCTTCGGGAGCTCTTATCCTCAATCTTTCAGTCGAACGTCACTACACCTAGCGGTCTTTTTAGGAATCATGAACCATAGCATGAACCAATCACAATGCTTTCCGTGACTCATGGAACCAATCACAGCCTTCCATTAAATTATCAACCAATCACACAGTTTTTCAGTCGTCATGTCACGCCCCTCGCCGGGCCGGCCCGGCCCGGCTCAGTTTGAAGATGGAGCCCGAAGACGGAGGACGTATGTGCTACGAGTTTTTCAGGTAATTTGTAGTAGTTTTGTAGTTTTATTTCTCGGATCAGCCTGAAGATGGAGCTCGTATGTGGTGGCTGTAGTCCTACACCTAATATTATTATTAAGACTACACATTTGGAGAACATTCCTAGCCTTAAAGTGTTTGAAGACCACAGTGTTTTGCCCAAGAGTGTAGCGTGTCCCAATTGTCAAAGGCAGTGTACTTGCAGACTTGTACTGAAAACAAAATGGAGACATAGACAGAAATCAGTGGCTTTGTAATTACTCCTACTTTATTAACAAAACAAAAAAACGCCGTGTTTGTGGTTATACTGTGGCTCATTACAAAGGCAGTTTTTTACATCAAACCAAGTTACAGGCCTGGCAGGTGCTTGGTTTCATCAAATTTTTTGTGGAAAAGGATTTCTCGCATAGAAAAGCCACTTTAAATTTGGACATATCAAGGAAAACTAGTGTAGATTGGAGGTCTTTTTGTTGTGAAGTGACAAATTATTGGTTTGAGAACCAGGAGCCAATCGGGGGTGAAGGTGTCGTCGTCGAAATAGACTAAACATTTGTCAAGGCCAAGTTCAACGTTGGGCGGCACTTGGACCAATATTGTCTGTTTGGTGGGATAGAGAGAGTTTCAAAGAAGAGATTCATCGTTCCACTAATAGGTGATAATTCTGAAAAACAACTCCGCAATAGAGAAACTCTTTTCCCTATTATTCTCAAATATATCAGGCCTGGTTCTACAATCTATTCTGACTGTTGGAGAGCGTATGCGACCTTAGATCAGGAAGGATATAATCACTGGACAGTCAACCACAGCCTCAACTTCCTTGATCCACAGAATCCAGATATCCATACCCAAAATGTAGAAAGGCTGTGGCGAGATGTAAAGGAATACATTAAACGCCCTGGTATCCGTCCACAATATCTCTCACAATACCTTGGTCGTTATATGTTCATAAAGAAGTATGAACGCCACGCCTACCATCACTTTTTGATTGAAGCTGGCAAACTCTACCCTCCTCAGTCTGACCGACCTGACCCTCTTCCTCAGTCTGACCAACCTGATTTGGACGACGACCCTGATGATCCACCTGAAGTTCCTGAACCTACTGCATCAACCTCTTCAGCCTCTCATTAAGGTATGTCGTCTATGGGACATATACTAGGTGTTAGGTGAAGGTAATGTTACGTTCTTTGGTTAGGTTAATGGCAAAAGTTGGCTTGGATTTAAGGGATTTAGCGGGGGTGTGGGGGCGGCAGCCCCCACCCATAATACTAGGTTAGGTTAGGTTAGGCTAGGCTAGGCTAGGCTAGGCTAGGCTAGGCTAGGCTAGGCTAGGCTAGGCTAATGTTAACCCCATAATACTAGGTTAGGTTAGGTTATTTGGTTAGGTTAATGACAAAACTTGGCTCGGATTTCATGGATTTAGCGGGGGTGTGGGGGCGGCAGCCCCCACCCATTATACTAGGTTAGGTTAAGTTAGGTTAGGTTAGGTTAGGTTAGGTTAGGCTAATGTTAACCCCCATTCTTACTGGCTTTATCCACGTTGAAAAAAAAAACCCCAAGCCAACTTTCGAAATGAGGTTACTGTGATTTTGGAATCTGAAAAATTGAAAAACCCGAGCCAAGTTTGGTCAAAACTTGGCTTGGGTTTTACCATTTTCAGGTTTTGTAGAAAATATTAAGGAAAACACCCACCAATTATTATTTTTTTTTATTTATTTTTTAGTTTTAGTTTATTTGCATCAATATATAGTGATTGACATTAGTTTCAACCTCCGCAAAACTCGTTTTCCCCTTTATCCAACGATCTTAAGACACGACGCCCGATAGTGGGGAGGGCTATGAAGATCAGGGAAAATGTGGGGTTAAAGACGAAAGTGGCAAACAAAAGTTGGCTCAGGTTTTCTTGTTTTTCAACTTACCCAACCCAACCCAACCCAACCCATCCCAATCCAACATAACCTAACCTTTATTATTTATATAATAGAAGTTACTGTGGGACACGTAATACCGGTATGTTGAAGGGGGAGCTCTGCCCCCTCTAAACACCCGTCACTTATGTCATCATAATCTGTTGTACTTCATAGGGGGTCCAATTAAGGAGAAAGTGAATTAACAGACTAATTAGGCCGCAAATTACAATAACATAGCGGGCCGCCGTTTATGGGAGACTTTTTACACATCATTTTCAATGTTAATTTTCTCCCTTAATCGATTTTTCCAAATGATCAAACTTACATAAAAATGAAGTACAGTTTATTATGATTCCAACATGCATTTCAAAATTGTCATGAACATTGGTGGGTGGTTTGCTTAATATATACTGGTTTTGTTACTTTTAAATATTGTATTTTCAGAGTTCTTCCAATATTACCCCTATATTTACGCCTTTTACCCCGCAATTTCCCTGATCTTCATGGCCCTTCCCACTTTCGGGGGCCGTGTCTTAAGATTGATGGATAATGGGAAAATAGTAAAATGTGACGGTCCTCTGTATTAAACAACACTGTATATCAAAGAAAAAATATAAAACAATAAAAAATAACCTGAAAAACTCGTAACTGGTTGGTGATAAACATTTACCTATTTCTGTTTAATATCGATGTCTACAGCTCCAACTTTATAGCCTAAAACTCGCAAGTGGTCATAAGGGTAAACACTATCTCCATTAACCATCAGACTTCCATATAGGCTACCCCTCCGATTGACCACTTTCGAGTTTCAGGTTTATAAGGAAGTTGGAGCTGTAGCCATCGATAGTAATGGAAATGCAATTATAATGTAGGTTCTGATGGCTAAATAGTAAGTATGGATTTCTGTATATTATAAATGAACTACAACCGTAGTTAACTGGTAATTCTGCTAAATATCGATGTCTAAAACTCCAACTTCCTTATAGAACGAAACTCGCAAATGGTCAATTTGCGCTATGGCTGTCCTACAAATACAGAAGTTTTCGTACTTCCCTCCGCATTTGCACGAAATTTGGTGGACATACAGTATGCACTAAATGAATAGATTTCCAAGACCGTAGACAGATTGCCAAAGCGAGGCCTCCATATATAACTGGGGATGGTCCTTTTGACCGATTTTTGATATAATTATTTTCTAATTCTCCCTAGACCTTCATCAAATTAAAAAAAAAAAAAACATCCATTAAATCCCCCTTGTATATTGATTTGTAAATTTTTCGGTATAAAATGTCCCGGCCGAAGGCCGATTCTCCAACACTAAGGCTCACTATCGTTCTCCAGGGAAACAATCGGCACCTACAGTAATAGCACGAAAGGTCTAAATATTGACGAAGGGTCTTAAAATCGACTAACTAATGGAGCATACATCCTAACATCTGAAAACTAATGGGGCTAAACATAAGGGAGGAAGTGGCCCAGAAAACCGGCTCATCCCCCCTTAACGGAAATAATTTTAATACCCAAATAGAGTTGGAGCCACCCCTAGAATTATACCAGAGTGTCTTTAGTTTACTAGGAATTTAGTAAAGTATCTAGGGAGCCGACCTAGTTTTTTTTTCTCTCTCCCTCTCTCACTGGGTTGTATCCATTCGGCCCCTTTCAGCCTACTGTTTTAAGACTTTTATCCGCATCCAGGTGTCTATGTTTTTCCTGGTGAGCGATAGCGAGCAAGCATATATATATATATTTTTTTTTGACAGCAGGCAAAATTTGTAAATTTTTCGAAAGAAAAATTACTCCGACGAAACCGGACTTCTCCATGCAATGCTGGCTCGCTATCGCTTGCCAGGAAGAAATCGACACCTGGATGGGGATGAAAGTCTTAAAACAATAGGCTGAATGGGGCCTCCCAGAAGCTGGGTGTGCTCAACCGCCTCGAGGGTTCTTACCCCTGCACAGCTTCTTGCTCTGTACAGGGGTACAGTGCGTCCTTGTATTGAGTATTGTTCACATGTGTGGGGAGGATCCTCTCACACCGCACTCATAGACAAAGTAGAAAGGAAGGCCTTTTGTATAATTATTCCCGCCCACTCACCAACTCTCTGCAAACTCGCTCTCTTCACCGCAATGGATCATCTCTTTTGCTATTCTATCGCTACTACAATAATCAGTGCTCCTCCGAGCTCTCGGTGTATACCACCTCCTCTAGGTAGGGTAAGTGGCACCCGTCTTGCAACACCATGCCCCCCCTACTCTGTGCAACTCTCCAACCCAAGAGTGAAAATGTTACTCAGACTTTCTTCTATTCAACAATTGAGCTCTGGAGCTCTCTCCCAGAATTAGTCTTTCCCTCTTCCTATGACATAAATTGCTTCAATCTTCGTGTGTCCAGGCATTTTGGCTCGAACGTCCCTTGATTTGGGCCCTGTCACTCTTCAACTATGGGGGAGGCACTCACTGTGGGCAATTCTGCCTTTTGTCTCCTCACTCACATAGAAAAATAAATGGATACAAGAGAGAAAGGAGAGAACAAAATCAGGTGACCCCCCTTAATAGCGGAGTAATGAAGGGGATCAAGGTAGTTTAGCCCTCTCAGTTTCATGACGCATTATATTTCCTGGTTCGGGTTACTATTAAAAGATTTTATTCAGATTAGAAGGATATATGGCAGTCAGATGGTTGATTGAGACCGTCTTTACCATTATAACTCCCAAAGATCCTTCCTAAGCTGCATAATATCGTCTAATGATAGCCAAAATAAACTGCTAAAACGCGTCAGAGCGTCAAAGGGTTAATGATATAGACACACAATATCGATAGGCCTACATAAGATTGATGCATTGATTGATTAGTAGATGGATAAATAGATAGATCTAGAGAAATATTTAAATGAGTGATTGTTATATTAAGTAGTACATAGACCCTCGTTATCCCCTATCATTCTAATAGGCTGTTTCTTTTTTTTTTTTTTTTTAAATATTTGAGTGAGAGACACAAAAAGGCAGAACTACTTCTAGCGAGTGCCTCCCCCATAGTTGAAAGACTGACAGGGCCAAAATTAAGGGACGGTCGAGCCAAAATGCCTGAACACACGGAGTTTGAAGCAATTTAAGTCATAGGAGGAGGGAAAGACTGCCGGATAAGTGTGCACAGGTCGGCCACAATGATAGGAAGACTGGCGCCAACGATCTGGCGCCAACGTACTGATAGGCTTTATTATATATATATATACTGGTAAAACCCCTTGGTACAGTCAGAAACCGCAATTTCTGAGACACTTTGATAGGGCCCGGACATGTGGAGCGCATCGTTTCTGGACGACAGCCCACTTTAACCATCACAAGGCCGCATACCTATGAAAACACGTTTCGAACCAATAGATGCTTCACTCAATCTGCCATGTAAAATCATAATGCTGCTGCTATGCTATGATCCGCATTCATATATTTATGGTTATACAAATGTCATAATACCTTTATTACATTCCCTTACGTATCTACAGTAAATACGGACACAAATATTACCATAGGTTTAAAACAAATATATGAAAATAATTACTTCCAAAGTGAATGAACAGGATTTGTGTGTGTGTGTGTGTGTGTGTGTGTGTGTGTGCGTGTGCGCGCGCGCGCGCTATTTTCTTTGCACACTGAGATACCATGCCCAAGACGGGTCCCGGTGGGGGTTCCAACCTTAAACGTTTCATTGGCTGTTACGAAATTTGGTAGTTTAGGTTCGCTCTCTCGTGCCCCACTCCCCAGAGAGCTGTCTTCATTTCCATGTTCCCAGTGACCACGTTATGTATACTTGTATTAATTTTGAAGAGGAGGATGTTCAGTAGGCTATTATATGTAATGTTTACCTTGCATTGGTGTGTAATAAATAGTTGTTGTGTAAAGTAACGATGGCAATTATGGCGTGGATTGCTAGTTACGGTTAGTCGAGTGTGTGTGTGTGTGTGTGTGAGCAGTGGCGTATCTAGGGTGGGGCAGGTAGGGCACGTGCCATGGGCGCCACTTGAAGGGGGGCGCCAAATATATATATTTTTTTTAGTAATAACCTAAAATATCCTAACTTAACCTAACCAGGGTATTTAACTATAGTGCAAACTTCTAATATCAAGTTCAAGTATGCCTAAAATATCCTATGCCTATCCAGTTCGTAAGTAAGGATAAGTATATGAATAGGCTATGATGAATGAATAACGCCATAACGTGTTTTTATCATTATGTACAGTTACTACAGTAATCACAGTAGGCTATATATATTTTAAATACAATTACCTATGAGCCTTTAGGCAAACGAATTCCTGAAGCCATTGCCTAACCATATCAATAGTTAAAGTTATCCCTCTAAAATATTTTCTGGGTGGTTTTCTTTAGTTACCGGTATTATTTTATGCAACGTTTTAATAGTGTTATAATATAGTATGATGTATGAATTCTGGATTATTTCTCATTTGAGCTGATTAGTATAGTCAAAATAATAGTAAAATATTGTTAGTACTTCGAAATTTACTTTATAAGAGGACGCACAAGGGAAAATCAGTATATAGGCTATTTATAACTTTAAGCATTCTCGAATGCTAGCGCCAAAGCGAACGTTTATTGTTGATAAAACAAAACGGGGGAAGGGACAGGCAAAGGTACCAAAATATATGCATTTATTACCCTATACTCTGTTTAATTTTATCTGACGGTAAAATTGAATATAATATTCCTTATTTCAGACTCTCAGAGCAGTATGTAAGATCATGAAAACAACCGTTCCTAGCGAAGAAGGAAAGTGGTTTTACCTTGATTATTTTAGGAACCATCCGAACATGCTTTATTGCTTAGGCTAAATACTTTGAGAATTTAGCTTCTAGGTTTCATACGTGGGTTTAGAGTAATTGTAGAGTGTCAATTTTCATTATTTCAGAGCATTGTATAATTTTGCGTAAGAAGAAATTTAGAAGATCACGAAAACTTCCTCATGAAGAAGGAAAGTGGGTTTTAACTTTAGTTCTATTATAAAAATTACTTTATTGCTGTGCTGCCTATGGTTGTTAAGTCAGAGTCCGAAACCAGGTGGGAGTGCCACGGACGGAAGCAGTGAAACCTATCAACAAGTACCTTGAGGAGGGGGGGGGGGGGGGGGAGGGGGGGGATACTTCTAAGTTCTTCTGGACATGACAGACAATGAACAAACGAGACCATGTGAAAAAAAGAAGGAGTAGTGGACGCGAAAGCAGCTATACAACCCCGCATGTGAGTTCGATTTTCTGACTTTGCTAGGATTTTGGAACAAAAGTACTCATTCGCATTGACCGTATTCAAATAGAGACTGCAGGATCCTAACATGAACTTCCACTATGATGCTGCCCTAGATTTGAAAGCCCTCCGAGATAATTTGATAATGAAAGGGAAGTGTTAGTCTGGGGATTCACTCGAAAGAAGGACTTGGTCTCTGTCAAGAATGGAATGTTTGAACCTGGAAAGACGTCGGAAGACGAAAGAAACAAATGGCTGTGTGAGAAATGCAAGAGAAGAGATTGCTGGATTATTAACAAGCCAAGGAGGAAATGGAACAAGAGTCCATGAAGGGAACACTCGGACCGTCTTCACAGAGAAATGGATGACATGGTTCGCTCGTTTGCACGACACTGACGCCAAGTTTGGGTTCCTTCTCCGATGTCAAGAAACTGTGTTATGGCAGGCGACCCAGTGACAGTAACGACCTAAAGAAGAAGTGTGAAAATTATGTGGGTGAATTGTACAGCTCTGATGTTGAGGGACAGCAGCTATATGAAGACATTTTTGACTGCAGAAGGTTGCTATCAAGTAGGGCCAACATGACAATATCAAGACCTGAAGAGCTTCTTGACTTTATTGTTCATTATGGAGATGAGAGTGTCTTCCCCAATCTTCGCATTGCTATGCAGATAATGCTAACCATCGCCATTTCCATCGCACAGTGTTGTGAGAGATCATTTTCAGCATATTAAAGTTAATACTTTCTTACTTGAGAGCCTCCATGGGTCAAGGCCGACTTTGTGATCTTGCTCTGCTCAGTGTAGAAAGTGAAGACACTGAAACAAATGACTTTGAGGACATCATAGACCAATTTGCATCAGTAAAAGCAAGGATAAGTGCAGTTGGGATTTTCATATACAGACTCAGTAGATGTCAGTCTGTCCTCCAGATGTCAGAGGGTAGTGACAATAATTTGTTAATTAAAATGTACACGAGATTGACTTATTCGATTTTTTATCCTGATTCAGTGATTATATGGATTTATGAAGTCCTAAACGATAGGTGTCAGGATGATTGAACAGGGTCTTAAAAAAGCTATAATACAATCCAAAACTCAAAATAGGTATCATTAACCCTAAACCCAACAATGAATCCCTAACACCCACACACACACACACACACACACATTATATATATATATATATATATATATATATGATATATATATATCATATATATATGATATGATATATATATATATATCATATATATATATATATATGATATACTGTATATATATGTATATAGCCTACTGGTATATCATTAATTATTTAGTGTTTCAATTACCTAAATATAGCTTTGACTATGGCTTTAAAAGTCTCCTAGAATTGCTCATATTTCAAAATAAAAATCTCGTGGGGCTACAGCGCCCCCCCGAAACCACCAGATGGAGAGGCTCGC